>JANAVB010018994.1:14213523-14798523 GCA_029216955.1 Iris pallida | reverse complement strand
TTAGGAGGCCTAACCCTAATTTCTCCTCATGGTCCATGCCGTAGCCTATATATATATATCCTCTATTCTCTGCCCGCCAGATTACTGATCAGAAATCTGAAATTTTCTCTAAATTTACGATTTACGTAAGGAGAGAAAGAGAGGGCTGCCAAGGAGAAAAAAAGGTTGGGAGATCGTCGCCCACACGACGTCCAACTCGAGGAAGGAATACGTGCAGAAGATCTTGGGGTCGTCCGCTCGAGATTGCCAGGAATTACTTGTCTCCTTTCCGCCGCAGGTATAATTCGTGAACCCTAGTTTCCGCCTATAAAGGGTTAGAACACGTATTAGATCTGTTTAACTTTCTATCGATCAATATGCACACCAAAGGAAGGGTCCTGGGAATCCCCAGTTCCATCAATTGGTATCAGAGCCACTTTGGATCTACGTATTGATTGATACGTCCATGTTGTCCAATAAAACCTGCACTGTATAATAGTCGGTAGATGTAGATCTGTTCTAACTCGGTTTTGCAGGCATCTTAGATCCAACTATTATGGTCCAATATATGTTTTTTTATTGTGTTGTTTAAACCACGGACATGTCGTGGATGTTGTTGTTGCTGTGGATGTAATTAAAATTACGAGGGTTGATCGTGCATATTATTTTAATTTTTCAATCTAGATTATGTGTGAACTCCTTCAGGAGGCATAGGATTGATGTAATTTTAATTATTTTTGATCAATCGTGATGGCGGTGGTGGCTGTTTCTGACGCCGGACGAGATGCTGGTTTTAAGCAGTGCAGAGGCAGACAGATGATTTTTGATGAAGGAATCGACAGCCAAAATCTAAAAAAAATTAAAAAAATCGGGGCGCTGCCCCGAACCCCGCGACCTGACCGGCCAGGTCGAACCCCGAATAGATCTGCGCAACGCCAGATTTTAGATTCGGATAGTTGAGGACGGAGCAGCAAAGATGACCATAATAGTTGGATATTTTCTCTTATTTTTGTTATTTTGCTTTTTCTGATTATGCATGTTTATTATTGTGTGGTTGTTTTTTTGAAAAACTAAGCCTACATTAATAATGGACAACATGGACATAATATCAACTAGTAAAAAAACCCTCATTGTTAAATAACTAAGTGGGAGAGGATTTTAATTTAGTATAAATCCTATGGTCTCCATTACTGGTTTATAGGTTATGTAATTATACTTGCGTGTTGGCTTTAGTGCTTTCCTCCATATCGGATGAGTATAATTATGGATCACCAGTACAAACTTCCTTAGGGATAATTGTAGAAAGTTACCTGGTATGTGTTCACTTCTCCATCTGAAGGAACTCACTACAAGGTAATGGACTTAGTATTAAGTAATAGTATACACTTAGATACAAATAATGGTATCCTTCCCATCGGAGTCACTGCTATTATTTGTATGACCAGAGCAAGACCAGCATATTAATTTTATTTGTCATAAAGTTATATTGACATGATAGTAAAATTAATAAGAAAAATCTACTTGAACAAAGTTGAATTTGTATACGTCCACACTATTGTGGCATGCTAAATTTATGGTGTTCAAGGTGTTGGTGAATTTCTTATTATTGAGGGAATCAATATTTAGTTAATTCAAATTTTTTTTTGCCCTACATAATTTTATTTATGTGATTCTCAGGATTTCAAAAATGGGTTCTTTCAGTCCACTTATGGTGATTCTTAAAGAAAACAAACTTACTGGACCTAATTATATTGACTGGAAACGTAATTTGGACATTGTTCTGACTGCTGAGGAGTACAAATATGTACTTGTTGAGGAATGCCCACCTAAGCCTGATGCTAACTCTGATGAAGAGGTCAAAGAGGCTTATAAGAAGTGAAAAAAGGCAGATGAGATGGCGCGGTGTTACATTCTGGCATCTATGTCAAATGTACTGCAACATCAGCATCAGGCCATGGCCACAGCTTATGACATGATGTATAACCTCAAGGAACTCTTCGGACATCAGAGTAGAGCAGCTAGGCAGTTTGCTATGAAATGTTTGATGAATACAAAATTGGCTGAGGGTACACCAATAAGGGATCAAGTTCTCAAGATGATGGGTCATCTGAATGAGATGGAGATCCTTGGAGCTGAAATCGATGGGGAATCCCAGGTCAATATCATTCTCGGGACTCTGTCTAAAAGTTTTGATAATTTCTGCCTTAATTACAATATGAACAAAAGGTTGTATAGTTTGGCAGAACTTGCAAAAGAGCTACAGGATGCTGAATCCCTCTTTAGGCAGAGTGGTCATATTTTTGTTTCTAAAAAGGCTTCTACTTCTAAGCCAAAAGGCGGTAAGAAGAAGAATAACATTCAAAAACAGGCAAACTCAGCAAAGAAGGACATGGGACCTCAAGGCGCGGTAAAAAAGCTGAAAGACAAATATTTTAAGTGCAAAGGGTCAGGACATTGGAAGACTGATTGTCCACTTCTCAAATAAGGGAACAAAGAAGGTATATCTCATTTACTAGTAGTTGAAACATGTTTAGCGGTATTATCTATCGGCACCTGGTGTGTAGATACAGGAGCCACTAATCATATCTGCAATACATTGCAGGGGTTCCAGGAAACCAGACGGCTCAGTGATGGAGAGATATGCTTGTTCATGGGTGATGCTACAAAAGTATCGATCGTTGCATTAGGAGATGTTACTTTATCTTTTGGTAGAAATAAGTCTGACACTGAGAGATTGTCTTTATGCACCTTCACTTAGAAGGAATTTAGTTTCTGTTTCTATGTTAGTTAAGGATGGATATTCAGTTTATTTTAATGACAATATTGTTATTAGAAAGAATAAATATTTTATCTATTCTGGTGCATTGGTTGATAATTTGTATGTCATTAATCCTATTTCGCCCACAATGTAACTTATGGAAATGAATAATATGTCATCTAACTTAAATAAGAGAAAAAAACCTTTTTGTATGAACCAAACATATCTTTGGCACTTGCGATTGGGGCATATTAACCTAAGAAGGATTCAAAGACTGGTTGAAGATGGACCTTTGAGTTCATTGGAAGTGGAGGCACTACCAGTCTGTGAATCCTGCTTGGAAGGTAAAATGACCAAAAGGCCTTTTACGGCAAAGGGGTATAGGGCCAAAGATGTGTTGGAATTGATTCATTCTGATTTGTGTGGACCCATGACTATCCAAGCTAGAGGTGGCTTTGAATATTTTGTCACATTTATTGACGATTATTCAAGGTATGGATACATTTATTTGATGCACCGTAAGTCTGAGTGCTTTGAGAAATTCAAAGAGTCTAAGGCTGAAACGGAGAAACGTCATAGAAAATGTATCAAGTCATTACGATCAGATCCTGGTGGCGAGTACCTCTTTGGAGAGTTTAGGGATTATTTATCAGAGGCTGGAATTGCATCCCAATTGACTGCACCTGGAACGCTCCAACAGAATGGTGTAGCCGAAAGAAGGAATAGAACTCTTATGGAGATGGTTAGATCAATGATGAGTTATTCGGATTTGCCAGATTCATTTTGGGGATATACCTTAGAGACTGTAGCTTATATTTTGAACTCGGTTCCTTCTAAGTCAGTACCTCTTACTCCCACAGAGCTGTGGATTGGGCGTAAGCCTAGTCTGAAATATGTTCGCATTTAGGGTAGTCCAGCACATGTGCTGAATGGGAAAGCAGATAAGTTGGAATCTCGTACAGAAGTACGCTTGTTTGTAGGCTATCCAAGAGGAACGAAAGGAGGTTTATTTTATAGTCCTAAGGATCAGAAGGTCATTGTTAGCACCAATGCCCGATTCTTAGAGGAAGACTATGTGATGAACCATAAACCCAAAAGTAGAGTTGTTCTAGAAGAACTGAGACGTGAGACACCAAGTACTTCAGTACCAACAGTACAAGAGGATGGACCACAAATAACTGCACAACGTGTCACAAATGTTACACCACAACTGATAGTACCTCGTCGTAGTGGGAGGGTTGTGATACAACCTGATAGATATATGTTCTTGGGAGAGTCGTCAGACTTCGTCCCTGAGGAACAAGATTATGATCCATGTACCTACAATGAAGCACTCCAAGATAAAGATGCAGAGTCTTGGCAAAAAGCAATGATATCTGAAATAGAATCTATGGATTCTAATCAGGTCTGGGAGCTTGTAGAACCACCCGTTGGTGTAAAAGCCATTGGATGCAAGTGGGTCTATAAGAGAAAAAGAGGATCAGACGGTAAGGTTGAAACCTTTAAAGCTCGGCTTGTAGCAAATGGTTTTACTCAAAGAGAGGGTATCGATTATGAGGAAACCTTTTCTCCTATAGCCATGCTTAAGTCTATTCAGATTCTTTTATCTATTGCAGCTCATCTCGATTATGAGATTTGGCAAATGGATGTTAAGATATCTTTCCTTAATGGAAGTCCTCAGGAAGACATCTATATGAAGCAACCAGACGGGTTCATTGAAAAGGGCCAGGAGCATCTTATTTGTAAGCTCAAGAAGTCCATTTATGGACTTAAGCAAGCTTCCAGATCTTGGAACATATGTTTTGATCAGGTGATAAAATCCTATGGATTTGATCAATGTCAGGATGAATCATGTGTATACAGAAAGTGTGACAGAAACGTGGTGGTGTTTCTAGTACTTTATGTGGATGACATCTTGCTCATTGGAAATAATGTGAAGGTATTATCTGATGTAAGGGTATGGTTATCCAAACAGTTTGATATGAAGGACTTGGGAGAAGTAGGTCACATCATTGGGATCAAAGTTCTACGAGATCGCAAGAAAAGGATGTTGGGCTTATCCCAAGCTTCCTATATCGATATTGTACTAACTCGTTTTAGTATGCAAAATTCTAAGAAAGATTTCTTACCTTTTAGACATGGAATTGCTCTATCAAAGGAGTAGTATCCGAGGACACCTAAAGAGATAGAGAACATGAAGGCAGTTCCTTATGTTTCAGCAGTAGGAAGCTTAATGTATGTAATGCTATGTACGAGACCAGACATCTGCTTTGCCATAGGCATGGTCAGCAGATATCAGTCTAACCCAGGACAAGAGTACTGGACTGCCGTGAAGCATATTTTGAAGTACCTGAAAAGGACTAAAGAGTATATGCTAGTTTACCAGGTAGATAGTTTAGTTCCCTTGGGGTATACAGACTCAGATTTTCAGTCATATAGGAATTCCAGGAAATCTACCTCAGGTTATGTGTTTACTTTGGGAGGTGGAGCCATTGTGTGGAGGAGTATCAAGTAAAAATATATTACTGATTCCATCATGGAAGCCGAGTATGTGGCAGCCTCTGAGGCAGCCAAAGAAGCGGTTTGGCTCAGAAACTTTCTGTTGGACTTGGATGTGGTACCTAGTTTGCCTAAGTCTATTACACTTTATTGTGATAATAGTGGTGCAGTTACAAACTCAAAGAAACCACGAGCCCATAAGACAGGCAAACACATTGAGCGTAAGTACCACCTGATACGAGATTTTGTAAAGAAAGGAAAAGTTGCTGTGATCAAGATAGCATCAGCCGACAACCTAGCTGATCCCTTTACAAAGAGCTTACCAGCTAAGGCTTTTGACAGTCATATTGAGGGAATGGGAGTCAGATGTGTAGCAGCATGGCTTCAAGTATAAGTGGGAGATTTGTAGCAGTATACTAAAAAGCAATACTTTGAGTATAAGTGGGAGATTGTTAGGGTTATATATACTAAAAGCATCACTTTTGTAGTAACCTTATTTCCTTAAATTTTGAATGAGAATCATATGGGCAAATATTTGCAAATTGTATTTGTTGCAAGTGTTAATGCAAATGTCTAATATTCTATATTATAGATAATATGGTGTGTGGTGTCACACAGAAGATCATATTATCAGTTTCCTATGGAGTATATAAATAGTTCACAACCTAGATGGACTTGGACAATCTATTAGAAAGGTTGTAGTATAATCTGGTATTAGTCTATCTTGACTATAGGTTTACACTAGTATACTTTGTGTGTATTAAACAGGACCACTTGAGGTTGTTCTCTTTGTACTAACTACATAAGAGAACAAATACCTCTGTTATTATGGATGCTTGTGCTCTTAATCCGGATATAATAACGGACATGTATATGCAGTGTGCATTACTTTGACTTATAAAAGAGTGAGATTCATTATGGATCAACAGCCTCTATGAATTGGGTAATAACATTGTATGTATGATGGGCTGTTGATTATAAATGGAATCCATGTCCCGATACATCGGGTTGATGATGTCCTCTTAAGGAGCTCATAAGGATTGTCATGTAAATCCTGCAGGTGGATTATATCCGACATGACAAATAAAGTTGAGCGGTACTACTTAAGGATAAAAGATGTCGAATCAATATAGTTGTCAATAACTTAATTTGATCGACGGACATACGATATCTTAATATGGGGAGCCAAATGAGCATATAATAAAAGGAGCCCACAAACATAATTTGGGATTAGGGAGGTAGTGCAACAATAGCTCATTAGTGGACCGAGCTATTGTTAATGGGCCTGGATTGTGTGGTTGGGCTGAACACGGGATATCCAGATCCGTTAGGAGGCCTAACCCTAATTTCTCCTCATGGTCCCTGCCGTAGCCTATATAAATCCTCTATTCTCTAGCCGCCAGATTACTGATCAGAAATCTAAAATTTTCTCTAAATTCGTGATTCACGTAAGGAGAGAAAGAGAGGACTGCCAAGGAGAAGAAAAGGTTGGGAGATCGTCGCCCACACGACGTCCAACTCGAGGAAGGAATACGTACAGAAGATCTTGGGGTCGTCTGCTCGAGATTGCCAGGAATTACTTGTCTCCTTTCTGCAGCAGGTATAATTCGTGAACCCTAGTTTCCGCCTATGAAGGGTTAGAACACGTATTAGATCTGTTTAACTTTCTATCGATCAATACGCATACCAAAGGAAGGGTCCTGGGAATCTCCAGTTCCATCAATTAGTACTCTAAGTCGAGCACCATTACGAGATCGTATTAACTGCGATACAGACCTGCATGGGCCACCACAAAAATGTGACACGACCTGCACCCTTATCAGGGGTACGAGCACGTGGGTACGTCCAGCCTACGCCGCAGAATCGACGGTAGAATGCTGTATATGACGTCTGTAAAATACTACAACTAAACAGTATAAAGGTACCTGTCATCTCCGTACGGAGGAATATAATATGGCATAACTCAATCACAAGATAAAACTAAGGTAGATAGCACGGAATAGAAATATGATAGAAATGAAAATAGGAAATAAGTTCAAGATCCAACACAAGCCCAGAGCTATAAACAACATCACAGAGTCACAAAATATAAATATAGAATACTACAGTCTGAAAGCACTAGCTGTATCGCAGTCCAGGAAAACCTAACTAAGCTATACTACTCTGGGTGTGCAAAGTCTAGTAGCTCAACTATCAGGCCACAGTCCTGGACTAAGTCTCCATCTATCCCGACCCCATAATAGGTCGAGCACTGCCTCAGAATCATCTGTAATATATGAACGGTATCCTGTTAGGAAAATGAGCAAGTACAAACACTAACAGCAGTTCCATATGAATTGACAAATTCTATAAGGGACAATTATAATGAAATACAAGACAAAGATATAGGATGACTTGGGAGCTATTCGGAAGCCGAGTTACAACCCTTAAACCAAACAAGGACCGGGATTGTAACCCTTCTCCCGAACAGAACTAAGCCTCCAATCAAGGTATAGCATAAGAGCATGTATAACATGTGAGTAATGAATATCATAGCATGGTAAAAAAAGTACTGAATGTAGAACTGAGCAGGATATATGATGAGATAAAATAAATATAAAATGTGCCTTGAATTATTAGAGCGTTATGTGATCGGCTTGGGAAAGTTACAGGACAGGCTATCCACTTGGCCCGACAATCACAAAAAAATCTCTGAAAAGGATCATGCCGGCCAACCTAGATAACAAGCACAAGGAATAGGATCTCGCTACACCCTACGTGAGGTGAGAGTGGCACAAGCACAAGAATATAGTGTCAAGGTGGCTTTGATCACATAGCCCCTAATAATTCTTCATCTCCGAATAGTATAATAGATCCGGACATGACACGTCATGACACGGGATTCCATAAGAGGGTAGCAAGTCCCCTTAAGAAGCGGTGTCTATACAAGTACAGAGAACAAGACAGGAAATGTACCAATATACCAAAAAAATCTAGAAACAACATCTCATGTCATGATCCAACATATACTAGTCCGTGAACTATCGTGTCTAGAAATCAAGTAAGACACTACAACTGAATCGGATATAACAAATATTAAGACAATAAAAACTATCAGCGAATGTACTCGCCTGTGGTCCTGAGCTGATAAGGTGAACAGATGCTCAGAGTAATCACAGACCTAAAGATGAGATACTATAAGTCAAAACAGGGTTTAATAATGAAAGGGAAACTAATTTAAGTCATGATATGCAAGTCTAAGTCAAACTAGGTCAAACTAGGTTATACTAGGTCATACTAGGTCACATGAAGTCAATCCAAGTCAAACTAGGTCAAACTGGGTCAAAGGTTGACTTACAGTTGACTTTTGGTCAACTGGTCAACCCTGGTCAACTCTAGGTCAACCCTAGGTCAAACTAGGCTAATGTTGACCAACTATTGGCTTTCAGTCAACTAGTCAACTCTGATTTGGTTTCGGTCAATTCTAGTCACTTTTAGGCTAAGTTTGACTTTCGGTTGACTTTTGTTGACTTTTGGTCAAAGCGGTCAACCGAGATCAAAACTAGTCTAAGAGCACTAATCTTAACCATTACCAACCAAGGGAACCAAATTCTAACCATATCTTAATATCTTAAACTCATACCTTAGCTTCTAAGCAATTACCTTAACTTACCCTATTACCTTACCAAGGTAAACTCACTATCAAACCCCTACCTTAGTTTCTAGGCACTTCTACCTCAACATGGTATCCTAATACCATGCCCTCATATCCCGATACCATGCCATGGTATCTTGATACTCTAATTTCATATCTAGAAGTATCTTAGAACTTTACCCTTTCATAGGATAAATCCTAATTACCTCACTAGTATACCATATCTCAACATTGGTCACTAATACTCTAACTAACTCTCCCACCTAAACATTCAAGGGTTAAGGGACTAATTTGAGATGGAAATGGGATTGAGTGGTGTATATGTGGAATGGTATGAATGAATGGTTGAATGTATGAAGGAATGGATGGATGAAATGAATGCATGAATGTGTGACTGAATTGATGGCTGAATTTGTGAATGAATAATGGATGTATGAATGATATAAATGAATGGATGAAATGAATAGGTGAATGGATGGATAGATGAATTGATGGCTGAAGTCCGACTTATCCTACGTTGAAGAGCCAGTTCAAAGCTTAGAACGCAAGGATAAGCTGCTGCAAAATCGAGCGATCCCCTTCGTCCGCGTCCTCTGGAGGAACCATTCGGTCGAAGAGTCGACGTGAGAGCTTGAATCGGAAATGAAGGAGAAATTTCCTTCATTATTCTCGTAGAGGTAGGTTCTATCCTTAAGTTTCGAGGACAAAACTTTTTATTAGTTGGTTATGGTGTAGTGCCCCGTCCCTACATCGTGCCCCGTTTTCGTCCACGGGGTGCGCAAGAAAGGAACACTGTCGCTATCGATTCGGTCAGGACCGATAGGTCAGAATCGACCGAGTCAATCGAACGGGAACAGTTGAATTAAGATCCATTCCACGTTATAGAATGGCTTCTTCGGAACCAAGTCCCATATTCAGCAGGTTGCGCCTCGAGGATTGGCTCTGCGGCTGAGTCGGAAGAGACCTCTCGTTGCTCTGATTTTCATGCCGCACTTGATTTGGCTTTGGCTTTGGTTTTCGTGAATGTATTTTCGTGAATGTTTTCCGAATGAGTTTTCTTGACTCGCATTTTCGAGCTTCGCATTCATATCAAAATTCTTTGAATTATACAGTGTTCTAATCAGTTGCTTATGCGATTGCAGGTGGTCGCGTATGCGACGTCAACGCAGCCAACCGCTCGCTCGCTTGAAGCAAGGCTAAGACGAGTGATTGACCTCTTTCGCCTCGTCCCTCTACTTCAAAAACTCAATATATGAAGTAAAATTAATGCTTGTCATAATAGTGTAGAATCAAAGAAATCGTAGCACGATTCTTCACAAAACACTTGTTATCAACTGCTGGTATTGGAAATAGAAAACATGTTCCTTATGAAAATCCACTTAGCCTATGCAAAGCAATGAATGAATCGATTAACGTTTATCGCAACGATAAGGCTAAGTAAGAAAAACGATCATTGGACAACTTGTCGACAAGGTGTAGTTTCCTCGAACGGTTGCCTAGGCCAAGGGACCGATTCGGCCCGGGAGGAACGAGTTTATAGCAAGCGCCAGCCCTTCATCGGCGCGAGTTAGGCGGGAACTTTCACACAGGGCTCGCTACCCGACGCGAAAGGGTCGCCGTCTAACCCAGCTATAGTCCGCGATGGCTTGACATTGCCAATGGCCTTCACACCCCTTTTCACTACTTAACAAGTGCACGGGACACGGGATGAATATGATAGTTGCTTAATGTTATACAATTTCATATGCTTGCCTCAAAACATGTTAACATGCAAATCGAGCAGGATGATTAGAAAGATCATTGAAATAACTAGCTAACATGTTTACGAAACTTCTTGAATCAAATGCAGAGCTTGGATTTAATTAGCCATTCGCCAGTACATGTGTTCGTGTTGATCCTCGCTCTTTGCAGGTCCTGCAAACCAGGAAGGACGCGCCAACTTGCTCGGCAACGTTCGTAACTTTTGAAGCTTCGGCCGTGCGTCGAAGACTTTCTCTGCGACTCCACTTTTGAAGGCTCTCGACAGTCCAAGGAAGATGACTCAGCGTCCCTCCCATCCAGGTCACTGGAGTACTTTGTTATATATCGAGGGATGTATGCAATGTATGGAACGACTATTTTATCGGCACTCTTTTGTAATCGAGTCATGTTGTAGCCCGTGCGGCAATGAGTCTTGTATCGGAGTCTGTAAAAGATGTTTATTATTAATAAAGATCAAGTTTCCTTTACTTATTGTGTGAATCAATTTGTCTGCGTACTCTCTTAGATCTCGTGTCTCGGATTACCTTATGACTATGCCTTGTGCGATCGTAAATTAGGTTCGCATGGCATCACGCCCAGGGGACGACTATCGATTCGACGGAATCAGGGCGTGACATAATGGTATCAGAGCACGACTTTACGTCCTTGGCCTCCAGTGTCGAGTTCTAGTCTCCAACCGTTGACCTCGTGTCGATGAGATAAGTTGTTTCATACGCTGAACCCAGGACGTTTTCTGAAACTAACGAGAGTTGCCTTTCTTTTTCCTGCAGTTACGGGAGCTCGGGTAGAAGATGAGGCGAGCGCTTCCAGCGGCTCGAGTACTTCCAGACCCGAGCATTCCGTCAACCCAACGGGAATGACGCCTGCCGTAGCCGGACCTTCCGGCGACCCGATGCAACGTATGCTACAAATGCTTGAAATACAGCAACGTCAAAACGAGCTCCATCGTCAGCAAGCGGAGGCTCGTCAGATCCAATTTGAGAATCGGTTCGAGGCTCAATTCAAGCTGCAGTAGCAGCAGCTGCAGCTGAATACCCTCCAGCAAATCGTACAGTCGGTCGTGGGCAACAACAATAATTCAACGATGACACCTGCCGTGACCCAGCCTGCAGTTCGATCCAACGAAGCTGAACCAGAGGCGCCCGTGCTCTCACCTGCGGCACCGAGAATGTCTAACTTCGACGTGTCAAAATTCACTAAATGCTGCCGCACTTCCTTCAACGGTACAGAAGATCCCTCGGTGGCGATCGACTGGCTGAAGGAGCTGGAAGATAAGTTCGAGCTTCTGGGTGTCGAGAACTCAAAGAAAGTCGCGTGTGCTCAACTTCTACTTCGAATGAACGTGCACGATTGGTGGGCTGTGCAGAAGCGGGCTATTCGACGTGAAGACGAGACGACAACGATCTCATGGGCGACATTCAAAAAGGCATTCGAGACCGAATATCTTTCTACAGCCGTGCAACAGGAAAAAGAAGACGAGTTTATGCAGTTAAGGCAAGGGAATATGACGGTACGACAATATGCGGCCAAATTCAATAAACTGGCCGTTTGCTGGAGACTTCCTACCTACCACTGCAAATCGAGCTCGACGATTTGAAGTGGGTCTACGTTCCACTATTCGCGCTCACGTTTCGGTGGGTGAATACAAAACTGTGGGCGAGGCACTCAACCACGCCATCCGTCTGGAGTCCGAGTATCCTCCTACTACTATCGACGCTGTTCACTTTAATAACAAACGCCATAGTAATGCGGGAGGCAACAACGCACATAAGCGTCAAAACCGCGGCAACGAAGGCGACAACCAGACGAAGGATCGAGTAGTCTGCACTTTCTGCCCCAAAGAGGGGCACTTTATCAACAAGTGTTGATTGAAGAACGGTGCGTGCCTCGGGTGCAGCTGAAAAGACCATATCTTACGCAACTGTCCGGAGAAGTCAAACCAGCGCCCCCAGCAATACCAACAAAACCGAGGCCAAGCACCTCGGGCTCCACCGACCGTACAACAGAATGGCCATGACCGTCGCCCCAATGCTCAGGGCCGCGTCTACGCCATGACTCGAGACGAAGCGTTTGCATCTGATACAGTCGTGACAGGTATACTGTAATTCAATAATAAACCTGCTCGTGTATTGTTTAATTCAGGTGCCATGCATAGTTTCATATCGGTGGACTTTGTCGCCGAGCACAAATTTTCTTTGACACCACTGGGCCTCGATCTCACAGTTAACGTACCGTCGGGCATGCCACTACTTGCAAATTTAGTCTGCGGAGACGGAATCATCTGTATAGGTGGTCAAAAGGTCAGTCTCGATGCGATAGTTATGAATATTAAGGACTACGATATCATTCTGGGGATGGATTGGCTCGGTCCGTGTAACGCAACCATAGACTGCGCTGAAAAGAGGGTCACATTCCGCATACCTGGAGTGCCTGAATTCTGCTACTCGTGTGGTGAGGCGTCGCCGACCTGCATGGTGATCTCCGCAATATCTGCTCGACGGATGCTGTATTCCGGGTGCGAAGGCTATCTAGCTTCCGTTCGAGACATGCAACAGGATAGTGCAAATGCGGGTCAGACCGACGTTGTGGCAGAATTCCTCGATGTATTCCCGGACGAGCTACCCGACATGCCGCCCGATCGAGAGATTGAGTTCACTATCGATACATTTTCCGACACTCGACCGATCTCGAAAGCCCCGTACAGAATAGCCCCTGCAGAGCTTAAAGAACTCAAGGTGCAGTTACAAGAGTTGCTCGACAAGGGATTCATCCGACCCAACGTCTCGCCCTGGGGAGCGCCCGTGCTGTTTGTCAAGAAGAAGGATGGCTCTATGCGTCTTTGTATCAACTACCATGAGCTGAATAAAGCCACCGTCCGAAACAAATACCCCTGCCCCGCATAGACGATCTGTTTGATCAGCTTTAAGGAGCCACGGTGTTCTCTAAAATTGATCTGCGTTCAGGTTACCATCAACTCAAGATCAAGCCGGACGATGTGCCGAAGTCTGTCTTCCGCACTTGATACGGCCATTACGAGTTCCTGGTAATATCGTTCGGCCTAACGAATGCCCCTGCTGCTTTCATGGATTTAATGAATCGGGTGTTCCGACCATTCCTCGACAAGTTCGTAGTAGTCTTCATCGACGACATACTCGTCTACTCGAAGAGCAAGCAGCAACACACTGAGCATCTACGGACCGTGCTTCAGACCCTTCGATAAAATCAGTTGTATGCGAAGCGAAGCAAATGTGAATTTTGGCTGAGTAGCGTCGCATTCCTCGGACACATCATTTCAGCTGAAGGCATTGCGGTCGACCCAAAGAAAGTTGAAGCCGTCGTCGATTGGAAGCGGCCAACGTCCGTCAGCGAGATTCGAAGTTTCCTTGGTTTAGCGGGATACTATCGACGCTTCGTGAAAGACTTCGCGAAGATCGCATCGCCTCTGACTCGCCTCACCCAGAAAGGAGTCGCATTCGAATGGTCAGACGATTGTGAAGTTTCATTCCAAGAACTAAAGCAACGGCTATCTCATCGGCACTCTTTTGTAATCGAGTCATGTTGTAGCCCGTGCGGCAATGATTCTTGTATCGGAGTCTGTAAAAGATGTTTATTATCAATAAAGATCAAGTTTCCTTTACTTATTGTGTGAATCAATTTGTCTGCGTACTCTCTTAGATCTCGTGTCTCGGATTACCTTATGACTATGCCTTGTGCGATCGCAAATTAGGTTCGCACGACATCATGCCCGGGGGACGACTATCGATTCGACGGAATCGGGGCGTGACATAATGGTATACTCGCACTTCCAGAAGGGATTGAGGGTTTCCAGATATTCAGCGACGCGTCCGGTCAGGGCTTGGGGTGTGTGCTGATGCAGCGGAACAAGGTGATATCTTTTGCTTTCCGACAGCTAAAGTCGTACGAGAAAAATTATCCCACGCACGACCTGGAGTTAGCGGCGATTGTGTTTGCGTTAAAATTGTGGCGTCACTATCTCTTTGGCGTGGCGTGCACGATCTATACCGATCACAAGAGCCTCAAGTATCTATTCATACAGAGAGAACTGAACTTGCGACAAAGGCGTTGGCTTTAACTGATCAAGGATTACGACTTGACTATCGACTACACGCCGGAAAAAGGAAATATTGTGGCAGACGCTCTGAGTCAGAAGTACATAGCCTCGCTATCCATCGACCGTAGACTGCTACGCGACCTAGAAGAGATGGGCATTGAACTCCGAGTCCGATTCCAGAATGTGCAGTTGGCAAAGTTGCAGTTAGATCCGAGCTTGCTTGAAAAGATCAAGACCGCTCAGAAGGATGATCCGTACCTGAAGAAAATGCGAGATCTAATCTCAACGGGCAGGACGACCGACTTTACAGAAGACGAGACCGGCATGCTTCGATTGAGGGGTAGGCTATGCGTTCCGGATGATTCAGAACTTAGAAAGGATATATTGTCGGAGGCGCACTACGCGAAGTACACCTTGCATCCCGGCAGTATGAAGATGTACAAGGACCTCCGCACAAACTTCTGGTGGCACGGGATGAAAAGAGATGTGGCACTTTTCGTGTCGCAATGCATGGCCTGTCAGCAGGTGAAAGGTGAGCACCAGAAACCCGGCGGAGAGATGCAGAATCTGGCAATTCTGGAATGGAAGTGGCAGCACGTGTGCATAGATTTTATTGTTGTTCTGCCGAAGATGCCGCGGGGAAATGATGCCATCTGGGTCATCGTCGATCGACTAACCAAGTCAGTGCACTTTATTGCCATCAAAGTTACTTGGAGCATTGATCGCCTGGCGTAGATTTATCTTGATGAGATAGTACGGCTGCACGGAGTTCCAGTATCCATCGTCTCCGATCGGGATTCACGGTTCATGTCACGATTCTGGAGTAGCCTTCAGTCGGTGCTGGGTACCAAGTTGCAGTTCAGCTCGGCTTACCATCCTCAGACCGACGGCCAAACGGAGCGCGTCAATCAGATTCTCGAAGACATGCTACGACTCTGCGTAATTGACTTCAAATCAAACTGGGACAATCATCTACCTCTGGCCGAATTCGCATACAACAATAGCTATCAATCCAGCATTCGAATGGCACCGTATGAAGCCATGTACGGGCACAAGTGTCGATCATCCATTTGTTGAGACGAAGTCGGAGAGCGACAGATTCTCGGTCCGGAACTGGTAGAACAGACCGTGCAGAAAATTCGTCTCATTCGGGAAAGACTAAAGACTGCACAGAGTCGTCAGAAAAGCTATGCGGACGTTTATCGTCGACCCCTCGAGTTTCAAGAAGGCGATCACGTATTTCTCAAAGTGTCGCCCATGCGGAGAGTTACTCGGTTCGGCGCAAAAGAAAAGTTGAGTCCGAGATTCGTTGGACCGTTCGAAATACTTGAACGGGTCGCCCCAGTGGCCTATAAAATTGCCTTATCGCCGGCGCTTGAAGGTGTACACAATGTCTTCTATGTCTCTCAACTACGGAAGTACGTGCACGATCCGAGCCACGTAGTAGATTTTGGCCAGCTGGAGCTAAAGTCCGACTTATCCTACGTTGAAGAGCTAGTTCAAATTATAGAACGCAAGGATAAGCTGCTGCACAATCGAGCGATCCCTCTCGTCCGCGTCCTCTGGAGGAACCATTCGGTCGAAGAGTCGACATGGGAGCTTGAATCAGAAATGAAGGAGAAATTTCTTTCGTTATTCTCGTAGAGGTAGGTTCTATCTTTAAGTTTCGAGGACGAAACATTTTATTAGTTGGTTATGGTGTAGTGTCTCGTCCCTACATCGTGCCCCGTTTTCGTCCACGGGGTGCGCAAGAAAGGAACACTGTCGCTATCGATTCGGTCGGAACCGATAGGTCGGAATCGGTCGAGTCGATCGAACGGGAATGGTTGAATTAAGATCTATTCCACGTTATGGAATGGCTTCTTCGGAACCAAGTCCCATATTCAGCGGGTTGCGCCTCGAGGATTGGCTCTGCGGCTGAGTCGGGAGAGACCTCCCGTTGCTCTGATTTTCATGCCGCACTTGATTTGGCTTTGGTTTTCATGAATGCGTTTTCGTGAATATTTTCCGAATGAGTTTTCGTGACTCGCGTTTTCGAGCTTCGCATTCATATCAAAATTTCTTGAATTATACAGTATTCTAATCAGTTGCTTATGCGATTGCAGGTGATCGCGTAGGCGACGTCAGCGCAGCCAACCGGTCGCTCGCTTGAAGCAAGGCTAAGGCGAGTGGCTGACCTCCTTCGTCTTGTCCCTCTACTTCAAAAACTCAATATGTGAAGTAAAATGAATGCTTGTCATAATAGTGTAGAATCAAAAAAATCATAGCACGATTCTTCACGAAACACTTGTTATCAACTGCTGGTATTGGAAATAGAAAACATGTTCCTTATGCAAATCCACTTAGCCTATGCAAAGCAATGAATGAATCGATTAACGTTTATCGCAACGATACGGCTAAGTAAGCAAAACGGTCATTGGACAACTTGTCGACAAGGTGTAGTTTCCTCGAACGGTTGCCTAGGCCAAGGGACCGATTCGGTCCGGGAGGAACGAGTTTATAGCAAGCGCCAGCCCTTCATCGGCACGAGTTAGGCGGGAACTTTCGCACAGGGCTCGCTACCCGATGCGAAAGGGTCGCCGTCTAACCCAGCTATAGTCCGCGATGGCTTGACATTGCCAGTGGCCTTCTCACCCCTTTTTACTACTTAACAAGTGCACGGGATACGGGATGAATATGATAGTTGCTTAATGTTATACAATTTCATATGCTTGCCTCAAAACATGTTAACATGCAAATCGAGCAGGATGGTTAGAAAGATCATTGAAATAGCTAGCTAACATGTTTACGAAACTTCTTGAATCAAATGCAGAGCTTGGATTTAATTAGCCATTCGCCAGTACATGTGTTCGTGTTGATCCTCGCTCTTTGCAGGTCCCGCGAACCAGGAAGGACGCGCCAACTAGCTCGACGACGTTCGTGACTTTTGAAGCTTCGGCCGTGCGTCGAAGACTTTCTCTGCGACTCCACTTTTGAAGGCTCTCGACAGTCCAAGGAAGATGACTCAGTGTCCCTCACATCCAGGTCACTGGAGTACTTTGTTGTATATCGAGGGATGTGTGCAATGTATGGAACGACTATCTCATCGGTACTCTTTTGTAATCGAGTCATGTTGTAGCCCGTGCAGCAATGAGTCTTGTATCGGAGTCTGTAAAAGATGTTATTATCAATAAAGATCAAGTTTCATTTACTTATTGTGTGAATCAATTTGTCTGCGTACTCTCTTAGATCTCGTGTCTCGGATTACCTTATGACTATGCCTTGTGCGATCGCAAATTAGGTTCGTACGGCATCACGTCCGGGGGACGACTATCGATTCGACGGAATCGGGGCGTGACACTATGGCCGGCCAAGACTAGGATAGGTGTCCCCATAGCTAATGTCTAAAATATCCCCCACTTGTCTCTTTTTGATTTAATTAAAAATAGGTTTTAGTTTGAGGCTAAATTAGTCTAGTTTTAAGTCTCTAATTAAACCAAACTTAGTCATGAATATTTAGTCTAACATACTAACTTAATTTATTGTCATGTGGGCCATGTCTAACTAATTAGTGGGTCCCACTAGAGTCAAAACTACCCCGGGTCCCCAATACAAGTCGGATTGAGTTGAAATTCGAACCCGACTCAGATAACCCCAAAATAATATCATAAATAAATAAATAATTCAAAAATTATTCTAAAGTGGAAAATGATCAAAATACCCCTGTTTTAGAAAACTGGGGGTGACAGAGACAGATGGTGTTGAACGTTCATATGTATAATCGGATTATACGGGCTCTTCTCAAGGTGGCGTAGGAGCATCAACTACACGAATTAGCTTCAAATGTGGGTTTGACGAGCCCAAGGTAGAGCAAGACGTTGTGGTTGGTACACAATTGTGGTGTGGATGAACATGTCAGGTTTGGTTCTGTGGTCGAACAGATCGAGATGACATTATGTTGGATGTCCTAGGTGCTCGGCTGGCGGGAACGAGCAAAAGTAGCCGGAGTGTGCTAAGATTGTTCGGCTAGCGGGAACAAGCATGGGGTGCTTGGCTAGCGGGAACGAGCAAAAGGTATCCGGGTGTGCTAGGTTGCTAGGTAAGCGAAAATGAGCTAAGGTGAAGATTGTTGGATTGTATCTCGTTTTCAGTTGAGCGCTCAAATGGGGGGTGACAATGGAGTTGGTAATTTAGTCCCACATCGGTTAGGAGTGGGATCATGAGGTGTAGATAATTGGGATTGGTTTAGGCCTTACATGAGAATTTTCTTTTAAGGCATATGGGTCCAATTCAATATCGTACCTCATGGGCCAACTTCGGTTCGGGGGGTCATGCCGCCCAACACTATCAGGTTCCGCCGGACTCGGAGGGACTTGTGGTTGTTAATGCGGTGAAGCAAGCAGCATGCATCACTCCCACTGGCTTGGATACAGTACCTGCCTGCTGGTAACTTCCCATTTCACATCTCATAATCATCATCATCCTCAAAACTGTTTGATGTTTGAATTTGACATTTTTAGTATTTGTTTTCTAATCATCGACAAATAATAATAATAATATGTTTCCATCCATGCAAAAATTAATTTACCACCAAGAAATTGTTACAAATTTATATATATCATCCAAACAATTGAAGTAGACACATGTAATTAAATTAAATTTCGCCTCACTGCTCCCATGAACTCTTCCAACAGTCTCTCGATGCTCCTCCTTGAAGTCATCTTGTTATCTACCTCAAATGCCTGAAACTCTTCCCTTTCTTCTGCAGTAATAGAGTGATGTATCAGTGCTCAAATTGATCATTTACTATATAGCTAGTTACGATACACACAAAATAAAAAGAGAAAAATATCATGCACCTACCTAGTTGTTCTATAGGTTTCATTGGAAGATGTGTGCCGTTGGTATCGAGGAAGTCTAGGAAAACTCTCATAAGCTCTCCAGTATTCGTGGACACCAAGATCTCTCTCTGAAGCGAAAACAATAACTTAGCGCTTACCCTTACTGGAAACAACAACATAACGAAAGGTAAACATGTTTTTTTCCTTTAATACCTTGAAGTTCTTCTGCCTGTCATAATACCCCGAGACAATCATGAACAGGCGCAGCTTTTCTGATTCTGAGGATCGAAACGATCATAAATTACGTGATTACGGATTGTTAGTAAAGCCTAAGGGGGCCGGAAGCTCCAACAACAAGCATGACATAGGTTAATTTTGCTTTAATTACCTCGAAATAGAATTATCTCATCTGCAACTGAATCCTCACGAACAAGAAGTTCCGCAATCGAAATCCTTATGAAACTCAACCCAATATGCGAGACAGTTAGCCTCGATCGGCTTCTATTAAGATTTCCTGATCCCATGGTCATGGTACATAAAGCAAGGGTCACATGGTTATATGTTAGAAGAAAGTACAAGGAAAGATTTGTAACTATCAAGCACTTGACAGAGATATATAACTGAAGATGTACAAGTAAATTATATTTGGTAAAAAAATTTTTTACCTGCAACCCTATTCCACTTCTTGAATTCCCTACGAAGTATTTCCCTCACCTTTAGATCGGAAATGTCATGCATTTTGTACTTTACTGCAAAATTTGGTTACAATTATAATGTGCAATACAAAGTATATATACATGAATATATGCATATTTGCTAACGATAACCGATGAAATACACTTAAAGAGGAGATGAGAGAAACACAAGTTAATTACACCAAATGAACTAATTCATACTGAATCCACTAGGTGGGTGACTACTAGTGTATATTAATTGCAAATTACACTTGTTACTGAAGCTCATAACTTCTATTTTTCAACTAATGTTAAAAAGATTTTTGTATTCCTTCTCATGACTAACATAACTTAGGATGACAGAATTACTAAGTAGGTACTTCTGCAATAAAAATAATGTTATTGTTGAAATAGTACTTTTAAGGCTGGGTTTTGGATTGCTTATTGGAGGCTGCTTCTGCTTCTATTTTTTCTTGAAAAGCGGTCCAGGGCTGTTTGGTAACAACATCTTATAATATTTTTTTTTTGAAAAGTCAATTCAATTTTGGAGCAGCTTTCGAAAAGCAGCAGCGATCCCAAACCAAGTCTACGTGTTTAACATATGACAATATTTGAGCACGTACATATCTCGTAAAGTCCATTGCATCCAAACCGACCAGCTCCTTTGATCAAGAGTGTTGCCATGTATTTGTCTTTGGAGGTGCAATTAGGATTACTCAGATTTTCTGTATCTAAGAGAATACCTGATAACTGAATCAAATAAGAAATCCAGTGACAAATTAGAAAGTGATTATTGAAAAAAAAAGGAAAAAAAAGAGAACATCCCAGTACCACAGGCTCCAGCTAATGTAGGCTTTGAGGATGCCAGTAGAAAATAAAAGTCTTAACAAAGTTTTTGATAATGTAAGTAGGTGTCTCTGTTTGCTTGTGAATCACATTCTTTAGGGAAGAAATCTAAAATAAGCAAGAAACCATGTGGAGTAAAGCTTTGATAAATACCATAAGTTTACTAAATCCTTGCCCAGCTAGGATTTGTGGTGATTTCTCTGCAAACTTTTCAGCAACAGCTGTACAACATGAGCCATCCTGTTTAATTCGAGAAGTGCATTAGCTTTTCCTTTAGAGTGTACAAAGATTAGAAAGGATTTAATCTCGCGGAGAAGTTGAAAGTAACATGACAATGTTTTTTGAAACTAGATGTGTTGAAACCTTCAATGAGCATCTTTGTTTAAACTTTTCTGCACTTGATTAAAAACTTTGTGAGGGTCATGGATGTGGTAATCCTGTGAATGTGTCATACTCTAACTAGACACTTTTCTTATTTTAGTTGCGAAACTAATTTAAGCTTCTTTGGAGTCTTCTCTAGTGGGATAGTCGATGTTTATGGCTAGTGGGTAAGCACCAAAGTCTATATCAAGGTTCGCGGTATCGGAATCGGTATCGGATCCTTCCTATGAGTATTGGTATTGATAGGATCGGTGGTAGCCTATCGGAGTATCGGATTTTTTGGTATTTGAAAGCAAGTAATTATTAATTAATTATTAAAAATTTAGAAGAAAATATTTTATACATTTAGGCACAATTGTAAGTATTTTCTGTATTATTTCTTAGTAGTTTTGAAATTGAATGGAATAATATCCACCCTTGCTGATTGTTTTCCTACGATAAATAAGTTTTCTTCATTTACATGCTTTTACACCTTTGTTGATTGATTTTTTTCGTTCAATTTTTTGTTGTTGAATTGACCGGAAAAGAGACCCCCAACGTCGGTATTGAACGGTTAGTATCATATTGGACCAGTGGCGGATCCATGATGAGATTCTACTGGGGCACAATCATAAGGGAGTTCGGAGACAACGTCTCCTAAAATTAAACATATAGAAACTCTGTCCCATCCTCCACTCATCCGACAACTTTTCCAGCAATAGCTTCCCTTTGTAATTCTTCTTTTTGTAGCCTGAAAAAAGAAGAAAAAGAGGGCGGAACTTGAAAAAATAGAAGAGGCAGAGAGAGAGAGGGATTGCTGCTGGTAGCTGCTGCCTTTGCTAGGGTGGCAAGAGGGGGGGGGGGCACACGCTATGGAGTATATGTATATGCTGCCTTTATTGTTCACCACCCACTGTGCCCAGCCCCCCACACATTCTGCTCTGTTGCTTTTGTTTCAAATTTTCTTTCACTGGGGGCCACTCCCAGTGCATAACCATGCGCCCATGCTGGATGCTCCTTACGTATTTTTTTTAATCTTTTTGTTTCCACTGGGGGCCCCGCCCTCCAGTGTAATACATATAGGTCCGCCCCTGATTGGGACATGCCAAACCATATCGGTATCGGCCGTATCATATCGGTATCGGCCGATACTGCAAACTATGGTCTATATAAAGGCTGTTTTCCACGTGCCTATAAGATGGATTTGGCTGGTCATATTGAGAAACATATAGATGAGAAAGCTAATACGATACATGCAAACTCATTTCTAAGTGCTTATTTTTCATACTAACCATCTTGAGCCTACATACTTTTCAGCTCTCTGGTTTGATGAGGTTAGACTGCTTGAACAATGAGGTATTATCTACCTTAATAGTTGCTTTAGGCAGCTTTTTGTTTCTTTCCTAACTGCCAACTAGTGTTTTAGGCTTAAGAGGTTTATGTTATGCCTGCATCAATTTGTAAATTATGGTCATATCTTTCAAATTGGCCTCAAGTTGTGTTCCACTGAGGTTTGGGTAAAGATGAGCATATGAAGGCTGCCTCAAGATCATAGCCACTTTCTTTATTTGTTAACAGTTGGAAAACTTTCTATATTTGACCAGTTACCATTAAAGTTTAAGCCAAAGTGTTACTTTCAACCCGATTCTTGAATGTAGCCTGAGGCATCAACAACCACTCCCACTTGTCATCCTTCTCATTTTCCAAAACAATTATAGAACAAATCTTAAGCTTCTAATCCACAACAGGAGCAGTACCTGTGCTGTGCTAATTTCTTCGACCCAAGAATACTGAGAATCAACCTACAATTCAAAAATTGAACTGGATCTTAGCATACATTAGAAGATTAAGGACATGATTAGTTGTATATGATTGAGAGACAATGTGCACAGACACGGATTGATGATATGATACAGTTCAAAGACAAATACAAATATGAACAATTTGCTAATTTTGGAATGTATGTGCTTCCTAGCCGAAAAAGAAACTTACTTCTTTGCTATAGAATATTTCAACAAGTGCCTCCTTCAGTCCCTGCATGTGAAGAAATGTCCACAATATCAGTAACTTTTCTCTTGGAATTTTTATTAGTTCTTTGAATTAGAACACACCTCTTGCTTGGCTGAAAGTTTGTCTCCATTTAGTAGTATTAGCTTTAGATTCCCGAATTGATCATAATAGGAGAGATCAACCTGTTATGTCAATCTATGGTCGATCAGTTCCATGGTCAAATTGGTATTATTGAGTAATATCCGCCTTCATTTTATCACTCTCAAACAAACATTTAGTGGTATCAAAATGTATATAAATACACATTCATGTAGGGGAGGGCCATGAAACAATGTTCGGCATTTTGGAAATCAACAGAGGCTACTAATTTTGAGATAAGAAAGCTAGAGAAGAACTTTTCTACCGAACACCTCTATCCTTCTTCTGAATCCTCTTAAAGAGATACTCTCTATACCTTAAACTAATTATAACCATAAAGACTTGTTCCAGCCATATGTAGTCAGTTTGATGTTTTCTTGGTAGTCAGTCTTAAATAATCGCTAGAGACTACATGTTACATCATCAAAATCACTGGAAATGATTCTTGTTGACACACACACACATATGTTGAGGTGTCACATATAATCTACCCCTATTGTACCGCGTTCCATACAGACTGGCATTCCACGTACTTTCCACATTCCAGATAATATTTGTCCAGGGTTAGAGTTATGGCAAAGTTGGGTTACATATCAAAATCAAAATAAAACTGGTTCATACTAGAAGTTTGAGGACCATATATATATATATATATATATATATATATATATATATATATATATATATATATATATTGAAGTTGATTGAAACCAGCTAGTGATTCTGAAGGTTAGGCAGAGACCTACAATTATGTATATTAAACTTTCTCATCATACCTCATCAATGAAAATCAAATTTGCTTCATCGATCTGACATGAATTAACCAACCATTTGATTTCTGTGCGAAAGCTTAGATCTCCTCTTTTCATGTTGATAACTGGCACCGTGCAAAGCTGGCCATTCCTTTGAGTCTCGTTCAAGAAAAATGCATACATTATGGGGCAAACAAAGCTACCCACATCTGGAAACACCAAATAGTTCAAATTACAAGGTAAAAGGCAGATCTTATTCTCAAAAGAAAAACAATTTAAGTAATTATCATGGAATTACCATTAACTTCTTGGCTAATCACGGCATTTAAGTACTTTCCGGGGACACCAGCCCTTATATCATCCTTTCTAGCTTTTAGATAAGAGTTCAACTTTTCGATACTCTTGCACAAGCCAATATCTGGCATATTAGTCTGTAACCAATCTACGGGATAATAGTATGATGCAGCACATTGGTCGAAGGAAATGCTATGATGCATCTTGTTCTCTGTACTTCCATCTATTCCTTTGATCTCTTCTTCAAGTGGTATTTCATCTATCATTTCCCTTTCTTTATGAAAAGTTAGTCTTCCCGACTTAATTGCGCTCTCTCTTGTGTCTAACACGGTATGTTTGGACTCAAATTCCCATATATCTGACAGAGATCGTGATGAACTTGATCTGGTAGCATCTCTGGGTGAAATTAGCTTGTTGCTTTGGTCTGTCAAGGCTGATTCTGATCTCCTAATGCCCTGGAATTGAGGATGCTCTCTCTTTCGAGCATATGGTACCTGGAAATATTGAATATCTTAGTTAGGTCTGCTGCCAAGGAAAATGTCAGCACCTTATTAACTAGCATTTGGATCGGGATTGGTCATACTGAACTGGGACCACCTCTAATTTCACTAGGATACGTAGGACACGGTTCCCTATTAAATATGCTGTGTCCATCCATGTGGGACACATGGCACCTGTGTCCATCCATGTTTGTATGAATCACAAAACATTCACAAGGTGAAGACTATTGAGTTGCTAATTATCCTCAGTATCCAAATAAAAACTCAAAGATGAAAAACTATTCGTGTTTAGTATATGTATATTTACAAAGATACATATATGTATAGCCAATGAGGTCATAGCCTAACGGTCCGTGTGGTTGATAGTTCGAGCAACGGGGATGCCATTTAATTTCCTTTAGGGAGAATTAAGTGGGAAGGTGGAGGGTGCAGTGTAGGTGCGGCCCGTAGGAGGAGTGCAGTGCGGCTGAATGAGGCCTTCGAGGCGGTCGCCTTCGTGTGGGATGTAGCCTTCGGGCTGCGATGATGCCCGAAAATCTTGTGATGTCAAGATTTAGCTAACACGGATTACCAGACACAGAAATTTAACAATTCGGTAAATGGCTTTAGAGTACAACAATAATAGCTGACCTGTTTTTTTCCGGTTGCTGTAGAGGGATTAGAGCTCCTCATCATCTTTGTGAGTAACAAATGTATGTGTGTTGTGAGAAAGAGGGAGAGATATTGGGAAAGGAAATGAATAAATGAACGGAATGGTTCTTTGTTGTGTCCGTACGTACGTCTATGGAGGCCTTGGTTCTCTCGGCCCCTCCCTTGCTGTTTTCTCCTCTCTTGTCAGTTAGTTAGGGTAGACGATTGGCAGTTGGTACTGCATGCCTGCATGTTATGGACGGAAGCATCCACCCTGCTACAATATAAGCCAATCAACTCTTTTTGAGAGTGATTGCTACAATATAAGACCCCGGGGTGGTGGGTGGGTGGCTCTTGTAGTTACCGAGGAGTTGTAGTTACCGAGGAGATGTATAAGATTCTAGTTGAGTGACGAAAGATCGGTAAATCGAACCACGGGAGCGTATTATTCCTTCCATTTATATGGTGGGAGCTGGAGGACAGTGGGCCCAACAGACATGCAATACAACATGCAGAAGTTCCGTACATATCGTCGGGCATCTCAAAAAAAAAAGAAAAAAGGATTAATATCCATATTAGTTTTGGTGGGTGAATAAAAATTAACTCTTCTTTGCTTTTCTTTTTTTAATGTATAGTGGCAACGTCAAAATGACCATATATTCTTTTGTCCAAATTCTAAGACCGGTCTCTACTTATGTTCATATTTTCCAATTCTTAGCTCGATAATTGTTGAAAGTTTTCGACATAGTGCCAAAATTAGGTGAAATTAGTAAGGAAAGAAACGCTGAAACTTTTTCCCAAACTAGAGAGTACCTGCGAGAGAACCGAGCAAAACAACGCACGAACCAAAACACCAAAACAATGAACGCAGACACAGAGAATTTTTGACGTGAAAAATCATTGCGGGAAAAACTACGGGACGATCGGAGTCCAACCCTGAGAAGCCTTCACTAATGAAATAAAGGAGTACACCCTCTACAAACTTCTCCCGATCCAAATCGGATCCCCACAACACTTAGAAGTAAGAATAATGATTACAAGGCTACGAAGAACAAAGACGACGAGTAGATATTACCCGAACACGATCCTCCTTCGAAATTGGCCTTCAATCCTCCTTCTTCTCTCCCAAAGTTGCAATGGCACTCTTGTCTCTTTTCTCTCTCTTTTTCTTCAATGTTGTGTTATGATTAGGGTTAGGAATAACCATGTATAAATCCGCTAATCCGCAGCAAAACCTGGACCCGTAGGATCCAACGGTGATTAAACACCCTAAAAACGCTTCAGCCCCGACGACACAGAGTTCGGCCAGAACTCTGTGTTTGGCAACCAGAACAATTCTGGAACCAAAAGGCAGAGTTGGCCAGAACTCTGTGTGGGGGCAGAGTTCGGCCCGAACTCTGCCTTCTCTGTTCCAGAATATAAATGGTGGCTCCTAAGCTTCTTCTTCGTCTCCGAATGGCCTCGACACCTCCCCGAGCTTCTCTGACACACAGACGGCGCTCGTCGCACTCCGGGATCTTCTCCACATAGGTTGGGAACCCCACCCACTCCAACAAATGTCCCCTTTCACAACTAGGTGGAGGAGGTCGTCATCCCGACGATCTTCCTGCAGTATTCAAACCTCCTCCTCGGTAGAACCTTCGTGAGCATGTCTGCTCCATTGTCATCAGTATGAACCTTCTCAAGCGCCGCGTCCTTCTTCTCAACCACATCTCGTATCCAATGATACCGAGTCTCGATGTGCTTGGACCGACTATGAAATGTCTGGTTCTTCACAAGGTGAATAGCACTCTGACTGTCGCAAAGCAAAGTATACTGCTCTTGCTTCAGCCCCATTTCCTACAACAGCTTCTTCATCCACAACAGCTCCTTGCAAGCCTCTGTCGCCGCAATGTATTCCGCCTTCGTCGTCGACAAGGCAACACACTTCTGCAACTGCGACTGCCACGATACCGCTCCTCCGGCAAACATCATCACATAGTCTGAAGTCGATCGTTTCGTATCTACATCTTCAGCCATATCAGCGTCGGTATATCCAACCAGCTTTGGCTCGTCACCACCAAAAGAAAGTCTCAAATCGGCAGTGCCCTGAAGATATCGTAGAATCCACTTGACAGCACTCCAATGTACCCTTCTAGGATTTGAAAGATACCTGCTAACTGTGCCAACTGCATGAGCGATGTCTGGCCTCGTACACACCATAACATATATAAGGCTCCCCACAGCTGAAGCATATGGAACCCGCTCCATATCTTCCTTTTCGTCCTCGGTAGATGGACACTGCTCCTCAGTAAACTTAAATTGAGCCGCAAGGGGGCAACTCACTTTCTTCGACCCGTCCATACCGAAACACTGAAGTATCCGGTGAATGTACTTCTTTTGGGACAAATGTAGCAGCTTGGACTCTCTCTCTCGGCTGATCTCCATCCCAAGAATAGTCTTCGCTGCGCCCAAATCCTTCATAGAGAAGGCCGCGCCCAGTTGGCACTTCAACTCCGCTATCCTAGTGGCATTCCGACCCACTAATAGCATGTCATCTACATAGAGCAATAAAATAATAAAATTATTCTCGATAAAATACCTCACAAATACACAGTGATCCGACGTCGTCCGTGCATAACCATGCTCCCCCATAAACGACTCGAACTTCCTGTACCACTACCTCGGAGCCTGCTTCAGACCATACAAGCTCTTCCTCAACCGGCAGACCAAATGTGACTTGCCCTTCTCACAGAATCCCTCTGGCTGCTCCATGTATAACTCCTCCTCAAGATCACCGTGGAGGAATGCCGTCTTCACGTCCATCTGCTCGACCTCCAAGTTGAAACTGGCTGCCAATGCTAGCACCACCCGAATAGACGAATGCTTGACGACAGGAAAAAAGATCTCATTATAATCTACACCTTTTTGCTGACCGTAGCCTTTAACTACCAGCCTCGCTTTGTATCGAGGGCGAGTAGCATCATCCGTCTGCTTCACTCTAAACACCCATCGATTCTTCAAAGCCTTCTTGCTATTTGGCAACCGCACCAGCTCATAAGTGGAATTGGCGTGTAAGAAACTCATCTCCTCTTGCATAGCCTCCATCCACTCCTGCCTGTGTTCGTCTTCCATAGCCTCTGCAAAACTTTCGGGCTCTTTTCCGTCAGTCAATAGCACATACTCACCCGGTGAGTATCTCGTAGATGGTCGACGCTCTCTGTCGCTCCTTCTCAGTGGAGCCACTGGTGCTGGCTGTATACCAACAGCCTCCTCCCCTTCAGAAACTGCCTCTCCGACATGCTCATCCTCTTGAGGGACACCCCGACCACCATCAGCAGGCTGATGATCAAGGTTGAGAGCAACTCCATGTACTGGCTCTCCCATAATTGGATCCTCTGCGATGTTCTCTAGAAACTGCTCGAAGCGAAATGACTCTAACTCAGACAATTCCTCAGCCTCAGAAGGCGTCTCGGAATCCTGAGTGTTGGTCATGGTCTGATCCTCGACGAATACCACGTCCCTGCTTCTGTAGAGCTTTCTTCCCACTGGGTCGTAGAGTCTATAGCCAAACTCATCCCGATCGTAGCCGACAAAGACGCATCGCCTCGTCTTTGGCTCAAGTTTGGACCTCTCGTCCTTCGGTACATGCACGAAGGCCTTACAGCCAAACACTCGCAGGTGATTGTATGACGGCACTTTGTCGTACCATACTTTGTCAAGCACATCACCCTGTGTAACGCTCCAGTCCCAAAATATGTAGGACCAAGTACGTGAACATGCCAGCTGCACATATACGAAGAACACTCCAATATATGGAATCCTCATATATGCACATAAGCTGTAAATAAATAATCACAGGCCAGAATAACATATCTAATCTCATCACAGCTCAACACAGAAGATAATGAAGTCCAAATAAATAAATAAGAGTATCAAAAGATAGCCGGGTGAACATACTCACTCCAAACAGCTATGAAAAATAGTCTCACAAGATCGGAGTCCGACCTCCGCAAAATAGAAAGAAAAAGAGGTGTAAAATAATGTCTACAACTGTCTCAGATAAGAAATAGACTAGAAGTCATAAGGCACTGCCTCATCATCAATGTAAGATAGCTCCAATGCCGCTCCGTACTCCTGTAGAAAATCGTCTAAACCTGGAAAGATAACCAGGTCCTCAGGGGACATAGCAAGATACAAGAAAACACCATGCCATATAAACTGTGATAATATAATAAGAGAAAAAGGTATGCATGCAATCGGGTTCCTTACCATTCTACTGTGAATATGCAGTTGAGATACATTCCTTCGACGCATGTGCCCTGGCTGAATATAGGATCCGGTATAGTCCCCTCTTGGGCACCAGTGACCAAGAGCATGTCGTTCAAAAATGACAGTGGCCAACCTGAGAGGCTTATACCCGTATCTCCAGCGGAGCTTCCGGGTTACAAGGGATGTGCAATCGAAGCCCATACGTCAGGTAATGTTCTCCCCACCCAATGCCTAGTATCATCATCTCCATGACTGACATGTACCTCTAGTAACCGCCAAGTCTTCTAGCATGCAATTCTATTGGCAGTTATCCCTATCCGTCGCACACTCCGTACGTATCGGTGGCCAGCCGACTACGCGGAAACGTGTCCTACATGTGACTCACATCACGTGATACAACAAGTGTCAAGGCCGTATGAGACATACCAATACCTCAACATCAATGGGTGGTCAATAAACTAAGTCAATGCAAGAGGATAAATAAAGCAAGAAAACGACCGATAGAGTCGCTTGCACCCAAGTGTACTTGGACGCACAGTTTAAATATTACGAAATAAAATGCTGAAAATAACAACTGAAAATAAGAATATAATAATCACAGAGTAAGGTGGCAAGGTATCTTGCCTGCTGGTGCAAAGTGGCAAGTCCAAGAGTAGCAAGTGTCAGCACCAAAACTCACAAATCACAGATGACTCCAAACGCTGAAACAAACATCAAAAATGATCTCGGTGAAGAAGATATAACTAGGAAATGCCTGTCCAAAAGTCAAATTCTGGAACAGGGGCAAAATCATAATTTCGGGTCAAAACGATGTCCGCCGTTGGACCCGCTTTGCACCGAAATGCGTACCAAAGTCTACGGTCTCTAAAGTTGTCAAACTATATGTCTACGGTTTTAGTTTGAGGAGGGGAACTCAACGGTATGTCCAGTTTTGGATTCCGAGGAGCCGTGTACAAATTCGCCCGTTTGAGTGGGTCGGCCCGCCAAAATTGGGTTCCGATTCGACCTTCTCAGAATCGAACCAAACTTGGCATGCAGGACCAGAATTTCGATTCAGACCTGTTGGCGCAAGTTTCGTCTCGATCCGACGACTGTACACGAAGTTATGGGCAAGTTTGCAAAACGTCGATACGGGGGTATCTCGACGGATACACGTTGATTTCGTCGTACACACGCGACGAAACAAAGTTCCGTCAGTTCCCACACGTCCGCAACGTCCATACGCGCCTTTCGATGCGTATAGCACGCGGCCACGTCGCCCGGTTTGTCGGGGCGTACGTGGTATCGTGAAAATTTTCTGAAATTTACACTTTAGAAAACAGTTTTTCGCCCAACTTTAACGCTGATTTAATACTCGCACAGAAAACGAAATTCAGATCTACAAAATGCGTTTTAATCGTGGTTATGTTGTCTTTTCCTGTGTTCAATTTTCTGAAAACTCTTGACACACAGTTCGAAATCTCGCTTCTAAGTTGTGGTTTGGGACTGCTTTCCAAACTGTGTTTTCAACAGTTTTTGGGACAACTTTGCCTCGATTTTTCGAGCAATCCCCAGGGGTTCCCAGGATTCTATCCGAAGGGGATTGAAGGAGTTCATATGGGCTACGCATAGAAATTTATAGTTCGGAAAATCATCGAGCGTGCGTGAAGAAAAGTGGGTTGGAAGAAGGGTACCTAGCTGTTCGTAAAAACTGAGAACACCCAATGTTGCGGCCGGCCTGAGTTGTTCGACAGCGTTTGCGCGTTGGTGCGGCACCGCCAACGGCCTAGGTAGCTCGCCTGGGGTTCGGGATGGAGAGGAGATATGGAGGGTGAAGAGATCGGGAGAGTTAGGGTTTTGTTCGAGCGGGTTTTATATCCCTTCTCCGTCGACTTGTATTCGGAGTAGGACTCAGAGTTGGCTCGGGTTTGCTATAAGTGTGGGGTCGGGTTTGCTAAGTTTTGCTCGGGTTTGCTCACGTTCCTAGCAGCAAGCTGCTGCTAGCTAAATAGTGTGGGGTCGGGTCCCCCCTATTTTCGCAGCTGCTGCTGCTTTGTTTATGGGGGGCTCGGCCACCACAAGACTTTACTTTTTCTTTTTTATTTTTTTACACAATATATAATACTTATATATATATATTCATATATATATATATATATATACATCTATATCAAAATCTAAGAGTATATATATATAAAGCTAGCAATAAATTCTCAAATAATTTACAAATAATTTCTCAAAAATCCTAGAATTTAGTATATTCCTTATTTAATAGAAATATTAACATGCACACATACAATAATATATTGTACATACTCACATACAGAAATTATACTATTTAGCTAGTAGCATATAAATCCATAACTAGTTAAATACGTAATGAAATTAATTTAAATTAAATAAAAATCGATTATAAATTATGGGGGCTTACATCCTACCCAACTTAAAAAAATTTCGTCCTCGAAATTAAACTAAGGTTGGGGATCAAATGCAATGCATGAAAAGTGTAAATGCAAGACATACCTTCGTCTTCGAACAACTGCGGGTAGCGATTTCGGATATCGTCCTCGCGCTCCCAAGTAGACTCCCCTGGCGAGTGATGCTTCCATGCCACGCGAACCAACGGAATAGATTGATTCCGCAACACCTTCACTCGGCGATCGAGGATACCTACTGGTTGCTCTTCGTATGACAAACTCGGTCCAACTGTGATCTCAGAGTGATCAAGCACATGATTGTTGTCCGCCACGTACCTCCTCAGCTGAGATACATGGAATACGTCATGTACTCCCTCTAGTGACGGTGGCAATACCAATCTGTAGGCAACCACTCCAACACGTTCCAAGACATCGAAAGGGCCGATGTACCTTGGACTCAACTTGCCACGTCCTCCGAATCGAATCGTGCCTCTAGTGGGGGATATCTTCAAGAACACATGGTCACCCTCTTTGAACTCCAAGGGTCGACGACGATTATCTGCCCACTGCTTCTGACAATCCTGCGCTGCTCGCAGGTGGTCCTGAATCTTCTTCACTGTCTCCACTGTGCTCAAGACCAACTCGGGACCCAATAGCTGTCGCTCTCCTATGTCGCTCCAACAAACAAGAGACCGACACTTCCTACCATACAATGCTTCAAACGGAGCCATTTGAATGCTCGCTTGATAGCTATTGTTGTAGGAAAACTCAACAAGATGAAGATGGTCCTTCCACGAACCGCCAAAATCAAGCATACACGCTCTCAACATATCCTCTAGCGTCTAAATGGTACGCTCCGACTGGCCGTCTGTCTGCGGATGATACGATGTGCTAAACTTCAATCGAGTGCCCAAACTCTCTTGCATGCTCCTCCAAAAGTGCGAGGTGAATCTCGAGTCACGGTCCGACACAATACTAACAGGTACACCATACAATCTCACAATCTGCTCCATATACATCTCTGCCAATACCTCTGTCGACTGGCCCACTCTAAAAGGTAAGAAATGGGCCGACTTCGTAAGTCTATCAACAATCACACACACTGCGTCACGTCCTCTAGGACTTCGAGGAAAACCCGTGACGAAATTCATAGTAATGTGCTCCCACTTCCACTCGGAAATGGGTAGCGGCTGCAATAATCCGGCCGTCCTCTGGTGCTCTGTCTTAACTTGTTGACATACCAAGCACTTGGCAACGAAACGAGCTATCTCTCGCTTCATTCCATGCCACCAATAATACTGTCGTAAGTCACGATACATCTTGGTCCCTCCGGGATGAATAGAGTAAGTCGAACTGTGAGCCTCGGCCATCAGCTCCTGCCGTAGCTCTCTATTGGGAACATAAATGCGATCACCACATCGCAGTGTCCTATCTGAGTGGATCCTCAATCCTGTCTGCTCTCCTACTTCAGTCCTCTCCTTCAGTCGTCGAAATCTAGCATCATTGGGCAATGCTGCCTTAATGCGCTCTACCAATGATGATTGCACTTGAAGGTCGGCTAATACGCCGTCTGCTCCCGGCAATACTACCTCAATACCAAGCTGCTCCAAGTCTCTAATAAATTCCTTCTGTGTAGTCAAAAAGTGTGCCATGGGCTTACGGCTTAATACGTCTGCCACGACATTAGCCTTGCCCGGATGATAATGAAGCTCAATCTCGTAATCCTTCATCAACTCCAACCAACGTCGCTGTCGCATATTCAACTCCTTTTGTGTGAACACGTACTTGAGGCTCTTATGATCAGTGTAGATATCAACCTTCTCGCCGTACAAGTAGTGTCTCCATAGCTTCAAAGCAAAGATAACTGCTGCGAGCTCTAGATCGTGGGTCGGATAATTTTTCTCGTGCACTCTCAACTGTCGCGATACATATGCTACTACCCGACCGTGCTGTATCAATACACATCCTAATCCCTTTCCGGATGCGTCGCTGTAGATCACAAATCCTCCTGGGCCCGATGGTAGTGTCAAGATCGGTGCTGTGGTCAATCGCTTCTTCAACTCGTCAAAAGCAGCTTGACACTCGTCTGTCCATACAAACTCCCGATCCTTGCAAGTTAATCGAGTCATAGGCCCCGCTATTCGAGAGAAATGTTCCACGAACCGTCGGTAGTAATCCGCAAGTCCGAGGAAACTTCTCACTTCAGAAGCTGTTGTGGGAGCGGGCCATGATTTGACTGCTGTGATCTTCTCTGGGTCCACTGATATACCATCACCCGTAACAATATGACCAAGGAATGATACCTCCTTGAGAAAGAAATCACACTTGCTAAGCTTCGCAAAGAGTCTCTCGTTCCTCAATGTCCCCAAAACTATCCGTAGATGCTGCTCGTGCTCCTCTTGACTCTTGGAGTAAATCAAGATATCGTCTATAAAGACTACTACAAATTTGTCCAAGTATTCATGAAAGATCTTGTTCATTAAATTCATGAAAACTGCGGGTGCATTGGTCAAACCGAAAGGCATGACCAAGAACTCGTAGTGTCCATACCTCGATCGAAAGGCCGTCTTGGCAATATCTTCCTTCCGAACCTTCAATTGGTGATAGCCCGACCGTAAGTCAATCTTGGAGAATACTTTTGCTCCACTCAGTTGATCGAATAAATCGTCTATACGCGGCAAGGGATACTTGTTCTTCACCGTCACTGCATTCAATGCTCTATAGTCAATGCACATGCGTACTGTCCCGTCTTTCTTAGGCACAAAAAGAACGGGTGCTCCCCATGGTGACGCGCTGGCACGAATAAATCCCTTCTCTAATAAGTCATCAATCTGCGTCTTCATCTCTACCAACTCCTTGGGTGCCAGACGATATACTCGAGATGAAATAGGCTCGGCTCCGGGAATAAGCTCAATAGAAAACTCAATATCTCGGTCAGGTGGTAGTCCTGGCAACTCCTCGGGGAATACATCCTCGAACTCGGTAATAATAGGGTGCTGAGGGGTGTCATGCATCATCATATGAGTCCCCGATGTGGGTGCATCACAACTATCTCCGTCTTATTTGGTGAACTCAAACTCTGCCGCGTTCGGTGGTCTAAAGATAATACTGCTCCTATGGAAGTCTATGAGAGCAAAATGCTGGCTCAACCAGTCCATTCCAAGAACCACATCAAATGTCAGCATAGGGAATACAAGAAGTCGTGCCATCATCCCTCTGTCATTTATCACTACAGGACAAAGTCTACAAACACCACTAACAGGTACAACTCCTCCTCCAGTAAGGATTTTAACATTCTTAGCTAAAGGTGTGATGGGAATGCTGTGTCTAGTGGCAAAACTGGTGGCTATAAATGAATGTGTAGCTCCAGTATCAAATAATGTAATAGCAGGAAAAGATGCAACTAAAACCATACCTGCTATGACCTCTGCCTCTGACTCTACATTCTCAACAACTAGAGAGAATGTCTTTCCTTGGTTCTGTCCTGGGCCTTGAGCTCTGGCCTTGTTGTACTGTGCTGCCTGTGGAGGTAATAGTGGACGAGGTGCTGGGGCTGTAGGCCTCTGGGCCTGGTGTGCCTGAACTAGAGCCTGCTGCTTAGGACAATCTCTGGCCAAGTGCTGTCCTGATCCACATCTCAAACATAAGCCCAGACGAAGTCGACAGTCATCTCTAATATGCCCCTGCTTCCCGCAAAAGTTGCAGGTGGGCTTCTGATAAGGTGTGTGCCTCTGCAGGTACTGTCCTGTAGTCCTCCTGATAGGTCCACTCTGAGTAGCTCGGGATGGTGTAGCTGCTGGTGTATGACGCCTCGAAGTCGGCTGCTGTTCCTTGCGAAGAATCTCCTGAGCACGAGCTTCTTCCAAGACAGCTGAATGGGAGACTAGAGACTGGGTAGTCGTATAAGACTTGAGCTCTGGTGCAAGCCCCTGGTGAAATCTCCTCGCCTTCTCTAACTCTGTCGGAATCAATCCCGCACCAAATCGACTCAGGCGATTGAACTCCGAGTCATACTTATCAACTGTCATATTCCTTTGCTTTAGATGGAGGAACTGGTCGTAGAGACCATCTCGAACATGAATAGGGAAGAATCTCTCATAAAATGCATCATAGAACTGCTTCCAAGTGATTCCAGTGCCTAATCGTCTCTCTTCCGCTTTCCACCAGTGGTGAGCATTGTCTTCTAACAGCAAGTCCACTGCTGTCATCCAATCTCGAGCTGGCAACTGGGATGCCTTCAGTAGCTTCTCGGTACTAATAAGCCACTGTGACACCTCTAATGGCTTCTCCGTCCCTCTAAAGGCCTTGGGGTTCATATCTGTAAAATTCTTGATAGAGCCTTCATAGGGATGCAGAGCCGGTGCTGGTGCTGGTACTGGAGGTGGTGGTGGAGGTCTAGCTATAGCTTCCATCATCGTTTGTCTCATCAGCTCAGTCTGCTGCCACTGAGCCTGCATCATGGCATACATAAACTGACTAGTAGGGCTCCCATCAGTCGGTGGTGGAGGCATCTGAGGTCCCGACTGTGGGGGAAACTGCTGAGGGAATGGTGGTAGTGGAGGCAGTGGTACATTCCCTCCCGGTGGCATAGTAGTAGTCTGTCCAGCCTGGCTGCCTGGGGGTGCTGCGACCTCTGGGGACTCCGTCGTCGGTGTCGTAGTAGGCTGCGACAGTCCTGGCTGGTAGGGTGTCGCTGGAGTCATGGGAGGATTTTGTCCTTCCGGAGTAGTCTCCTCACCAGATGTGAGGGCCAAGGCAGAAGTGCGTCCGCTTCGTAGATATATACTGTTTGGCACGAGGAAGATAAGTTGATATTAGGAAAGATTAGATATGAAGTAAATCGAAAAATCAAGGAAGTTTCGAAAAGATTGGAAGTCAAGGAATAGCAGTAGTTCTGGATGAGATATTCCTATTCCTATATGCAGGCTTGTTGAGCACAGTCATGTAACCCAACAATATTAGATTGACCTGCATGGGCCACCACAAAAATATGTAATGCCCCAGTCCCAAAATACATAGGACCAAGTACGTGAACATGCCAGCTGCACATATACGAAGAACACTCCAATATATGGAATCCTCATATATGCACATAAGCTGTAAATAAATAATCACAGGCCAGAATAACATATCTAATCTCATCACAGCTCAACACAGAAGATAATGAAGTCCAAATAAATAAATAACAGTATCAAAAGATAGCCGGGTGAACATACTCACTCCAAACAGCTATGAAAAATAGTCTCACAAGATCGGAGTTCGACCTCCGCAAAATAGAAAGAAAAAGAGGTGTAAAATAATGTCTACAACTGTCTCAGATAAGAAATAGACTAGAAGTCATAAGGCACTGCCTCATCATCAATGTAAGATAGCTCCAATGCCGCTCCGTACTCCTGTGAAAAATCGTCTAAACCTGGAGAGATAACCAGGTCCTCAGGGGACATAGCAAGATACAAGAAAACACCATACCATATAAACTGTGATAATATAATAAGAGAAAAAGGTATGCATGCAATCGGGTTCCTGACCATTCTACTGTGAATATGCAGTTGAGATACATTCCTTCGACGCATGAGCCCTGGCTGAATATAGGATCCGGTATAGTCCCCTCTTGGGCACCAGTGACCAAGAGCATGTCGTTCAAAAATGACAGTGGTCAATCTGAGAGGCTCATACCCGTATCTCCAGCGGAGCTTCCGGGTTACAAGTGATGTGCAATCGAAGCCCATACGTCAGGTAATGTTCTCCCCATCCAATGCCTAGTATCATCATCTCTATGACTGACATGTACCTCTAGTAACCACCAAGTCTTCTAGCATGCAATTCTATTGGCAGTTACCCCTATCCGTCGCACGCTCCGTACGTATCGGTGGCCAGCCGACTACGCAGAAACATATCCTACATGTGACTCACATCACGTGATACAACAAGTGTCAAGGCCGTATGAGATATACCAATACCTCAACATCAATGGGTGGTCAATAAACTAAGTCAATGCAAGAGGATAAATAAAGCAAGAAAACGACCGATAGAGTCGCTTGCACCCAAGTGTACTTGGACGCACAATTTAAATATCACGAAATAAAATGCTAAAAATAACAACTAAAAATAAGAATATAATAATCACAGAGTAAGGTGGCAAGGTATCTTGCCTGGTGGTGCAAAGTGGCAAGTCCAAGAGTAGCAAGTATCAGCACCAAAACTCACAAATCACATATGACTCCAAACGCTGAAACAAACATAAAAAATGATCTCGGTGAAGAAGATATACCTAGGAAATGCCTGTCCAAAAGTCAAATTCTGGAACAGGAGCAAAATCGTAATTTCGGGTCAAAACAATATCCGCCGTTGGACCCGCTTTGCACCGAAATGCGTGCCAAAGTCTACGGTCTCTAAAGTCGTCAAACTACATGTCTACGGTTTCAGTTTGAGGAGGGAAACTCAATGGTATGTCCAGTTTTGGATTCCGAGGAGCCGTGTACAAATTCGCCCGTTTGAGTGGGTCGCGGGCCCGCCAAAATTGGGTTCCGATTCGACCTTCTCAGAATCAAACCAAACTTGGTATGCAGTACCAGAATTTCGATTCGGACCTGTTGGCGCAAGTTTCGTCTCGATCCGACGACTATACACGAAGTTATGGGCAAGTTTGCAAAACGTCGATACGGGGGTATCTCGACGGATACACGTTGATTTCGTCGCACACACGCGACGAAACTAAGTTCCGTCAGTTCCCACACGTCCGCAACATCCATACGCGCCTTTCGATGCGTATAACGCACGGCCACATCGCCCGGTTTGTCGTGGCGTACGTCGTATCGTGAAAATTTTCTAAAATTTACACTTTAGAAAATAGTTTTTCGCCCAACTTTAACGCTGATTTAATACTCGCACAGAAAACGAAATTCAGATCTACAAAATGCGTTTTAATCGTGGTTATGTTATCTTTTCCTGTGTTCAATTAGTTTCTGAAAACTCTTGACACACAGTTCGAAATCTGGCTTCTAAGTTGTGGTTTGGGACTGCTTTCCAAACTGTGTTTTCAACAGTTTTTGGGACAACTTTGCCTCGATTTTTCGAGCAATCCCCTGGGGTTCCCAGGATTCTATCAGAAGGGGATTGAAGGGGTTCATATGGGCTACGCACAGAAATTTATAGTTCGAAAAATCATCGAGCATGCGTGAAGAAAAGTGGGTTGGAAGAAGGGTACCTCGCTGTTCGTAAAAACTGAGAACGCCCAATGGTGCGGCCGGCCTGAGTTGTTCGACAGCGTTTGTACGGTGGTGCGGCGCCACCAACAGCCTAGGTAGCTCGCCTGGGGTTCGGGATGGAGAGGAGATATGGAGGGTGAAGAGATCGGGAGAGTTAGGGTTTTGTTCGAGCGGGTTTTATATCCCTTCTCCGCCGACTTGTATTCGGAGTAGGACTCAGAGTTGGCTCGGGTTTGCTATAAGTGTGGGGTCGGGTTTGCTAAGTTTTGCTCGGGTTTGCTCACGTTCCTAGCAGCAAGCTGCTGCTAGCTAAATAGTGTGGGGTCGGGTCCTCCCCTATTTTCGCAGCTGCTGCTGCTTTGTATGTGGGGGGCTCGGCCACCACAAGACTTTACTTTTTTTTTTTTTACACAATATATATAATACTTATATATATATATATATTTATATATTTATATATATATATATATATAAAAAAAAAAAAATATATATATATATATATATATATATATATATATATATATATATATGTATCTATATCAAAATCTAAGAGTATATATATATATATATATATATATATATATATATATATATATATATATATATATATATATATATATATATATATATATAGCTGGCAATAAATTCTCAAATAATTTACAAATAATTTCTCAAAAATCCTAGAATTTAGTATATTCCTTATTTAATAGAAATATTAACATGCACACATACAATAATATATTGTACATACACACATACAAAAATTATACTATTTAGCTAGTAGCATATAAATCCATAACTAGTTAAATACGTAATGAAATTAATTTAAATTAAATAAAAATCGATTATAAATTATGGGGGCTTACACCCTGCAAAGGAGCACTAGGAGATAAATTAATAAAACATCGCACCCTCTCCATCAGCGTCCTGTTCATGCGCTCCGCTACACCATTGAGCTGAGGTATCTTGGGCGGAGTCTTCTGGTGTCGTATCCCTTACTCTCTGCAATACGCATCAAAGGGACCAATGTATTCGTCGCCGTTGTCGAACCGAACACACAATAACTTCTTGTCCGTCTCTCTTTCAACAGAGGCCTGAAACTCTTTGAAAGTAGGCAGCACCTGATCCTTGGTCTTTAAGGCATAGATCCAAACCTTCCTGAAACAGTCATCAATAAAAGTTACAAAGTAAGAAGCACCACCAATAAATTTTACCTTCATAGGACCGTAGACATCCGAGTGAATCAACTCGAGCAACGTCGGCTTTCTTGAACTTGGGTGACTTTGGAAAGATACCATATTTTGCTTTCCAGCTAAGCAGTGCGTACATTTCTCCAACTTTGTAGACTTGAGCCCTGGAATCACCTTCATGTTCACCAAGTAGCTCATCCCCTTCTCGCTGATATGGCCGAGCCGCTTGTGCCATAACTCGGTAGACGCATCACTGACTGCGTTCACCTTCTGTGCCCCCTGTGTGCTCCCCTCCATATAGTAGAGACCGAACTTCTTGCTTCCTCTGGCAATCACCATCGAACCTCTGGAAAGCTTCCACTGACTATTTCCGAAGAGACTGAAGAAGCCCTCGTCATCCAACCTTCCAACCGACACCAGGTTGAAACGGATATCAGGAACATGACGAATATTTTTGAGAACGAGAACTGCACCCGTCTTCGTTCTCAAATGCACATCTCCAACGGCAACCGCCTTCAACACATCTCTATTGTCCATCTTTAATACTCCACAGTCGCCTGTTGTGTAAGTGGCAAACAGTGCCCTGTTGTGAGATGCATGCGCTGAAGCTCCTGAGTCCACCAGCCAAGAATTGTCATCGCAGGCGAGGTTTGTGATAACCTCATCACCTACGACTATCACATCGCCTTCATGTATCGAGGCCGCCGCTGTAGTATTCTCATCTTGCTTCCCCTTATCGCCATTCTTCTCTCTCTTCCAAGCGAAACAGTTTCGCTTGATGTGGCCCTTCTTACCACAATGTTAACACTCCGAGTCCTCGTAACGACCCTTGGACTTCCTTCTGCTCTTGTCTCTTCCACCACCTGGACCCTTGCTTTTGTCCCTTCCACGGCTCTCTGAAACCAATACCTCTGAGTGGTGGGATGTGGATGGAGTGTCTTGAGAACGTCTTCGCATCTCCTCATTTAGCACCCCGCTCTTGGCAAACTCCAGACTGACCACGCCCTCTGGAGCAGAAGCGATCATAGATACTCGTACGGTCTCCTACGAGTCTGGCAATATGCACAGTAGCCACAGTCCCTGAACTTCTTCGTCGAACTTGACTCCTATTGAAGACAGCTGGTCAACCACACCCTAGAAATCACTCAAGTGATCCGTAATAGACGCCCCATCTTTGTACCGCAGACCCATCATCGTCCGAATCAGGAACAACTTGTTTACCCCGGTCTTCTTCGCGTACAAAGATTCCAGCTTATCCCATAACATCTTCGCGTGCTCAATATTGGCAACGTGGTTGTACACGTTCTCGTCAACGAACTGCATGATGTATCCGCACACTTGTATATGCTCGAATTTCCAGTCCTCCTCCGATTTATCACTGGACTTCTCGGATACAAATACGGGCAGATGTAGCTTTTTGACAAACAACAAATCTTTCATCTTGCTCCGCTAATAGTGATAGTTGGTGCCGTTCAGGTTCACCATGCGCATTGGCTTCGCATCCATCTCTCCTCTCTAGTTTTCCTGTCAACTCCTGACACCCTTCTGAATTCCAGAACCTGGTTCTGATACCACTTTATTGGGAAAGAAACGCAAAAACTTTTTCCCAAACTAGAGAGTACCTGCGAGAGAACCGAGCAAAACAATGTACGAACCAAAACACCAAAACAAACCACGCAGACACAGAGAATTTTTGACGTGGAAAATCCTTGCGGGAAAAACTACGGGACGATCGGAGTCTAACCCTGAGAAGCCTTCACTAATGAAATAAAGGAGTACACCCTCTACAAACTTCTTCCGATCCAAATCGGATCCCCACAACACTTAGAAGCAAGAATAATGATTACAAGGCTACGAAGAACAAAGACGACGAGTAGATATTACCCGAACATGATCCTCCTTCGAAATTGGCCTTCAATCCTCCTTCTTCTCTCCCAAAGTTGCAATGGCACTCTTGCCTCTTTTCTCTCTCTTTTTCTTCAATGTTGTGTTGTGATTAGGGTTAGAAATAACCATGTATAAATCCCCTAATCCGTAGCAAAACCTGGACCGTAGGATACGATCCAACGGTGATTAAGCACCCTGAAAAATGCTTCAGCCCCGACGACACAGAGTTCGGCCAGAATTATGTGTTTGGTAACCAGAACAATTCTGGAACCAAAAGGCAGAGTTCAGCCAGAACTCTGTGTGGGGGCAGAGTTCGGTCCGAACTCTGCCTCCCCTGTTCCAGAATATAAAATGGTGGCTCCCGAGCTTCTTCTTCGTCTCCGAATGGCCTCGTCACCTCCCCGAGCTTCTCTGACACACAGACGGCGCTCGTCGCACTCCGGGGTCTTCTCCACATAGGTTGGGAACTCTACCCACTCCAACAAAATTCAGTATTAGGATGTCAAGTTTCTAAAAATTAGACAGAGAGGTCCAAATTGCCAAACAGTTAAAAATTTCAGACCGTATAGCATTTCTATAGCAAAAATGCTAAACCGTGACAAAAGCGTGAGAGGGTCTAGCATTTTCGTTGCAGAAATGCTAGACAGTCCGTTGTTTCCATCTTTTAATTTTTATTTATTAACGGTTTTGATTTTGCAACGGTTAACATTTACATTGCAAGGATCATATATTGAGCTATAAATTGAAAGGGGCTTTCGTTTGTCGTTATTTGCTTGCAAAAATTACTCTTATTTTCATCTCCAGAAGCCCTATTATTGTTCCATTCCCTACAATCTCTAATCAATTTTTTTTTGGTATTTTCATGGATCAACCGGAATATTATACTCGTATGAAGGTACACTAAATGTGTTATCTTATGAAGGACGTTTAATCCAATCCCTTAGCGCATCGGAATACTAACTTCGATGATTTACGCAATCACATTATCGACCATTTTCCAATCTGTTATGGATTCATATTCAGAAAATTTGCTGTAGAGATAAAATATTATTAAATATTTGCTGGAAGATAAGAAGTTTGGGAAAATAGTTATAACAATATGTTCAGCCAGACGGTCTAGCAGAAATTGAGCATGCTCAATTTCCGCCAGACAGTCTGGCTGAATTTGAGCGAGTTGGGTTGGGTTGAAGAGGTTGGCTGGGTTGGGTGGAAGAGGAGTTTATTGGTTTATCGGTTTGGGTGTTTTGTTTTTAGTTTTTTTTGTGGAGTTTGGTTCAATGGTTTTTTTCTAGTGAGTTGGTTTAATGGGTTTTTGATGTTGGTTATTTTTTTGATTGGTTTTTTTTTTGGGGTTTGGTTTTTTTTTTGAGTTGGGTGATGTTTGGTTTGCAGTTATGTTGAGTGGGCTAGTTGAATTTCTCCCAATGTTACAATACCAACGGTAAAATTGCAACGTTCCAATTCTAACGGCTATATTATACCATATTCATATGCATAAGTATCAAACCCAGCAATCTCTTCTTCTCTAAAATTTTCTCATTTCCTTCACAATATCTTTCATTTAGTAAGAAGCTCATCACAGTCTACTTCCTTGAAAGCTGAAGTTCCTCTCATCCTACCACAATTTCAAAGCTCATCTTCTTGTCAGCATGGATCAAAATCTAATAATACTATGCTCGTTTGGAGGTGTACTAAACGGGTTAGTTTATGAAGGAGGTTTAACTCAAGTTCTTTTAATTGATCAAAATATTTCGTTTCTTAGTTTACATAATCTAATTATTGATCAATATTCTTATATTAGTACATATTTTCGTATCTAATTGTATAAATGTAGATAGTGAACAAGCATGGAAATTTATTCTTGAAGTTAACGCACAATCACCGTATATTAATATCTATGTCACTCCACCCCTAGTAAGAATTAATAATGTAAGTAGTATACTTGCCTCTAACATAAATGTTAATGTTGGTCCTAGTTCTTCTCACCAAGTTATTCCACTTATTGAAGAAGAACATATAGTAGATGATGGTAATAACGATGATGAAAATAGTGATGATCTAATTAAAAATTTAGATGATGACTATGATGATTCTGTTGATAGTCTTAGCACTCCTGAATTATTTATTGGAAAACAATTTGAGAATCGTTCTATATTTAGAAGTTTTATTAGTGATATAACAATTAAATATAATTTTACTTGTTCAGCTACTTTAAATAATGCTACTAGGATTATATATAAATATAATATTCCAAATTGTCATTGGAGAGTATACGCTAAAGCCATTGGTAGAGGCGACACATTTTCTATTGCTACGCTAGAAAATATACATTCTTGTTTAGGTGAACTTACAATAGGTTGTCATCCACTAGCTACCACTATATGGGTTAAAAATCAGATTATTGATAAAATTCGAGATAATCAGTTGTATAGTCCATCGCATGTTGTAAAAGATATATTTAGGGAACATCGAATACATATTAAATACTGTAAGGCTTGGAAAGCTAGAGAACTTGCTCTATCTGAAATAAATGGTAGTTATATTGATGCATATAGTAGTCTAGAAGAGTATGGTCTTAGAATTATTGAGACAAACCCAGGTAGCCAATGTTTTATGAAGATTACAGAAAATAATAGGTTTGAAAGAATTTTTATTTGTTTTAAGGCATGCATTGATGGATTTCTAAGGGAATGTTTACCTGTGATTAGTATTGATGCTACTTTTCTTTCCTCTAAATATAGAGGTATTTTATTTATTGCTTGTGCTCATGATCCTAACTATCAATTATATCCAATAGCTTATGCTGTTGCTAAGAGTGAAAACACTGATTCCTGGACTTGGTTTTTAAACGGTTTAAGAATATCTTTTAAAAGATTTTTTGATGCGTGGAATACAATTTCTTTTATATCAGATAAACAAAAAGGATTGATAAATACCATGCGTGCTATTTTTCCGGAATCGCCTCATTTTTTTTCTATTCAACATTTTAAACAAAATTTGAAATCGGTATGTAGATCAAAACATTTTCAACGTAGTTTAGATTATCTTGCAAGATGTTATAATGAAACAGATGCAAATAATTGCTTGAAAATAATTAAAGCTGAAAATATAGATGTTTACAATTGGCTCGTTGGAGTAAATGATGAAAATCGTATTTTCTCACACTGGATTACAGCTTATTCTCCTTGTCCAAGGTTAGATATTAACACGTCAAATCTTGCAGAATGTTTCAATAACTGGATTAAAAATCTTCGTGATAAGCCAATAACAACATTACTTGATGGTATATTCGTGCGAAGATTATAACACTTCAGGACAAGAACAGACAACAAGCTGAAAATCTTGAAACAAATTTTTGTCCAAAGATGTTAAAAACGATGGCTCGTATCACAAAAGAAAACCATCAGCTTGAAATGTTACGTATAGTTGGTCATTTGTTTGAGATATTAGATCATAAAACAAATAGGACATATGTTGTTCGTTTAAATGAAAACTATTGTTCATGTTTAAAGTGGATCATACTTTTCTTCCATGTATACATGCATGTTATGCCTGTAATTGTTGCAATATTAGGATTGAGCACTATTATCCAGCTATATTTTTAAAGGAAGTATTAAAAGGTGTCTACGAGCCGCACCTGGAACCAATTCCAGTCCCCTACAACATTCAAAGTGCATTGGTTAGAGGCGACATTGGAGTACCAGACGTACGACGCAAAGCCGGAAGACCAAAGAAGAACCGTATTATGGCGAAGGATCAATCTTCAAGAGATCTCCGATGTAGTAGTTGTCATGGTTTAGGACACAATAGAAGGAGTTGTACAAATCAACCAAGAGAATGAAAATAAAACATCATGCGAAGTAATTGTAATAGTTTTTGAAAGGAAGCTGACTTTTATATAATTGAAATTAAAACATCATGCAAGTACAAAATGTTTATCTATCTTCCTTGTCTGTCTAATTACCAATAGTCCGAACGATCAACTTCTCTGAGATTGAGTCGGGCTCTCCTTCCCATCGTATCCTTCGGGGGCGCATCACCACCTTCGTCTTGGGTATCATCATGTTGCGTGGGTACCGGTGCTGATGGAGTCGTTAGCAGCTGTGTGTAGTAATTTCCATCCAGACCATAGCTATCAAACCAATCTGTCACTCCAGGCCACAAAGTCCCCTCGCCCATCGACTGCGAAGTCCCCTGGCCCACCCACTGTGAAGTCCCCTGGCCCGTCCACTGTGAAGTGCCCCGCCCACTGCGAAGTCTCCTAGCCCGTCCACTGAGAAGTCTCATGGTCCATCCACTGTGAAGTCCCCTGGCCCGCCCACTGTGAAATCCCTTGGCCCGCCCACTGAGAAGTCTTCTGGCCCGCCCACTGAGAAGTCTCCCGAGGGGGGATCTCGTTAGCTTGCTGAGACGGACTATCGGGATCTGGTTGGGAGATATGGTGCCTAACCTTACGGGGAAGTGGTTGTCGTCGGCTAATAATGTCTATAGGGTAATCTGGCGAAATATGTAGTGGAGGGTTCGGAGGTTCCGGATCTGCTTTCACCCAATCCAAAAAATTTCTTACCGCCGTCTTCAATACTTCTGGATTTGGGTTATCATATGCTTGCTCCAAAGCTGGAACCTAAAACAAGAACACATTACTTACATTAGTTCTTATGTAAACTGAAATATGAGCATGAAATATGCTCCAAAGCTGGAACCTAAAATAACATTGGCTTAGAATAACAAATTACTTACATCAGTTCTTATTACATGTTCACGAAATCCACGCAAGCTGTAATCATCTATAGCTCTATGCTGGAATCGAGGCTCCTGATATAAGTAGAGTCTGTTGCTTATAATTGGAGATCCCCACCAAGTTCTATATGCAATATCCCCGTGTACTGTACCACGTTAAAAATATGAGCATAGGATACCATATGGAAAAAAATGTATGAAGACTGTAAAATAACTTACAATCCTCCATATTTGATATGTCCTGAGATAAATGTGAGATCTTATGTGTCTCCAGTCTGGAATTCCATGCCGGAATTAATTTGCGGGCTCTTGCGGTTGCACTTCCTCTACCACGATTGTAGTATGGCAGATCTTCGGGTATATGTTGTATCATACCGAATTGCCGCATAACACGATTAGCTGGATGATACATTATGTCTCCATGGTATATTATGAAAAATCTATGAAGACTTAAGTCATATGCTGTTCGTTCTATCTCAGAAGGATAGGGATTCATACAATAATGCACCAGTTGAACCTATTTTAGGACAAATAATTATAAGATAATAAAACATAATAAACTTAATAAATGAATATAGAATGATTAAATTTACCTCTGAAATCTGTAGTGAAAATGACTCATCAAATATTATAGGTTCACCTATAATATCTGTAGTTGAACCTATTTTAGGACTAAGCTTTTGCCTTTCAATTTGGGTGCCACCACACCTAGGTACTCCATGATCGCAGTCTCAGCAGAAAATGACTCATCAAATATTATAGGTTCACCTGTAATAGGTAATCCTATAATATTTGCAACATCTTTAAGGGCAATAGACATTTCGTCGAAAGGTAACTGGAACGTATTTCGTCCGGACCACCAACGCTCTACTAGACTGAGGATCAGGTCTCTATCATGACGTAGAAAACGTATTTGATCAATGTGCTGAAAACCAAATACGTGCAACAAAGCTTCTTGGTCGCTAGTCAACTTCCAAAAACCAAGTTGGCCTTCATAGCGCCATGTGACATGTTCTCGAGACCGCACATCAGGTTTATAATCACATAGCTAGGTATAAAAATATGCGAACTATGTTATTATTGAACATATAAAATATATACATTTTAAAGACTAACAAAATTAAATTTTAATATACCTCTCCAGTAAATATCAGACTAGATATATGCGACTCACGCTGCTGCTCAATCAATTCTGTAGTGGGGCCCCTCGGTATACGACCATCGTTTTGGCTAGCCATCTGTAAAAATATGGTTGTCAAAACGCATATTTTAATAGTTATGCTTGTCAAAACGCATAATTTAGGGTTTGGATTAGGGTTGGGGTATATATTAGTGTTAGGATTAGTCCTAGGATTTAGTCCATCATATTTTGGTGTTTTCTTTCCCTATCTCATTTTCCCTCACTTTTCTTGTATTGCCAATGTTTTCTTTGGGAAGAAGATCAAAAAAAAAATCATATCCAACAATTTAGTATATCAAAAAAATTATTTCACTCAGACAATGGGATAACTTGTGATAATTCATATTGTCTTGCAACATACCAGAACAGAGTAGATGATGGAATAAATTTTCACTTATCCAAAACCACTCGGATTTTCTTTCAATATTTCGAAACTACTAAAATTGAGAGGATAGTCCATTGGAATAATAATAATAGGATATCCTAAATATATAAATAATCAAACTTATAACAACATATGTAATCAAACTTACATCACTTCTCTTCTTCCCGCTGCTTTTAATTCTTCTTCTCCTCCTTCTTCTTCTTTTCCTTCCCGCAGCTTCTAATTCTTCTTCCTAATTCTTCTTCTTCTCCTCCTTCTTCTTCTTCTCCTCCTTCCCACTCTACTTCTTCTGTGAACTCTTCTTCATATAACCTCCCCCCTAACTTCCAACCACCATATTAACTCCCTCTCCATAAACCCCAACAACCAACCTCCATAAACCCCAACAACCAACCGACCTATTAAATCTCCCTAACTCCCAACTACACAGCCGAACCGAACCATTCCCATTAACCGTCGAGCTTACCCTATTTCCGCCGGACGGTCCGACGGAAATTGGACTTTGCCCAATTTTCGCCGGACGGTCTGGTGGAAATTGAGCATGGCTCAACTCCGCCAGACCTCGGCCTACGAAATTTCGCAAACTTCTATTCCTACCACTAATTTTCTCTAATTTTTTATCGCTACAGAAAAATTTTCGATTCATATTAGGTGCTTTTTCTGTACTTGTATATTATTTGACAATGAAGAAGCATAAAAATTTGTTTTTCAAAGTAATATACGTTCACCGTATATAAATATTTGTGTTACTCCACCATTACCAAATTTTGGTAAAAATATCATTTCATAGTAAACTTTTTTCTAATAATCAAAGTTTTAATATTGGTCATAGTTCTTCAAACCAAATTATTCTATTTATTGAAGACAAAAGTATATTAAATAAAAATGATGATGATGAAATTGATAATTTAAATGATAATGTCTATAATAATTGAAATGTTAGCACTCCCGAAATATTTGTCGAAGATTTGAATCTCGTTTTTAATTTTGAAGTTCTATAATTGATATAACAATTGAATATAATTTTGCTTGTTCAACTAGTATAAACAATGCCAAAATTATATATGCTTATGATGAACGAAGATATTGTTGAAGAGTATCCGCTAAAGCCATTGGCGATGGCAAAACAATTGTTATTCGTACATAACATTCTTGTTTAGCTTGACTTACAACATGAAGTCATTCATTAGCTACTACTAAATAAATTAAAAATAAAATAATTGATAAAATTAGATATAATCATTCTTGTAGTCCATCACACATTATAAATGATATACAAAGAGATCACCAAATACAAACTAAATATTCTAAAGCTTGGAAAGTCCAAAAAATTACATTAGCTAAATTTACTGGTAGTTATGTTTATACATATGGTAGTCTTGAAAAATATGCTTTTACAATTATGAAAAGAAATTTTGAGAGAAAATATTTTATAAAAATTATATGAAATGACAACTTTCAAAGAATATTTGTTTGTTTCAAGGCATATATGTATGATTTTTTAAGCAGTTGTTTACCTATGATTAATATTTATGCTACTTTTCTTACATCCAGATATCAAGTAATTTATTTATTTCTTGTGCTCACGATCCTAAGTAAAATTTGTATCCAATTGCATATGTTGTTGTTGAAAATAAGAAAATTGATTTATGGACATAGTTTTTAAATAATTTAAAAATATCTCTTGAAAGATTTTTTTATCGATAAAATATTATTCATTTATATCAGATAAACAAGAAGGATTAATAAATGATATGAGTGAAAATAAAATAAACTTATAACATTTTTTGTATTCAACAAATAAGATTTAAAACTAAAGTAACCGGGATAACAATATCAAGTATGATTATATAAGTTTGCAAGAACTTATAATGAGGTGGATGCAAATTATTGGGTTGAAAATTTAAAACAGAAAGAATGAGTGTATTTATTTGAATTGTTGGTGCAAATGACGAAAGTTGTGTTTTTTGCATTGGATAACAACTTATACTTTGTATCCTATTGATACTAACATTTCAAACCTTGTTGAATATTTTAATAAATGGATTAAAATTATATCCGATAAATCAATAACAATATTACTTTATGTTAATAGAGTCAAAATTATATCATATAATGACAAAAATAGACAACTTGTTAAATTTGAAAGACTTTTGTCCGAGGATGCTAATGACAAAAATATAAAGAAAACCAAACCACTTTCAATGTTGTGTTTTGATAATTTTTGCCATGCCCCAAAACTATAATACTAGAAGCGGGGGTAGACTCAAGCTAGCTACCCCCATACAAAGTAATCTAGTACACACGACTGTTTAGAGACTAGAATTTACGTAATTCGGCCAAGATGCCTACATTTACGGACAAGGGTCATTCAATTCCACTATGAAAAAAAAAATTACAATAGCTCTCTTAATACTGCTCTCAAGGACTCTCTACCCCAAAGATAAAGAAGAAGAAAAATCTCTCTCAAACTCTTGTATTGAATTTATTCAACAACTTTTGCTCGCTTGTGTTGAACTTATTCAACAACTTTTATTGAGCACAATTGAGATATTTCAAAGAGAATCTTTAGACCCATTTATATAGCATGTAATGTGCCCATATATGGACATCTAACATATAGAAATCCAATATATGGTAATATAATATATAGAAAGCCCATATACGAAAATCTAATATATGAAAATCCAATCCTATATACGCTCCAAAAAATGCTCATGGGCCTATTTATGATTGACATTTTTTCTTCATATCTCCACCGACAAGATTTTGCCACGAAATCAAGTTGACACACTTCTCCATCGTACAGGTTCACCAAATCATCCACTCGTCAATCTCGTCCCAAAAGGCTGTCAAGCAATAGGAATGATTTGGAGTAAGTCCAAGCAATGTTGGAACTTAGCTCCACTCGCTAATCTCCCCCCAAAGAGAAGCTTTCTTTTTCTCGTATACCCACGTAGCCTATAGCTCGCTTGTCCTTAGACAATGGAACCAAATCTCATGTACAATTCTTGTGGATAATGCACAGCTACCATCCAGCTCTCGCTATTAGTATCTTTGACAGCGCATGCTGAAGGTGATAGGCTCGCCAACCTCCACTACCAGTGCATATGTCACCACATTCAACTGTCAATAGTACTTGACTGGTTTATCAAATCCATACATGTGCACTGGCTTGACCGGTCTTCTTGGCCTAGTGGTAGCTAAAGAATATTGCTTGTGGTGCTGCTCTTCCTATAATTGTTATTCTTGAGGGGCTTGATGAACATTTTTGGAAACTTCCACCTCATCTAATGCATCATCAAACGACTCAATCTCAACAGTTTGAGAATTTTACTCTTCTTGCTTGAGGTCAACACTGAAGACTCATCAAATGTGGCATCCTTGCTGATCAAAAACTTCTTATCTTCCAAGTAGCACATGGTGACCTTTATGTTACTTTTATTAATGATTGATTATACACATTGTGTTTGACTGTATTTAATCAAAATCTATGATCAAGTGTTCGAAAAGTTCAAGCAATGGAAAGCGATGATGGAAAATAGAACGAGCAGAAAAGTAAAGATATTGAGGTCTGACAATGGTACTGAATATATATACCTATGAACCTTTCAAACAATTTTGTGCTCCAGAAGACATTTTGTGACATTGGATTGTCAGGACACGTCGTAGTAGAAATGAGTTAGCAGAGAGAATGAACCAAACCTTACTTGAGAAAGCAAGATGTATGCTCTCTAATGCTGGTTTAGGCAAGGCACGATGGACGGACACATGAATACTTGAGTAGTTCATGGGCATTATTTTGTCTGACATTTTTCTTCAGACTCCTCCTGAGACTCACGCTGTGCAGTTCTTGCCCCTAAGTCATGAATACTTGAGTAGATGGATCATCAGTGAAGAAAGATGACACATTCCCACATAGTGCTATGAATCGAAGATCTCATTATGTGAAGTGCATGCACCACCCTTATGTGATGTGCCCTCGCCAACCTATTGAGAAGTCCGCGAACCACTCTAACGTGAAGTGCCCTCACTAGCCAGATGTGATGTGCTCGAAACAGTTGGCCTAACCGTGCGGGGCTTGCCTGTTCCTGACTAACAGTGACTGCATGGATATCTAAAGCATGCATCGGGGGTGCTGGGACTACTCTAAAATAATCGACAACTTGCTTATCAATAGTTTGTGGGTCTATACTATAGGGTTTTGGATTGCTTGCTCTATTCCAGATAGCTGCTAAATATTTAAATTTTTTTTAAAATTTTAATAGATAATATAAATATTATATACATTTGCTGGTCATTTGCATCGGTTAAGTTCTTGATGCCTGTATATCAGAATATTTGTTCTGTGGAGGAGAAAGGGGTTCAATCAAAACTCCAGTCTACAGAGTACCTTCATCCAAGGTGTGTAATTGGAAGGAGATGCACTCTGCCTTGTGATCAGCCAGCATTAAAATGTCCTCAGAGAATCAATCTTAATTTGGGTCACTGTTGTAACAATAGTTTCAACATTAGATCATCTCACAACGAGGGAAATTTTGCTTTCTACTTTTTACTTTTTATTATGATCTAATATGCAAATTGGGTTATAGAATAGATGAACAATTGAGTAAAACCAAACAAGTTAATATGAAATGAGGAATCAGCAGCCCTTTTTAAAACGTCGAAGTCTATGTCAAGGTGCAACTTGGGCCGCCCGGCTCGGTCAAATCCAGTCTGGGCCGGTCCAAGCCTGGTCAACTCGGACCGGCCCGACCCAGTGAGCAACCGGTCTGGTCCGGTTTGACGGCAGGTCCGAGCCGGTCAAACCCGACCGAGCCGGTCCGGTTCGTCCAGTTTTGTAAAAAAAAAAAAATATTTGGAGGCCAAAATGACAATTTTAACCCCATTTTACTTGCTGTTTTTTGACCGTTTGAAGGATATTTTGGACATTTTGCTGAAAATGACCAAAAATATTCTTATAATAACTCTTTTTTGGGAGTAAAATAGATCATTTTGTACCTAAAATAAAATCTAAAAATAGACCAAATCAATAAATAGACCAAAATGGTAGAAAGTAAAATTTTTTTTTTGTTATTTCCAAAAAATCGGACAGACACGGTCCAACGTTGAACTGGCCCGACCAAACCGGGCCATCGATCGGTCCGGACTGTGTTCGGCTTTCCGTCCTCCAGGCCAACCCGGCCCGGCCTGCTGCTCCGACAGGGCTAAGCCCAGCCCGGCCCAGGCCCGATCAGCCCTGGGCCCGGGCCGGCTCAGTCCAGCCCAGTTAACACCTTGAGGTCTATGTTCTTACTGGGCTTGAGAAGAGAGCATACACATTTATTTCCTAGTCCACTGCTAATAATATTATAAATAATTCTTTGTTTTCAGCTTTTGGCACTTTTAAATTTAATTATCGGCCCATAGTCATTCCAAAATTTTATTATCTAATATGCAACCAAGTCTTTCATGAAATATGTATTATTGTTACCGTTATCCTGCCCGCAACAAAACCTACTCTTTTGGGAGAGTATGATGTTAATTTTAAATAATTTTATGTAATTACTATTTCTGTAGCCGTAATTACTTTTTTTATATTTTTATATCTCTTAATATGATGTTAGTTTTAAATACTTTTATATTGTTCCAAGTCTCTCTTATCTAAAGTTTCTTAAAATCTGCTCAAACTAAAACTATGAAACAAATATTCATATTAAGAAAATTTTCACGCAGAGTATGAAATTTAAGAAAATTGTATGAAGAACATAAAATTTATAAAGGTTATAAAAAAAGAATTAACTCGCCATAAACAATGGCGTTATTTTCTATTCTAATTTTTTTTTTTATAAAAAACCTCGTAGGTAATGTAAGTACGTTTTATTCAGCTATTAAAAATTTGATTTTAAATGCAACCATTGGATGCCAACAGTCATCTATATGGAAGGCTTATAAATAGGAGGAAGTGGGGTATAGAGGAGAGAGGGAAAAGAAAAATTAAAAGAGGGGGAGAACAACAAAAGTGAAAAAAATAAATATATATATATATGATTATTTACACTAATTATTTCTAAATTTTGGATTTATAACACGATTACTCTTACTTCTAAACTAATTATACCGACCATTCATTCCTTTGGAGAAAAGAAGAAGAAGGAATAGTTAGTGCTATAACTTTTTATTTTTATCTTAAATTAGGGACACCCTATGTAATAAACATAGAACTAGGGATCGGCATTGGGCCGGGGCTGACCGTCGGAGCCCATAAAGTACGAGCTCGGGCTGGGTATAGGCCGATTTTTTTTGCCCTAAAGAAATTTCGGACCGGATCGGACCTAACTTAATTATTATTTATGAAGTCCAAGCCCGTCCACAAGATTCGGACTTTTCGGACCAAGTCGGATCAGGTCGGACTTAATTATTATTATAGGCTACGATTAAACTTCCATTGAGGAGTCCTGGACAATTTTATCATTATTAACATCATGGTTGTAGTGGTTGTCATTATTAACATCATGGTTGTAATGGTCGTCATTACTAAAGAATTTGTCCGACTTGGCCCAGGACATTATTACATTAATAATGTCCTGGGCCGGGCTCGGACGGACGCATAGTCCAAATTTGTATCGGGCGGACCTCGGGCCGGACTCGGGTGGACGAATGCTTAGCCCAAGTCCGGCCCTATACTAATATGGACCGGATCGTACTACCCTAATGACCCTGCTCTATCAGACTTTGGCCCATCGGGTCGGACATGCTTTTCGGACGCCCATGGACTTCGGGCCAAACGATAATCCCTACATAGAACATAGAAATAGTCAGTGTAATTAGTTTAAAATTTAGGGTACTTCGTATTATAAATCTAAAACTTATGGATATTTAGTGTAAACAACCTAAAAAATATTACTGTTTATATTATTTTTGTAAATAACTTCATAAGTAATAAAAATTTTACTGATTTTTTTTTGAAGGTCAAAAAAGTTCCAATAACAATAATTTTTTGAGGTGCCATTTCTCGGGCCGACATTGCTGGAGGGAGATTCGAACAGTGTCCATCCCGTCGGGACCCTTTGGTGTATCCAACGGACTATATTCCTACGGACAGTGCCATTAGCAATATTGATTCTCTTTTTATTAATTTTTTTAAAACTTATGTATTCTCTACATAATTTTACTAAATTTTGGTGTATGTATACAAATTCCCATTTATATTATTAACATATACCACACAAATCCCTACTGATAGGCACGTGGGGAAGGTGCTTTTTTTACCTTCCCGAGATTCCAGTTGGTTGGACCAAATCATTAGATTCCATGGGTAATGGGCATGGAGCATGGGGCATAGGTATGGGTATAGACATAGGTTGTGGGCATGGACATCGCTATAGTCAAAGTCAAAGCTATTAGCCCCTTGTTCTATTATTCTAATTTTCTCGTCCTATTAAATAAACAAATAAAAAAACTTTTTTTTTTCCTCTCTTTGAATAAACTACTTCGGAAAGGAGCTTTATTGATTCCTCCCGCGTGCGCTAATTTTACACGGGAAGGGCAAAAGTTAATAGAATATATTCTCCCTTCCAACTTTTAAAAAGCACGCTTACTGTTTATTACTATTCTGTTCCTGGACGCTTAAAATATTTAAAGTAATTTTAATATTTATTCTGTTAATAAATAATATATTTGTTACAATAAATTTTTGTTGTTGTAGTCAAAACATATATGTTAAAAATATTTACTTTTCTCTTTTAATAATTTATAAACAAAATAAACAAAATTAAGATTACCGGTCTTCGGAAAAGTCGCGCACGAAGTACTGTCCTAAGAGTTAATCCGAGTCTATAAGCAGACTTTTGGAATGCTCCTAGAGATAAAATTCTTGTTCTACCTGTATCTCGTCGTCGCACATAATTCGAAAAGATTGATCCGAACTTAACTCGGTCCAGAGCAAGAGTGTGAAGAACAGAAAGAGCTTTGGTAATACGAGAATTTGAAAGAGATTTTAAGTAGAAATTTGGAGAAGAAAAAAATGTCTCAATTTATAGACTATTTTGAGTACTCTCCAAGGGACAGAAAAATAACTGACAATTAAATCAGATATGAGAATAATGAACAATTAACTCGAAAGTTACAAAAAAAAATTATGATTCATTGAACCTGGAAGAAATAAAGGTGTCCAACGTTTAAAATATTGAAAGAGAAATTTAAGGGTTAATTAGTTGTACCCCCCTATAGTTTGTATATATTTTGGTAACTGTTCCCGTTGTTTCAAAAATAAAGAACATCCCCCCTGGCTGCTTAATTTTCCATTCATTTTCTTCTATGCACCAGGGGGTACAACTAATTAGGGATGTGTTCTCTAATTAACTTTATAAATCAGAGATGTGTACAATAGGGACAGGGGTGTGTTCTTTATTTTTAAAACAACAGGTACAAATCATAGGAGGGTACAACTAATTAACCCGAAATTTAATGAGTTGCAAATTTTTTTTTGGCATTCAGGGTGTACACGCGCCCGTAACGTGCGTCGGGCCGGCCTAGCAACAATGCTTGCATGTTTGTGGCCTAAGGGTTCCCCACACAACTTTACGTAAGAACAAATGATAGGAGTTAATATATGCACTTTTCTTTCTAACTGCCCAGTCGATGTGGGACTAAAAGGTAGAAGGAAATTTAGCTTTTGCTCATGCGTGGACACACACACACACACATCCAACAATATATACTATATAATAGAAAAGTTAACTTTACTATAATTTTTTTTTTCCTTCCAAATATATCTTTACTTAACTTTGCTAATTAAAAATTGTTCATTAAATTTAATAAGAACAGCTATGTAATTATATATATAAAATAGATGCTATTATTGACACTCCTAAAATGTCATTCTGCATTTCTCTTTGATTTTTTATCATCATAATTGCAAATATACTCATGCATTAAATAAGACATTAATTTGTGCATGGAGGGAGGAGTGCGGGATGATATTTTAGGAATGCCAATAGTGTTAATACAAAGACAAATTTGAAATTTGAATGTTAGAAAATTAAAGAGGAGTGCATGATAACTTTTAGGAGTGCCAATAACGACATCCTAAAAAATTAATAAAAATATAGTTTAACTTTTGGTATATTTTATTCTTCCCAAATTAAACAAATTAATTAAAAATTAACCCAAATATGTAAAATGTATCTTATAATATTAAAAGATACAATAGATTTGTATATCTATAAACAATTTTTATCACTCATGGTAACTTTGATAAATAATTAGATTTGACGTGTAAAAAAAATATTTTTTACTTGTATAAGAGCATCTACAGTGAAGGCACTACAAACATATTCTAAATTACTAGAAATTGTATAGATTAATACTTTTAGAGTGTCGTCTTGATATTGGCACACAATGATATACTCTAAACAAATACTAGAAATTAACCTCCTTTTTTTCCTCCCTCTTTTTTCTTTTTCTTTTTCTTTCATGTTTGGTAAGATTTTTTTTTTCCTCTTTATTTTTCTTCCATGTTTGGTAAGAACAATTAATTTTGGTGGATTGAAAAATTAATGTAGAGGAGTTATGACACGCTCTAAATCTCATTATCTTTTATTATTATTTTTAGTAATTTTTAAGTAAGAACAAATACCCACTGCAGCTTTCAAGTGCTACAAAATTTGACCAAAGTCAAAATGTAGCACTTGAAACCTCTCAATATATAGTACTAAAATTAAAATGTAGTATTTAAAAATTTGACTAAAACCAAAATGTAGCACTAAGTATAATTATCCGGACTTTGAATACAAGAACGAGCGAGCCCCTCTCACTTTTATTGTAAATACTGTCCAAAAATAGAAAGCTACACCTCTCTTAAACTATCTAAAGTTTATGCTAAGTTTTTGTTAGCAATCCAAGGTTGAACATAAAAATAAACTCGAGTCTTTGACTTGCCAAACATTGAAACCCAACAACTAGGCTGGGCATAGTATGCCAATTTTGTACCTTTCTGGTTAACAATGTTATAAGCGGTACCAATAAAATTGTATAATATATATATATAATATATATATATATATATATATATATATATATATATATATATATATATAAGGTAAATATTATTGAAAGAACTAAGTATTACAAAACTATTATCATGTCCAAGACATAAAATGAATCATCTAGGCTCAAGGATAGCTACATCAGCCTGTATCTTTCTTTGTACAACATTTATAGTGAGCGCAAGACCCTCAAAGATATATCGATTTCGTTCTCGCCAAAAATGTCAAACTACTGTTCTGAAATCAACTGTATCTGCCTCTAGGCTCCCTACCGTTTTCCTTTTTGCGCTTTAACTTCATTCATGCCCAATACAAGAATCCTCTTATGCGTGATAGGAAGCCCAAAACACGTGAGCTGTTGACTCTAAATCTCCCAAATAATGTTGTAGCAGAAGAATAGATGATCCCCTGCCCATACTCGTCCATTTGTCCACACAAGCAGACCTCTTATCCGTGTACTCCACCCTAACCTACTGAGACGGTATCTAGTAAGCAGACTGTTACGAATAATTTTGTAAAGACATAACGAATTCTTGACCGTCCCTCCTTTGATCCAAACTAGTTTCGTCCAACAACCTCCTTAGCTCTAATATTGATTTGGTTTAAAGTCGTTCGGAAGCTGAAAGTACCTTTTTTTTTTCATGTCCTCCCACACCCAATAGTCTTTAGTACTCGTCCTATCAATGTCCACCGCTCGAATATCAACCCCATGTACAGCCTCTATCAAACGACCTTGAAAGTTCCACTCTCCCTTCTAGCTAAGGAAGCTAACCAACTTTGTGGATCCCCTTAGCTCATAGACATGCTAGCCCTCTATTTCAATCAGTCTGTTGTGTTTGAACCAAGGATCAAGCTATAGGCTAGTCAGGTTCTCGGAGCAGATGACTCTAGTAAGTCTATGTTTGCCCGCTTTTCACTGCATCCCAGGAGTAATTTTACCGTAACCGAGTAATTGTTATTGGTCCTAGCTGAGCAGAAATCACCCCTAGGGAAGTACTTACTTCTGATCCATTCAGCCATAATGAGTTGCTAGTGAGGAACATCTGAGCTTGCGACATGAGCGGACGCTGTGCCAACGGTCTTACTGCCACCGCTGGTCCTCGATACTGGCCTGTCCCTGGTACTGACAGAGCAGGAAATTGTTGCACTGGTCCTCCTGACCTCGAAGTCATAGGACAAGTGGTAACCCGATGATTTGGACTTCCACATATCAAACACTGCCCGTTCAATGCCCGACACACATCTCTAGTGTGTCCTACCTTCCCACAATAAGTGCAGCCCGCCGGGGGTTGCTGGTTCTTCCTCTGTTGCTGTTGCTGCTGCTGCCTGGGTGGTAGTGCTGGCCCTCGTATTGCCACATCGTGAATGCGAACGCCAAGGGATGGTGCTGTTGTTCGGGACGCTACTCTCCCTCCTCCTTCAATCTGACTGTGGGATCTCTTCTGACCCCCAGTCCTTGCCGTGATTCTCTGAATGGTGATCTCATGCCTTCGGGTTGCCGTCAATACCTCATCGAAAGTCTGGTAGTTGTGCCCTTCTGTCAATTGCAAGAGTTCTAGATGAAACCCTTGCTGGAACCTCATAGCCCTCTGGCTCTCTGTTGCTACCATCTCTGGGGCGAACCTACTCAATCTGCAGAACTCTGCTGTATAAGCATCTACCGTCTTGCCGGCCTGCTTGAGGCTGATAAACTTCTGTTGTAGCTCAAACTATGCCACAACTCCATAATACTTCGTCTTGAATCTTGCTGTAAAATCGTCCCAAGCAACAGGACGTCGGATGCCTACTTCTTCTGATTTCCACCAATCACGTGCGAGATCCTGAAGTAGCAACTTTACTAGATCCACACGTTCTTCTGCCGGTACCTTAGCTGCTGTCAAAATAGCCTCAATATCCTTAAGCCATGCATCTGCTGAGATGGCATCCTCCGTGCCCTCGAAACGGCGGGGGTTGTACTTGTAAAACCTGGCTGACGCTCCTGAATCTGTCCTTGCCCCTCTTTCCAAAGCCGTCTGCAATCCTTGGTTGAGTAGTACATTCTGCTCTTGCAACTGAGCGTGCATGCGCTGCTGGGCTAACATTTGGTGTTGTTGAGTAGCCATCATCCCTCTCATGATCTCTAGAAGGGCTGGTGTGTCCACTTCCACAGGGATAGGTAGAACTATTGGCGGCGTTGGAACCTCCGGATACTGCGGTCCAGCTGCTGGTTCCACTATCACTTCTTCTTGGATAGTCTCTTGAGGTAGTACTGGCCCTTGTTGCTGACCAACCTGGTCATGTTGTCCATGCTGCCCTTGTTGTTGCTGTCAAGCTCTGACGAATGCGGACGAGGTGCCCCTAAGAAAAGAGACAAGAGAACAATCAAACGATCGGACAGGAAAGATCAATGAAGTCAAAAGATACCAGAATGTCAAGCTAGGGTTGAGAACAACGAATCATGAGATCAAGGGGGAACATGTGTGATTGAGACACCCTATAAATTAAAACACCCCACAAGTCTAAAATCAGACCTGCATGGGCCACCACTAAAACCTTGTCACGCCCCAGAACCAGAATACTGGAGAACGGAGGAATGACTCAGCCAGCTACTTATTACGGGTAGATGAATACCGTATAATACGATCAATACTGTCTAACAAGACGAGGGGGTGCATACTACATGAAAGTCTCGCTATGGTCACTTCACATCTATTGTCTCAATCATTCAAACAAGAAACAGCAAATGGAGAACATGTAAGATAAAGCAGTAAGGCATCCCAAACGCTCAGTCAAAATGTTCTTGATATCCGGCTTTATAAAACATAGCCAGATGATGTAGCAAGGTATACACAATTGTTTATCAGCTGCAACCTGACTTTAGTTACAATTATGTAAAAGTAAGTACAAGACGGTCCGACTAACATGTCGGTGCCAAACGACAAATTATAAAGTAAATAACAAAACGAGCAGAAAAGTAAGGAACCCACTCGAATCCTCCTGTGATCATCCCTCTAGTATTGACCATCTTGGAGGTAGAAGTAAGCTGAGTCCTCGGGGACCGGCTCTAAATCTGGCCATGCAAAACCAGAGAGGTTAGACCTCTAATAGCAAGTACCATAAGGAAGCGCGACATGAGAACTAAAAATCAGTAATAAGAAAATATGATAAATAGATCTCTGCCTGCCACTGGGATTCACATAACATCACGATACTTCGAACCAACTTTCCAACCAAACAAGAACAGAAGTTGACCCGTCATGTCCTGACATTCTGATCATCTCAGTAGTTAATAGAGTAGATACAGTACACAACCAAATCAATTTAAACGGCCATTCAACTACTACGGTTTGCTACTGTGAGTTCCAAGCTATCTTGGAAATATGCAATAAAGATTCCTCAGTTCTTACTATGTGCAAGCAAGGCTAGTCTATCCAGTCAATCAATTACGCCAATCATGAATTAGACGAGTCCCAGCGGGACGCCCGTCATCAATATACAATATATAATAAATAATATAAGCAGATACCGCTCCCTGTCCGTGTGACAGATTTGCAATATCTGTGGGAACCAGCCGGCCTGTCAGGCACTTAATAGTCCCAAGGAGGACTGCCATGTAAGAACTCGAAAATCCATTCGCTCCATGCAATCATTATTTTATTTAACTTAATAGTCTCTATGTTGAGTGAAATCCCATGCCGTGGATCATGATCATTCAAAATGAGTACCTTTATACGGGGTACGATATGCACAACTCTATAACGATACCCGTGCGGTTAGGTTGTAGGTCTTACATAGCGTAATACAACAATCAAAACTAACCACAGAATAATCATGCCTTGACCATAAAGTACACATGCTGCTTTTATAGAAAAAATAAATTGAAACCTGCACGTGACTGTATGCCAATATTCGGGATCAGCCAGTCGATTACAATAGTTCATAGTTAATACGAACGTGTCTCATTCATTCAATTCAATAAGACGACTAGCCAGTCTCTTAGTTTCAACTAGGAACGCATGATCAATTTATTAATCAAGATAACAATTAATGTCAATTCGTAACAAGGCATGAAAGTCAAACTATTATTTAGTATGGCCGAGTCTACAACTCTCAGGGTTAAATTTCAGTCATTCGGGGTATCTATAAACCAAATCAAGACACATGGTACTTTTCACGTAACAATCTATATTAAAGAAAAGATTAACATATCATGATTATATCAAGTTCATGCCAAAAGACGTAAGGATATAATAGGAGAATTATCATGCCAACATAAAGTGAATAAAGTATAGAGCAATGAGAACACCAAGGTTGGATTACGCCAAGGCTAGTTTGTACCATGATTAGTCTACGCCAAAGTTTTACGCTAAGGCCACCGGGTTACGCCAAGCTTTACGCTAAGGTCGTAATTACGTACGTAAAAAAAGTATGCGTAAAAAGTAACGTAAGGGTCAAAGTGTACGCGGGGATGAATACGCGTAAAGAAAGTACGCTAAAATAAAGGAACAAGTCGCGCGTAAAAACTTGTTTTACGCCGAGCCAAGGAGTACGCGTAAAAAGATTAGAGTTTACGCCTGAGACGCTGTGCGCGTAAAATATTGCATGCGTAAAGAGTCAAGTTTTACGCCTGAAACACTGTGCGCGTAAAAGGAATACGCCAGGTCAAGTAGACTTGCGTAAAATAGTTTTACGCTGACACGAGTGATCGTGGGCGTAAAGCTCGGTACTACGCAGACACATATATCGTGGGCGTAAAATTCAATATTATGCTAACACGTAAAAACGTGGGCGTAGAGTTCGGTATTACGCTGACACGTATAACGTGAGCGTAAAACTCCTCCTGAACTCCAAATTCCATGAAACCTTCAGTCCAAGCCGAAAATAGGATTTCCCTAGGTTAGAATGGCGTATAACACAACCTCAACAATCTGGAATGAACAAAAACTTGGAAATAAGGAAGTTTGACAGATCAAAACCAGTGAAATCCGAAAAATAGTAATTTCTAGATCTACTAAAAATAAAACTCAAAAATAAAAAATGTCAAGTTCTAAACTCTCTTAGGATCACGAGAGGAAGATAAATAAACCATAAAAATGGGTTTTCATGTAGAAGCAAGATGTACTTGCCTACGGTTTGGTAGGTGGAGAGAGTGATGAGGAAGAAGAAGAGTAATAAGGAGAAGTAATGAAGAGAGAGAAAAGGGATGTGGCTTAAATGGGGGTGTTGGGTTCATGATGAACCACCATAAACCCGAAAATAAACCAACCTAGGCCGAACCTAAAGCAAAGCTAAAGCAGAGAATAAAGGCATAAAGTAAAATACAGAAAATTAATTAGCACAAAATTAAAGGAATTTAAATACAGAACAATACATGATTATTATTAAATAAATTCATGCAAGCAGTATATGTATAAAAATACGCATTCTGGGAACGAAAAGTGACAGTTGGCTATTGAAAGCCTTTTTAATCGATGCAATTATCAATAAAGAAGAGATTTTCTTTTATTCCATTGTGTTCATTTGGTTTATGTATTATAGTTTTGCTGCTTATAAATTTGAATAGTCTATTTTGTTATTGTGCAAGTCCGTGTCTTGTACGAGTGCAGCTTAGGCTTATATAACATCATGCCAGTGATGAATTTACGATCGTGACATTGGAGGAGCTCAATAATTTAGTTTTTGTACAAAGTGACTTCATATTTCTATCTAATTTCTTTAAAAAAAATTAAAAATTTAGAAATTGTTTGGACACCTAAAAAATTCCCATGCAAAAATGTATTTTTAACAAAACCTACATGTACCAATACAAAAAAATAGGTTTTTTTATCCCTATAAATTTGGGTCGAGACCCAACATCTAGCGCTAACATATATACTGAAAGTAGGATGCAAAATAAATTATTTATTTTTAATAGAAATTTTCAATTGTATACTTTACCTAATGATTTGTCACATTATTAAAGGTATATCTCGAAATCTACAATTCCATTTGCAGTGAAAATTAGTTAGCTTCATTATTAATGGGTTAACTCACCCTTGACCAAATTTGAGATGTTAAGGATTCGTAGGTTGAAAGTTATGATCCTTCATTTCCAGTTGATCTAGATTTGACCTATTAATTAGTAAATAAATCATATGATAAAAACATCCTATAGAACTAAGTGGTGAGAAAAATCTCACATGCTTTGTTAGTTAGGATTGGACTAACTCTATTTTTCAATAACTTCTAGAATAGTTTTGTAAGTTTTAATAATTTTTTAAGACAAAAAAAGTAACGTAGAAAACACAAAAGTGGGTATTAAACCCTAGAAGTGAATAGGTAGATCTATTGTAAGTAGTATATTTTATTTTGTATTGTGTTTGGCATGGGAGTAGTAGAGAGAGCTACGTACATTCACCTATCTGTTATCAATACTTTCCAAAAGAATAGCACAAACAAGTATACATGAATGATTATACAAGTATTCATGAATGATTATACTCTTTATGTAAAATTTACTATCATGTCTTGATTATTTGTTACTTATTACCAATCTGGTTATGTAACTCGTACATGTAGGAGTTATTATATGATTTTGTTTACTCATTTATGCTTACGTACTAATATCTCTACATGCTCGTTATATTCAACTTGCATAACTAGTCTATTTGAATCATTGTATAACTAGGATGTGGGAATGCATTATTTAGTTCGTAGACTGTTAATCATATACCTATTATCCCATCCTACTCGAATAATAGTCGTCTGATGCCCACACACACCAACATGCAAGATTAGTTTGTCATGATCTGCTTCCAAATATTCGGGTACGAGCACGTAGTACGTCCAGCCTATGCCGCAATATCGAGATAGTATGTTGTCTAAACCTCAACACAAGTCATTAATTACAACAGTTTAAGTACAATGAATATAAGCATATACTCAATCACAACATGTTAAAGGAAGATGTGAACAAGAAAAGATATAATCTCATAACAAGATCACCAAATCATTCCAGAGACACAAGTTTAGATCCTCAATTATTTATAAATGCCAAGAAAAGTTTTCGGAGACAAATCCAGTCAAATAGCTATGGAAAGTAAAACCAAAGTATAATGTTGAAATAGAGAAAAATACTATCCTAGATCCCTCCAAGGATCGCCTCTATCACGATCTGCACCCGGAATACTTGGACATGAGTCGTGGATACGTCCAGCCTACGCCGTAGAGTCGGTGGTAGATCAATGTCTATACTAATATCCAACAACTCAACCAATATAAATGAGTGGTTAAATGTAACAATAAAATACTCAATCACATACACTAAAATAGATAAAGATAATAAATAAATTTTTCATAAGGACATGGAGTCACATGTCTAAGACATAAGTCTAAACTAGAAGAATATATATATATATATATATATATATATATATATATATATATATATATATATATATATATATATATATATATTAATGTAAATTAATCGGAGACAAATCTAGTCTAATAATACTATGAGGTGTCATTTGGAACCTCGGTGGCAACCTCCGTCTGGCCCTCCGAAAAGGTAGGACAGACTCAGCTAAACCCTCCTGGGACCTGTAATAAGTGGGACACCAGTTCTCAAGGTCAACTACGAAAATATTAATATCCATTCAGAAATGGAGTAAAATACAATCAATAAAAATAGTTCTAGGTAAGTGACAGAGATTATAAAACATGAATATAGTAAATATAATAAATGATAAAAGAAGACAACTGAGAATCACTGATGACATAATAGTAAAATAAGTACAACTAAAATCATGATAGTAAACAGGAAAATAGAAAATCAAGATAACATTGTAAATAATACTATTTCTAGGTATTTTAAAATACTACTTGATATGTGATCGGCTTAGGTGCAGCATGGAGTATTAGGTCCAGCTATTCATACGCAAGTGTATGATTAGCTATCCACAGGAACCTTCCATATGAATCTAAAGGTATTGATCACATATCAACTAGTATTTCTTCTGCCCCAACTAATACAAATGGATCCAAACCATGAATGTTGCAACACGTAAATCACAATACAAGGACTAAACACAAGCATAATGATCAAGGTACAACAATAACATGAAATACAACATCTTCTGATTAGAAATCTATGAATTATTAATACGTGTAACATACGTGCCATAAATCAAATAAACATTCCTAAAACATATATGATAGAAATGATTATATATATATATATATATATATATATATATATATATATATATATATATATATAGAAAAATATATATATATATATATATATATATATATATATATATATATATATATAGAGAGAGAGAGAGAGAGAGAGAGAGAAACTATCAATACACACACACACACACACCCCTACCCCGAGGGTACGTCGGTGTCGAGTGCTGAACCGACGAAACTGTGGTCGCCCTCCTAGGAGCTCCAATAGTCAAAGTCCTTGCTACCGGGGATGGTGCTGATGACTGGGACAACTGTCCATGAGACCTCTTTCGTCCTCCAGTTCGATCTACTATCCTCTGGAAGATATATTCATGCCTCCTAGCTCCTCTCAAAATAGATTGCAATGGAGGAAAGACTTCGACGATCCAACGGTCGGATCGCCCAGAAAACACGTACGAAGTTGCTGTCCTGAAATGCGGTTCTGGCTTCACCATTCGCGCGTGTCGACGGGATTTCTATTTCAAAGTCGAAATCGACCTCCTGTGAGGCTCGGGGAGGTGACCCACTGCTAGGGGGTAGCACGCAGGGCTGCGTGCGGCCAAGGCGCGGCGACGACGACGACCGGAGGCGGCTGGCGGCGGTGGTTAGCCGTGCACGGCTAGTAGCAGCTGTTGTAGCACCGTAATATGCACGCGTATGGAGAGCGGTGCTGCACACGGCCGTGCTGGGTCACAGCGTCGCCAAGTACGGTGGCCGACGACTTGCCAAGGGCGCTGCGGGGAGGACGTATTGGCCGGTGGAGAGGTGCGTGACAGCGGTGAAAACACAGCAGCAGCAGCGGCTGGCTCGCCGACGACGGCTACGCACGGTAGATGCGTATGGCAGCACGGCGGCAACCAGGCAATTCTAATAGTAGCAGCAACAATGGCTGCAAAATCTCCTTCAACAGCAGCATCGGCCATGGCGGCTGTTGCTATTGAGGGGAAGGAGGAGAGAAAGTTCGGGGGGAGAAGATGATAAGGGTGATAATGAAGAAGATGGTGAGGGAGGAGGGGAATGGAGGAGTAGGGATGGTGATAAGAAAAATATGAAGAAGAAGAAGAAGAATGCAATGAAGAAGTGAAGAAGAAGCAAAGGACGGGGGGGGGGGGCATGGGCTGCTGGTGTGATGGGGGGAGTGTATGTGTGAGTATGGAGAGAGAGAGAAAGAGAGTGATATATATATATATATATATATTTATATATATATATATTATATTGGCAGTGTCGGAATTGGAATCCGGAGTCCCGGGTCCAAAATTAGAATTTAATAAGTTAGAAATTACGAATTCGGACGGCCAACTTTGGCGTCGAATTCAACCAATCAAACGACCTCACAATAAAACGAAACTTAAGGGACAGGAAGAGGGTTATACCAGCTGTGCACAGGAACTGGTGGCGAGTCAAACAGAGCTGCGATAGCGAAGATACAACTCCACGAAGTTGGCTCCACAAAACTGTCCAAAAAGAACACAATTATTCGGACAACTTGGCGGCCAATTTTGACATATCAAATGGACGAATTAACGGGTGAAACTTTAGGAGGAGGTAGAGCTTAGGGGACATATACCGAGATTGTAACGGGGGAAAGACTTCGACGATCCAACGGTCGGATCGTCCAGAAAATACGTGCGAAGTTGCTGTCCTAAAATACGGGTTCTGGCTTCACCATTCGCGCGCGTCGACGGGATTTCGATTTCAAAGTCAAAATCGACCTCCTGTGAGGCTCGGGGAGGCGACCCACTGCTAGGAGTGGCACGCCGGGCTGCGTACGGCCAAGGCGCGGCGACGACGACGACCGAAGGCGGCTGGCGACGGTGGTTGGCCGCACGTGGCTAGTAGCGGCTGCTGTAGCACCGCAATGTGCACGCACATAGAGAGCGGCGCAGCGTGTGGCCGTGCGGGGTCACTTTGTCGCCTAGTGCGGTGGCCGACGACCTGCCAAGGGCACTATAGGGAGGACGTGTTGGCCGGCCGAGAGGTGCACTGCGGCGGAGAAAACGCATTAGCAGCAACGGCTGGCTCGCCGGCGACGGCTGCGCGCTGTGGAAGCGCACGACAGCACGACGACGGCCAGACGATGCTAACAGTAGTAGCATCAATGGCTGTAGAAGCTCCTTCAACAGCAGCAGCGGCCATGGCGGCTGTTGCCATTGAGGGGAAGGAGGAGAGGAAGTTCAGGGGAAGAAGATGATGAGGGTTATAATGAAGAAGATGGTGAGGGAGGAGGGGAATAGAGGAGTAGGGATGGTGATAAGAAAAATATGAAGAAGAAGAAGAATGTAATGAAGAAGAAGAAGTGAAGAAGAAGCAAAGGACGGGAGGGGGGGACATGGGCTGCTGGTGTGATGGGGGGAGTGTTTGTGTGAGTATGGAGAGAGAGTGTGTGTGATATATGCATATATATATATATTATATATTATATATTATATATATATATATATATATTAGAAAGAGAGGGAGAAAGTTGAGGGGGAGTATGGGTTCGGCTGTAGAAAAATAGGAGAGAGAGGGTGTGAGGAAAGTATGGGTATGGTGTGGGTGTGTGCTTGGGTTGAGTCCAAATATGTCGGGTTGGGTTACAAGTTGGTCTCATGGAATTAAATGACTCAAATTAGTCATTTATAAACAAGGATAAATAAATGGCATACAGGGACTCAATCGGATGGGACACATGTGGGATGTGTGTAGTAGGCTCAAAAAGGTCCGTGTCCATATCTTTGGTCGACAAGTTTGGGCTGGAATTGTGTCTCAAAATCAAGTTGGAAGTAAATATAACTCCGTGGGGTAAATCGAGATTTGGTCAAATGTCCAAAAAGTTGTACGATAAAAATGAAGCACAAGAAGGTGTGTCTGAGTGGGGCACGAAGGTCATGGGTGAAGAGTGTCTCTAGTAGATCATACATGACAAGTTGGTTTAGAGAAAATGACTAGCCTTGTGCTCCTAAATTAAAAGTCACGGCAACGTGCATATAATGATCAAAAATAAAAGTTGGAATTTAATAATAACTAAAAATGATCAAATGTCCTATATTGACCCGAAAGTTCTGCGATGCAAATAGAGCACAAGGGAACAAGTTTGAGTGGGACATGATATATCAACATGAAGATAAACTTGTCTAGATCAAAACTCACGAAGGGCGTTTCGAGAGAATGACATCTCTTGTGCTCCAAAAATCAAAGTCACGGAAAAGTATATTTAATGATCAAAATAATTATAATTAAAATATCTATTGGAAATAATTACTTTACTAAAATTTAAAATAATCCCTAAAATCCAGGGTGCTTACAACCTACCCACCTTATAGAATTTCGTCCTCGAAATTACAATAAGACATAGTATAAGAAGGATAGAAGATCAAAATCTTAATGGAGTCAAGTACGACTAGTCCCTTCCAGAAGATCATAGTCGTGATTCTACTAGCAAATTTTGGAAAGGCATACGGGAATTTTAGTATTACAGTCTACAATAATCCCATGTACTATCATAGTACTGTTGGTCAAGATTTCAATATGTTAGAAGGAATTGCCTCGGTTAAACATGACCAGAGCGAGGGGCATAAAGGGATTTGTAAACAAGTTCAAGTGATTTACGTACAAAAGTTACAGATAACAGTACGGAGAGTTTCGAAAAGCTCCAGCAGAGATTTTCCTCAAGGATATGGTACGACTAAGTGGATGCTTGATCAAGAATTTGGGGGAATGGCGTCTAGTGTAATATGATCCTTAGGCAGAAGAGAGATGAGATCACGGTTTTGGATTTGAGATCAAGGCATGGCTAAGGAAGAATAGAGTCTTGTCGATCGTATCTTTAGAACGATAAAAGCTAAATCACGCAACTATGATTTACGAGCTTAGAAATAGAAAGGAAAAGAATATGGTTGAATCTCAAACAAGTATGGAAAGTCACCTAGAATAATCTGAAAATCAAGCGGGCTCAGATAATTGCACACCAATTTATACTATGATCTAGCCTATCTATCAGGTTCCTAGAATAACATATGATCCATCAAACAAGGCTAGTCGCTTGTTCCATGATCCACTCATAATATTCGAAAGTCCTTGGTATCATCCAATTTTCCAGTAGTACACTCTATTCTACGACTTTCCCCTTTCAATTGTAACTTCCGCTAACACAATCTCAAGACGTTCATAATGTAATATGCCCAGGTCTTCTGACGTCTTCAATTCTTGAAAACTTTAATTCTTAACTTATCCTCTTTGAAATATCTCATTCTTCAAGAAATTTGCCATCCACTATGTACTTACTCAGCTCTAGATTTTATGACTCACACTATTTAGGATTGCTCTACCTCTCTAACTTGAAATATTTTATTCTCATCTCCTGCCATAAGCTTGCTCAGGTACTTACAAATTTTCCATATCAATATCTTCGCTTTTCATTATCATTTTTCTAATCTTGCCTTTATGTATCATAAATTTGTATCGTTTGTCTCATCGAGATAATCTTTTCATCATTTTTTTCCTGGATCTCAACTTCAAGATCTTGCTTAAGGTATGGTTCCCTCTATAATCCTCTTTATGTTGTCGTAGATAATCATTGCCATAATCCTCGTCTCAATAATATTTTCCTAAAATTCTATTCTTATTCATCTTCATTCATTCAGACTAATGCATTGTTCTTTATAATTTTCTCTCCTAGCATATCCGCTACTTATCCTCAAACTAACACAATATTCAGTTGTAATTCCTCTAGGTCCCTAACTAACTTGCATTAACAAAGGGTTTACTTGTCTGCCTCTTGAGGTACGGTTCTAACTCTATTCCTAGATCCTTCGCTACGATTAATCATTGAAGATCATGACCAATCTTAAACTTAATCAACTCTGAAAATCCACGCTATACTTCTACAAGCCTTAAGTCCTATCCAATAACAGCCTAATCAATGTTCTACCCTTTCTATCTATAAACAATTATACGTTTCTCGCATGCACACCTAGCTATCTACTAACAAAATTTGAGACCTGGTCTAATAAGTACTTATCTCTAATACATCTATCATAGCCTAACTATATTGACTATTCTTCTAGTCTCTTTCTCTAATAGTTCATTCAAGATTTGACTTATCCACCATAGAGTTGGTTGACTAGTCTAACTTAATCTTACACATTCCTTAGATCACATTTCTCTCTGATTCATAATCTTCCTAGGATATTTCCTCAATATCCAAGTAATCTTCTCTCTCATTATATCATTATTCCTGATTTTCATAACCTCTACGTTAAAATTTCTCAAATTTTTATTACAACTCTCAAAACTTATATCCGGTCATGATCACCATGTTTCATCAATTGCTCATCCTGATGGTTCCTCGAACTTTAATTGATATCATCCCTCGAAACTTTCAAGTTGTCTTCCTTCAAGTCCAATCCTTGTGATCCAAGATCATTATTTTTTTTGTATCTTCCCTAGTCAACCTGTATAGGTTTATCATAACCCTCTCCATAACTCTATCTAACCCAAGCAGAGGGTAATATAGTTTGGCCTAATGGTCATCATGCATCCTGTTATGGTTATATACTGTACTATTCTCTATTCTACATCCTATCTTAGAGAGGCATCTTTACAGTCTACCCACCTTAGCTAATCACCTAGTCCTGTCAAGCATGTGTTACTATATTCTTTCAGGTAAATTTCCTAGGTCAATGTGATAATTCACATGATGTTGTCGAATCACTAATTTGTGACTTAACAATTGTTCAACCAAAGGGATTTTCCTATGAAGAAATTTAAACCTCGACCAAAATGTCATTCTTATCCTATATGTCTATCTAGTAAAGACATCTATCCGAACCTCTATATACCCCAAATAATTACCCACAAGATATTCTATCTACCATAGTCACAATCAATAATAAGATAATGACAAAGTGATCGTCAACACAAGCGTTCGTCCTTTCGAGAGAGGCAAAGACGAGAATTCATAAATAGTAATTCAAGAATGGTATGATTGAGCACAAATGCAAAATTTCAAAGGCGATAATAGAAGTCAAAGGAATTTTTCAATAGCAGTTGTGGATTGAGATTCTAATATATCATCCTAACGCAGGCTCGTCCGGTACAGTAACATAACCGAAATGATTTATCTCGACCTGCATGGGCCACCACTAAAACATGTCACGCCCCAGTTCCAAAATATATAGGAACCTGAGCGTAACCATGCCAGCTAATACGATCTAGGATAAGCTCCTAATTTAATGGACTTATCCCTAGACGTACTCCGCTGTAAAGGTAACTAAGAGTAACTGATCATCTATATCTCAATCCACAGTAAAGGAAAGAATACCAAGAATGAACATAATATACTAAAGTTGGCCACCCAGTAATATACATGTTCGAGTAAGCTCGAGAAAGGAATAATCTTGGTAATAATAGGCTATATAGCAGCATGAAGCAATTAAAGGTGAAGATATAAGCAGGAAAGAGTAAAAGGAAATACCCAAAACACATATGTAAATATATACCTGAGACCTCGGTGCATCATGCAGTACCTGCGAGCTACTCTGTACTAACTGCTCAGCGAATACCTGGAGAGATCACCAGGTCCTTAGAGGAACGTAACAAGATATAGAAATACATGCCATAGTATGTACTGAACATAAATGATCAACCTGAATCACAACGTGGTCCAATATCCAGTCATCAATCAGTAACCCACATCTCTGACCAATCCTGATCAGTAGAAGGCATACCAGTCCATGATAAGATACTGTTCCATGATACGGTCTGATATAGGTATACGAACTAACCAGTCTATGTGAATGCATGTTGAAGACAACCTTCGGCGTATGGGTACGTGGGTAAGAATTTATGTTGAAGCACGGGCCGACGTCGGATCACGAGCCGAGAGATTTGCGTCGGAACACGGGCCGAGCGTCGGATCATGAGCCGATTAGTACTATACTAGCATACCTCCCAACCGAACCTAGCGCACAACTAGTGGCCGCTGCCGGATATACCCAACTAGTAAGTACCCATGCCCATACCCGGGCCCCCACTGAGGCTAACATAAAATAATGTAACTGTCTGTCCCATGCGCCTACTGGTTGTCTTCCCTATCCCAGGAAATATACGAGTCGTATCCACGACTCAGACCATCCATATCTCAATGCGAGTCTCTAATCTAGACACCATCTAACTCTATATGTACCGACACACGAACCGCTCGCACCGATGATCAGTCGAATGCGTAAGTTCATGCCAACACAATGACTCTCATTCAAGGTGCCGTGTAATATCTCGTGTCAAGTCATAGAAGTTATTCGGGATAACTTCTACATCTCGGGTATGTCGACTAACTCTAAGTTACACACACGTACACACCCATAACATCGATGCCATCATCGATAAAAACCCAAGTCATCCTTGGATACACACTACCAGTGTTACCAACTAACAATACAAAGATAGATATGGATAATGTAAATAGTACAAGTATGGCAAGGTATCTTGCCTGGGGTGAAGCAGTGAGCCGATGATGTCCTGCAAACAAATCGTCAAGTCCAAGAAAGGTAGCAACATAGGAGTCTCCATGAACGTCGTCGAATGCTGAAACAAACATCACCAACATTCCCAGAATACATAAAATAGCTAGGATAGAGTATCCATAAGTCCAATTCTGCACACATGGGCAAAATGGTAATTCGGGTCAAGATGTAGTCCACCGTTGGACCCATTTGCACCGAAAAATATGTCAGGATCAAAGTCATCAAAATATAGTAAAATATATGCCTACGAGTCTAGAATGACGATACGAACCCAACGGTATCTCCGAAAGGGGATTCCGATAAGCCGATCTCAAAATGGTCCATTGACTCGAACATTGGAATCCGATTTGCACAAAAATACGTACCGGAGCCCAAGTCCACTAAATCTAACAAAGTATATGTCAACGAGTCTAGAATGATGATACAAACCCAACGGTATATCCAGAAGTGGATTCCGATGAGCCGATTTCAAAATGGTTCGTTGTCTAGAATTATGGGGCCCGCTTGGCACTGAAATGCGTGTCAGGGCCCAAGTCCTCCAAATCAAGCAAATTATATATAAAGTCGTGTCAGAACGATGCCACGAGTCTACTGGTGGTGTCGGAATTGGAATCCGGAGTCCCGGGTCCAAAATTGGAATTTAACAAGTTGGAAATTACGAATTCGGACGACCAACTTTGGCGTCAAATTTAACCAATCAAATGACCTCACAATAAAACGAAACTTAAGGGGCAAGAAGAGGGTTATACCGGCTGTGCACATGAATTAGTGGCGCGTCAAACAGAGCTGCAACAACGAAGATACAAGTCCACGAAATTGGCTTCACAAAACTGTCCAAAAAGAACATAATTATTTGGGCAACTTGGCGGCCAATTTTGACATATCAAATAGACGAATTAACGGGTGAAACTTTAGGAGGAGGTAGAGCTATATACCGAGATTACAATGGAGGAAAGGCTTCGACAATCCAATGGTCGGATCGCCCAGAAAATACGTACGAAGTTTCTGTCCTGAAATGCGGGTTCTGGCTTCACCATTCACGCGCGTCGACGGGATTTCGATCTCAAAGTCAAAATCGACCTCCTGTAAGGCTCGGGGAGGCGACCCACTGCTAGGGGGTGGCACGCCGGGCTGCACGCGGCCTAGGTGCGACGGCGACGGCGACCGGAGGCGGCTGGCGGCGGTGGTTGGCCGCGCACGGCTAGTAGCGGCTGCTGTAGCACCGCAATATGCGCGCGCATGGAGAGCGGCGCTGTATGCGGCCGCGCAGGGTCACAACGTCACCACGTGTGGTGGTCGACGACCGACCAAGGGTGCTGCAGGAAGGCCATGTTGGCCGGCCGAGAGGCGTACGGCGACGATGAAAATGCAGCAGCAGCAACGGCTGGCTCGCCGACGAAGACTACGCGCGGTGGATGCACACGGCAGCACGGCGACGGCCAGGCGGCGCTAACAGTAGCACAACAATGGCTGCAGAAGCTCCTTCAACTGCAGCAGTGGCCATGGTGGCTGTTGCCATTGAAGGAAAGAAGGAGAGAAAGTTCGGGGGAAGAAGATGATGAGGGTGATAATGAAGAAGATGGTGAGGGAGGAGGGGAATGGAGGAGTAGGGATGGTGATTAGAATGCAATGAAGAAGAAGAAGAATGCAATGAAGAAGAAGAAGTGAAGAAGAAGCAAAGGATGGAGGGAGGGCATGGGCTGCTGGTGTGATGGGGGGAAGTGTATGTATGAGTATGGAGAGAGAGAGAGAGAGAGAGAGAGAGAGATATGTATATATATATATATTATATATTATTAGAAAGAGAGAGAGAAAGTTGAGGGGGAGTATGGGTTCGGCTATAGAAAAATAGGATAGAGAGGGTGTAAGGAAAGTGTGGTTATGGTGTGGGTGTGTGCTTGGGTTGAGTCCAAATATGTCGGGTTGGGTTACAAGTTGGTCTCATGGAATTAAATGACTCAAATTAGTCATTTATAAACAAGGATAAATAAATAGCATACGGAGACTCAATCGGATGGGACACATATGGGATGTGTGTAGTAGGCTCAAAATGGTCCGTGTCCATATCTTGGGTCGACAAGTTTGGGTTGGAATTGTGTCTCAAAATCAAGTTGGAAGTAAATATGACTCTGTGGGATAAATCGAGATTTGGTCAAATGTCCAAAAAGTTGTGTGATAAAAATGAAGCACAAGAAGGTGTGTCTGAGTGGGACATGATGGTCATGGGCGAAGAGTGTCTCGAGTAGATCATGCATGATAAGTTGATTTGGAGAAAATGACTAGCCTTGTGCTCCTAAATTAAAAGTCACGACAACGTGCATATAATGATCAAAAATAAAAGTGGGAATTTAATAATAACTAAAAATGATCAAATGGCTTATATTGACCCGGAAGTTCTGCGATACAAATAGAGCACAAGGGAACAAGTTTGAGTAGGACATGATATATCAACATGAAGATAAACTTGTTTAGATCAAAACTCACGAATGGCGTTTCGAGAGAATGACATCTCTTGCGCTCCAAAAATTAAAGTCACACAAAAGTATATTTAATGATCAAAATAATTATAATTATAACATCTATTGAAAATATTTACTTTACTAAAATTTAAAATAATCCCTAAAATCCAGTGGATACAGGGTCGAAGGAAAGGATGAGTAGTTTAAGACGAGAATATAGTTACGGGTTGGTAATGGCTAACTACACGTGGCCATAGGTGATAGGGCAACTAAAGGGGATACTCTGTATGTTTGATTTCGTCCTTCTAAAATAGATGAAAGACAAAAAGCAATAAGGGTTCAAGAAGCTACGATCGAATACAATTACGGGTTTCAAAGGCGATTGAATAGTTTCAAAAGGAATTGTCAAGGCAAACATGGATGAGATCCTAAAGGGCTAGTACATTTGTTAACTATATGTCAATCCACGTAGAGTAATCGTAAGAAAGAAGAACCAAAATATACTTGGTTGATCAGACCATTATGCACCAGTTCTGATTAGACAATACGTTAGTGGGAGCTCTTCCAATAAACATATGTCGTGAACAAGCTTGATAAAGAATAAGCTTACAAAACTAGGCTATATTAGCAGCGTTAGTCAAGATAGTCAAAATATAAGTAGGAGAATAATGATGAAAGAAATCAAATAGTCCAAGATCCTTAAATCTAAGTCTCGCCCGAAGTTTGGGCCTATACAGTCGTCCTAGTGTCTCATTGTCTATGGCTTGGTTGGCTAGATGGGTTAGGGTCCTCTAAATTCTAGAATCTAAGTAAACTTATTAATATGGGTCACAAGGACAAAGGATTGTTAGGTCGTGAGGCATTCTAACCAGCTTACAAGAGTTAACTAGAGTGTGATGGAGCAAGGGAACATATCTATCTAGTATGGGTTTCTTTCTAGCCACTATCAAGCACGAAAGAAGGATAAGAATTTACGGTAGAGGGATTCAAGCAAGATGCAAATCAAGGAGTCAAGCGAGAGTTCGAAGACGAAATCGAGGAAAGAGGTCAAGTATGTGGATGAGATCCTAGACTCTAGACTCTAATCCTATATGCAAGCTTGCTTGGTACGGTAAAGTAACCAAACAATTTATCGTAGACCTGTGTGGGCTACCACAAAAATATATAACGTTCCAGTCCCAAAATACGTAGGACTAGGAACGTAGACATGCCAGCCGTATAACAAATATACGTAAGCTGTAAATACAGTAAAATCACAGCTACTAATCTCATCCACAAAATAAAAGAAATAAAGATATTATATAATAGCCATGATTTATCTTTATACAATATGTTGTGCGAAGACAAATCTACTACCAACTATTTAAAAGAAAAGAAGTATAAAACATATGAAATGATTTAGCAAAGGTAGCAAGAAAGACCCAAGACACATCATCCTCGAAGGGATGAAGAAGATCACGATCTTGGCTAGAATACCTGCGGAAGACAAGAACACACACCTGGAGAGATCACCAGGTCCTCAGAGGGACGTAACAAGATACATTATATCATGCCATATAAACTGAATAAATACTGCTCAATAATAAGTCAATCAGATCATAACATGGTCCAGTACTCACCCTTGAATTAGCGTACCATCCCCCCAACCAAACAAGGTCATAAGATGGCATACTAACCCACGATGAAGTATCTTCCCAAGTCATGAATCCAATATGGTATCTGGAAAGGTTTAGTACCTTCTCATCGGAGTAGTGAGCCACACTTACAACCAAACAAGGACAAGATGTGGCAAACTAGTCCTCAACAAGTTACTGTTCTAAGCCACGGTCAGATACAAGTATCCAAACCAAGAGTACTCGTACCTAACTGTCACGCCCTAGAACCAGAATACTGAAGAGCGGGGGATAGACACAGCCAGCTACGTATATAGAAGTATAATCTACCTCGATATACGGTCACGTCTGTCTAGATGTATGAGGGTTTATCTACAAGCCATCAGTCTCTTATGGTCAAGAACAAGCCTAGTGTCTCAATCTCAAGCAAGTAATAATAGTTACAAGATGTTAGACCATCAGATATTCAATAGTAAGGCGTCCAATACATTTCATATACAGACGATCATGAAGCTAGTCGTACAAAATACAAGGACTAGCAAGAGTTTCAGTCATACATGATCAATTCTAGGATTTGTCAATCATGTTACAGCCCTTAGGCAGACAAGAAATATAAGTATTCAACACGAGCTAACACTTGCTCGACGGCTAAACGCCTCAAAAGAATAATTTACAATAGAGTGGGAGAGCAAAATATAACCCACTCGTTGCCAGGGTTACGTCTAGTGTTCACAATCTGGCTGGAAGGCTGGAAGATCTTCGGGTGTTGCTCCGAAATCTGGCTATACAAAACCAGCTGGGTCAGACCCCAGAAAGAGCAAGTGCCACAAGGGAGGCTTTACTTAAGAACTAAAACCAGCATGTCAGAACATAAACAAGAATAATAATAGAAAAACATGAAATGTAAATAAGGCAACAAATGACGAAAGGACGAGGAACTATTCCGGAAGCCAGGTTACAGTCCTTAAACCAAACAAGGACCGGGGTTGTAACCCTTCGTCTGAACAGCACCGGGTCTCTAGCCATTTATTGCTAAGAGTAAAGCGTAAACAAGCATGTCCTGAGATAGCCATGTACTGGATCTAGACAAGACTAGATAAGATTGGACTCCATCCAACATTCAGGCCAAACAAGGAGTATGGCTTGATACTTTAACTAACTAGGGTTATCACAAGCCTAGTTACTAGCAAGATGCAATGAGATGTTCCGGCAGTCACAAGCCCTGCAGCTATCCAGGTTATCCAGGCGAGGTTCATGTAAGAGTTATCAAGAATTATTAGGTGACTTTGAGTGCAACACATGACAGTGTGCATATTACTTGTTTCAAGAAGTGTCCCACATGACAGTGGGCTAGAAATGTGCCATACTCGTCGGCAGGCTACAAGTCCATCAGGTGTGGCCGAGATAACGGGATCGCATGTAACTGGAAATATCTATCTATATGAACTACTTTGATCAATCTAGTAATTAGCCTAGTCAGGTTCAGCATGAATCCCTGACCGTGGTAACCAGGGATGCAAGTCCTAGACATGATGCGAGACGAGACTGGTAGCTTATACAAGCACATTCAAGAACAATCACCTACGGTGTCAAGACGAGTTATTACTCAGCATGTCAAGATAGCCGTCGCAACAGCATTCAAGATTACATGTCAGGTTTACTTGTCAAGAGTGCACCACGACGGGCCACTATCATGTCATGTTATTTGTTACTTGTTAAGAGTGCGCCTTAACAGGCCACTATCATGTTCTATTCTTACATTATCATGAATGAAAAAAACTTGCATAAAATAACTAGTAACATATTCTTGAAGCCAAGAAAAATATCTACAACTTTCTTGTTGGAAGTTGAAAGCAATTCTGGCCACAAATCATCCAAATGGAACATAAAACAGCCAAAATAGGCACTATGCGGTACTATGCATCTATGCAGACTGACACTATACGGCCAGGCACTATGCAGTTACACGGACCGGCACTATGCGGCACTATACAGCTATGCGGCCAGCACTATACGATACTATGCAGCTATGCGACCAGTACTATGCAGCTATGCGGCCAGTACTATGCGGTACTATGCAGCCATGCGGCCAGTACTATATGACATTATGCAGCTATACAGACTGGCACTATGCGATACTATGCAGCCATACGGCCAGCACTATACGACACTATACAGCCATGCGGCCAGCACTATACGGCACTATGCAGCCATGCAGTCAGCACTATGCGGCCAACCCTATTCATCGTCCCTGCCAGAACCAGGACAAATGAACATAGAAGATGTCCAAATCTTACTTTGGCCATAACTTCCTCAAAACAAGTCGAAATCTAACTTTTCAAAGGTCCATTTTGGATAAAATCGAATTCTCTACAACATAGAACAATCAAAACTTAAAAATAATAAAGTTTGGTAGATCTAAATACAAGAAAATCGAAAAGGCTACAAACTTAGATCTACAAAAATTTATTCGTCCAAACCGAAAACTCCAAGTTCTAAAGATGTTTAGAATCATGTAGAGAAAAAGATAGAACAATAAAATTAAAGATCCATCATGAAGCAAGTTTCACTTGCCTAAGCTCTCTAGGTTGGTGGGAGAGTAATGGAGAAGAAGGAGAAGAAATAAATTGAAGTAATGAAGAGAGAGAAAGGGGTGGTTGGAGAGGGAATGGTTCAACATGTTGAACCAACCATCAAAATAGACCAAACCAAGCCATCCAAAGCAAGTCAAGTTGGACCAACCTAACCCAAGGTCAACCTTAGCCAAGATACATCAAGGCAAGCAATAAAGAATGTCACGCCCCAGTAACGAAATACGGAGACGGACTAGGCCAGCTACACCATATGAGGTACATAACGTCATACGGCGATCGTGGCTGTCGAGAGACTAGGGGGTACATGCTACAATCAAGTCTCCTATGGTCCCACAGAGTTCTATGTCTCAATCAATCAAATCACATCAGCAAATAGATGAACATTAAAGATAAAGCAGTAAGGCGTCCCCGACGCTTTATCAAAATGATCATGAGAGACTAGCTTCATAATTTAGCTATCTCGGAGAGTCAGGAGTACAAAATTATACACAGCTGCAGTATGTTTAATTACAATTATGTACTGACACAAAACATCAAGTAAATCGGCTAACAGGTGCCGGTGGCTAAACGCCGCAAAAGTATAAGCAGGAGTGGTGGAGAAGAAACCCACTCGAGTCTCCGAACTGCCATGCTCCTAGTACGCACCATGGATGTCAGGGAGGAAGATCGTGTCCTCAGGCTCTGCTACGGGATCTGGCCAAACAAAACCAGCGGGGTCAGCCCCGAATAGCAAGTACCGCCAAAGGGGCACAAGAGTTAAGATTAAAATTCCAGTTAAATAGAATGATTGATAATAGTAATACTTATGCTACTATTATAGGGTAGCGCAACATCCTCGAACCCATATGGCACCCTTACAACCAAACAAGGACAAAAGGTGCCGCATGGAGTCGGGACGTGTCGTACTCTATAACTTTCACATAAGTTAAAAGGCATAAACAATAAAATTTCCTGATCGTGACTTCGGTCGATAGCCTATCGCAGCACAATAACCAACCCAACAATCAAACAAGAACATGGGTTGGATCATGTACCATAATAGACCATGTTCCTCAGTCATTCACAGAAGTAGCACTCCATAATCAGAATAAGTCTTCCGTTCATAACTTCGGTCCACAGCCTATCTTAGTACGATAACCAACCCAACAATCAAACAAGAACATGGATTGGATCACGTACCATGATAGTCCGCTTCCCTCAGTTATTCACAAAAGGTAATAGGATACAAGCAAGTCGTTTTCACGACCAATCAAGTCTACGAGTTTCTAGTGGGACGAGGTTATCCTCGTATCATGTTATGTAGAAATCCTCAGATCGTATCTTTCTAGCAAGGCTAGCCAACCCAGGGGTTCGCGTAGACAGGTATGATTGAGCACAGGTCCCTTTCAAGGCCACCTTGCTAAAACATATAATATATAGCAGGAATTAATCGGATACAGTCATCCACTCGTTGCAGATGACACAGTATCCGTGGAGACCAGCCGGCGCGTCAAGACAGTATCTCAAGGCGGCTGGTGTAACATGATCTCGGGATTTTGCTCTCCCCATGCATCTAGTATATTTAGTTGCCTAATTTAACCCTAGGTGAAATATTGGATTTTTATGCTGTGGCCTGCATGATTATCCTCCTAAAGTCGTACTTTAGTACGAGTATCCCAAAGAGGATCCATGTCAATCAGTATATCAATATGTTCTACCCTCCTTAGTGTAATACATCATTGCAAATACGCCACGTGGAGTTACGAGTCATTTGTCGAGCATGAACAAGAACTGGAACATTCAGGTACATGTATCAGGTAGGAACACTTTGTTCTTTGGGGTCACATTAGTGCTCATATTATGCTCGGGACAAAAGACGTAAGGATATAAAATGGGCATATAATATATATTAATAATAATAATAATAATAAGGTAACAAGATAGGGCACAAAAGTCCATGCGGCTCAAGGGGAGTGAGTCCATGCGGCCGGGTCAATACTGGTTCATGCGGCTGGGACTACACGCTCATGCGGCTCAGGGAGCCCCAAGGCGCATGCGGCTGGAAAGGCGGATTCATGCGGACGAAGGGGTGTCAGCGTATGCGGCTGCGAAGGGAGCAATCGCCAGGCGGTCGGGGTTCAACAGCATATGCGGCTATGATCAGACGAAGTCCTATGCGGCTGAGCATGGGCGATACATATGCGGCTGGATGATGGATGGGCCTTATGCGGCCAAAAATAGTAGCGCATATGCGGCTGGGTGCAAAAGAACTCATGCGGCTGAAAGCTAGCCGCATGAAGTCCATGCGACTCAAGATAACAGGGGCTCATGCGGCTGAGTCTGAACAAGGCTATGCGGCTCAATTACTTGCCGCATAAAGATTCATGCGGTCAAGTACTCAAGCAAGTCTTATGCGGCTAGGAAGGACTTTCCATGCGGCTGAGCTCGAACGAGTCTCATGCGGCTGGAAAGGCCATGCGGCCAGAGGAGAGAGAATGAGTTATATATATAGATCTTGGACCCATGGATTCATGATGAACCATTGGTGAACCAAGAATAGGTTACCCAAATGAGCCAAAACTGTAGGCCCAAATGCAGAAAATAAATTAGGAAATAATATTTTGTCGAATATTTTTGGGAAATGCATGTAGAAATACAGCATAATAAATATAGTAAAAATACAAGGTAAATACAATTTACCGGTTTACGTATTAAAATACGTATTCCAGGATCGGGGAGTGACATCTCTACCCTTCTTAGAAAAATTCCGTCCTCGAAATTCCAGCCAAGACAGGATAGTGAAATCAGGGCATGCAAGGCTCAATCACATACAAGTTAACTATCATAGCAGTTATTATCATACATCACAAAGTGCAAAACAAGCAGGTGCAGATAAGCATGGAATCGTGTCAATAAGGTGCAAAAATATACCTTATTAGTCAAACAAATGCGGATACCGAGATCTGATCTCGTCCTCGTGCTCCCAGGTTGACTCTCCCGGAGAGTGATGGTTCCAAGAAACACGGACAAGGCTTATCGTCCGATTCTTGAGTACCTTCTCTCGCCGGTCTAAAATAGATACGGGTTGTTCCTCGTAAGTTAGGTCGGTACCAATGACTAACTCAGAATGATCGAGGACATGACTCGGATCCGGGACATACCCACGTAATTGGGACACATGAAACACATCATGTATGCCAGTTAACGAAGGTGGAAGGGCAAGTCGATAAGCCACATCGCCTACCCGAGCGAGAATCTTAAATGGACCAACGTATCTTGGACTAAGCTTTCCTCGGGTTCCAAATCTGATGATACCCCGAGTAGGTGAAATCCGCAGAAACACTTGGTCGCCAACTCTGAACTCTAGAGGCCTACGATGCTGATCTGCCCAATGACGATGTCGGTCCTGTGCAACTCGAAGGTGCTCTCTGACCAACTTAACTATCTCCATAGTCTGTGTGATCATCTCTGGTCCCAACAACTTTCGTTCTCCGACATCATCCCATGCCAAAGGAGACCTGCACTTACTTCCGTACAATGCTTCGAACGGGGCCATCTGAATGCTAGCCTGATAGCTGTTGTTATAGGAGAACTCCACTAGATGAAGGTGATCCTCCCAAGATCTGCCAAAATCCAAGATACACGCCCGTAGCATATCTTCTAACGTCTGAATGGTTCTTTCTGATTGCCCGTCAGTTTGTGGATGATAAGCAGTACTGAATCTTAACTTGGTTCCCAAACTTTGGTGTAAGCTCCGCCAAAAATGGGAAGTAAACTGCGTATCCCGATCTGATACTATACTAACTGGAACACCTTGCTGCCTTACTATCTGCTTCATGTACATTTCTGCTAGCTGTTCAGTAGTCTGTCCAACTCGGAAGGGAAGAAAATAAGCGACCTTCGTGAGTCAATCTACTATTACCCAGACTGCATTCTTACCAGTCGGGGACCTAGGTAAACCGGTCACAAAGTCCATCGTGATGTGCTCCCATTTCCATTCTGGGATAGGAAGCGGCTGCAGCAACCCTGTTGGTCTCTGCTGCTCGGATTTCACCTGCTGACATACCAGACACTTGGATACAAATCTCGCTATCTCTCTTTTCATGCCATTCCACCAAAAGTACTGTCTGATATCTCGATACATCTTCGTTCCTCCTGGATGAATGAAGTAAATAGAACTATGAGCTTCGGACATAACTTCTTGCCGAAGGTCTCCACTCGGTACACAGAGTCTGTTTCCAAACCTGAGCGTACCATCTTCATGAATCACTAACTCCTTCCTACGGCCTGATTCACACTCCGACCGCAACTTCTGAATCTGTGGATCTCCTGCTTGTGCTGCCCTTATCCTCTCTACTAAGGTTGACTGAATCTGCATACTGGTCATTCTTCCTATATCCCTTGGCAAAACTACTTCGATTCCCATACTCTGAAGGTCTTTTAAAATATGCTCCTGCGAGGTCAAGATAAAGGCACTGTTTCTCCTACTCAGTGCATCTGCAACTATATTCGCCTTGCCTGGATGATACTGAAGATCTAAATCAAAATCCTTCAGCAGTTCTAACCATCTTCTTTGCCTCATGTTCAAATCTCGCTGCATGAACACGTATTTCAAACTCTTATGATCAGTATAGATCTCTACCCGATCCCCGTATAAATAATGCCTCCACAACTTGAGTGAAAACACCACAGCTGCTAACTCCAAATCGTGAGTCGGGTAATTCTTCTCATGGTCTCGAAGCTGTCGAGACGCATATGCTATCACCTTTCCGTGCTGCATCAATACACATCCAAGACCCTTCCCAGATGCGTCACAATATACTGTAAAGCCTCCCGCTCCTACCGGAAGCGTCAAGATCGGGGCTGAGATCAACCTCTTCTTCAATTCTTCAAATGATGCCTGACAGCTAGCTGACCAAACAAACTCTACATCCTTGTGCGTCAAACGCGTTAAGGGCGCAGAAATCTTGGCAAAGGCCGCCACGAACCTTCTGTAGTAACCAGCTAATCCCAAGAAACTTCGCACTTCTGCAACCGTTCTCGGGACTGGCCAATGCTCTACGGCCTCAATCTTCTTCGGATCCACTGACACTCCTGCTCCAGAAATTACATGCCCCAGGAACGAAATATGGTCTAACCAGAATTCACACTTGTCGAGCTTCGCATAAAGTTGATGCTCCCTCAATGTGTGCAAGACAGTCCTAATATGTTTCTCATGCTCCTCTTCACTGCTGGAATAGACAAGAATGTCATCTATGAACACCACCACAAATTTATCCAAATACGGCAGAAAGATGCGGTTCATTAAATCCATGAATACTGCGGGGGCGTTGGTTAGTCCAAAGGGCATTACTAAAAACTCATAATGCCCATATCTAGATCTGAATGCTGTCTTCGGTATGTCTTGCTCCCGGACTCTTACTTGATAGTATCCCGACCGAAGATCGATCTTGGAAAAGACACTGGCCTTGCTTAACTGGTCAAACAGGTCATCAATCTTTGGTAGCGGGTACTTATTCTTCACTGTTACTGTGTTCAGCTTGCGGTAGTCGATGCACATCCTCGTTGACCTATCCTTCTTGGGAACTAGAATCACTGGCACGGCCCAGGGCGATTTACTGTCTCAGATGAATCCCTTAGACTTTAACTCTTCCTCATGTTGATACAACTTATCCTGTTCTGACGGCGACATTCTGTAAACTCTGTCTGCAATAGGCCTCATCCCAGGGTTCAACTCAATGCTAAATTCTACCTCTCTGACTGGGGGTATCCCTGGGAGCTCATCAGGGAAGACGTCGAAAAAATCTTCGACCACTCTCGGAATCTGTCCTGGCTCTGACACTGCTGCTGAGATGACGACTCCGGCCTGATTCTTCAAGGTTTGAGTAAAGATGAACTGCTCCATCCCAGGAACGCTGAATATGACCCTACCTCCTCTACAATCAATTGTCGTATGACTGTCTCTCAACCAGTCCATGCCAAGAACGATATCAAAATTCCCTATAGGGAATTCAATCAATGATGCGGACAGTAAATGCCCACACACCTCCACCGGACATGAAAAGCACACTCTGTTAACTTCTACGAGCCCATTGCCGGTGAGTATATCCATCCTCTCCGGCAATGCCTCAAACTCTAATCCAATCTGTGTTGCATATTGTGCAGAGATGAATGAACGAGTAGCGCCTGAATCAAATAATGCTACAGCAGGAAATAAGGTGACGAGAATTTTACCTGCCACCACGTCACTAGACGCTAGAGCCTCTCCCAAGGTCAATGTGAGGGCCTGGCCCCGCGGAGCCCCTTGTTGCGGCCTTCCTCGACCATGCTGTTGCTGCCTCTGAGGGCCTTCGGCTTCCTGTGCCTGGCGAAACATCTGAGCCTGCGTTGGTAGACGCTGGGCTAGGGGCCTTACTGCTAATACTGGCCCTCCACTCGGGGTTGCCACCGGAGCTGGCAATGCTGAAAACTGCTGAGCTGGCCCTCCTGGCCTCTGCATCATAGGACAAGTAGAAATACGGTGGTCTGAACTACCACACCTCAAGCATAAGCCATTCGCTGACCGGCACACCTCCCTCATGTGCCCTGCCTTCCCACAGAATGTACAGCCCTAGGGTGCTCCCTGACGCTGTTGCTGGTTTCTCGGCTGCTGATGCCGAACTGGCGCTGTATTAGTTGACACGGCCGTCCTCCGCGGCGCTCCTGCATCATGAATACGTACACCGGGTGCTGGTGCCGATGTTCGCTGCATTGTTCCTCCTCCAACCTGGGAATGAGATCTCTTCTGACCTCCGGTCCTCGATGCCAACCTCTGTTGGGTAAGCTCGTGCCTCCGAGCGGCCGTCAAAACAGCGTCAAACGTCTGGTAGTCGTGTCCTTCCACCAGCTGCAATAATTCCAAATGAAGTCCCTGCTGGAACCTCATAGCTTTCTTTGGCTCCGTTGCCACCATTGCTGGTGCGAAACGGCACAATCTGCAGAACTCTGCTGCATACCCATCTACGGTCTTACCTGCTTGCTTGAGACTGATGAACTTCTGCTGGAGATCATATCGAGCTACTATGCCAAAATACTTGGCCTTGAATCTGTCACTGAAGGTGGTCCAACGAACAGGGCGTCTTGTACCAACTTCTTCTGATGCCCACCAGTCGCGGGCAAGATCCTGAAGTACCAGTTTGACCTGATCAACCTTCTCATCATCTGGAACCTTGGCTGCCACAAGAATGGCTTCGATGTCTTGAATCCATGCATCCGCAGTGATGGCATCCTCCGTGCCATCAAAATACCTCGGATTCAAGCGACGGAACCTTTCTGATGCTCCCGAGTCAACCCCGGCACTCCTCTCAAGAGCTGACTGAATCCCTTGGTTCAGCAACACGTTCTGCTCCTGCTGCCGAGTCTGTTGCTGTTGGTTAGTGACAAGAAACCCCCGGATGATCTCCAGGAGTGCTACGGCGTCTGGTACTGCCGTCGCTGCTGGTGCTGCAGGAGTTTCAATAACCTGCGGCTGCACTGCCTCTGGTTCTATTTCTGCTCGTGCCTGCACTGGAGAAGGTTCTCTCCCCTGTTGCTGCCCAGTCGAGCCATGCTCTTGCTACTCTTCCTCATGGGCCTCTCCCGCTACTGAGAATGAAGCACCCCTATGGAGAAGAATATAAGATTATCAAGTCCGGACGAGGAAGATTTCGAGAATGCAAGTCAAGTTAGAGATCAAGGCAAGGACAGAGAGTTCGAAACAGAATTTCAAGGGGAACAAGTTTTGATTGAGACTCCTAATAATTCGTAATACCCCACAAGTCTGAAAATCAGACCTGCATGGGCCACCACTAAAACCTTGTCACGCCCCAGTACTGAAATACGGAGACGGACTAGGCCAGCTACACCATATGAGGTACGTAACGTCATACGGCGATCGTGGCTGTCGAGAGACTAGGGGGTACATGCTACAATCAAGTCTCCTATGGTCCCACAGAGTTCTATGTCTCAATCAATCAAATCACATCAGTAAATAGATGAACATTAAAGATAAAGCAGTAAGGCGTCCCCGACGCTTTATCAAAATGATCATGAGAGACTAGCTTCATAATTTAGCTATCTCGGAGAGTCAGGAGTACAAAATTATACACAGCTGCAGTCTGTTTAATTACAATTATGTACTGACACAAAACATCAAGTAAACCGGCTAACAGGTGCCGGTGGCTAAACGCCGCAAAAGTATAAGCAGGAGTGGTGGAGAAGAAACCCACTCGAGTCCCCGAACTGCCATGCTCCTAGTATGTACCATGGATGTCAGGGAGGAAGATCGTGTCCTCAGGCTCTGCTACGGGATCTGGCCAAACAAAATCAGCGGAGTCAGCCCCGAATAGCAAGTACCGCCAAAGGGGCACAAGAGTTAAGATTAAAAACCCAGTTAAATAGAATGATTGATAATAGTAATACTTATGCTACTATTATAGGGTAGCGCAACATTCTCGAACCCATATGGCACCCTTACAACCAAACAAGGACAAAAGGTGCCGCATGGAGTCGGGACGTGTCGTACTCTATAACTTTCACATAAGTTAAAAGGCATAAACAATAAAATCTCCTGATCGTGACTTCGGTCGATAGCCTATCGCAGCACAATAACCAACCCAACAATCAAACAAGAACATGGGTTGGATCATGTACCATAATAGACCATGTTCCTCAGTCATTCACAGAAGTAGCACTCCATAATCAGAATAAGTCTTCCGTTCATAACTTCGGTCCACAGCCTATCATAGTACGATAACCAACCCAACAATCAAACAAGAACATGGGTTGGATCACGTATCATGATAGTCCACTTCCCTCAGTTATTCACGGAAGGTAATAGGATACAAGCAAGTCGTTTTCACGGCCAATCAAGTCTACGAGTTTCTAGTAGGACGAGGTTATCCTCGCATCATGTTATGTAGAAATCCTCAGATCGTATCTTTCCAGCAAGGCTAGCCAACCCAGGGGTTCGCGTAGACAGGTATGATTGAGCACAGGTCCCTCACAAGGCCACCTTGCTAAAACATATAATATATAGCAGGAATTAATCGGATACAGTCATCCACTCGTTGCAGATGACACAGTATCCGTAGAGACCAGCCGGCGCGTCAAGACAGTATCTCAAGGCGGCTGGTGTAACATGATCTCGGGATTTTACCCTCCCCATGCATCTAGTATATTTAGTTGCCTAATTTAACCCTAGGTGAAATCTTGGATTTTCATGCTGTGGCCTGCATGATTATCCTCCTAAAGATGTACTTTAGTACGAGTACCCCAAAGAGGATCCATGTCAATCAGTATGTCAACATGTTCTACCCTCCTTAGTGTAATGCATCATTGCAAATACGCCACGTGGAGTTACGAGTCATTTGTCGAGCATGAACAAGAACTGGAACATTCAGGTACATGTATCAGGTAGGAACACTTTGTTCTTTGGGGTCACATTAGTGCTCATATTATGCTCGGGACAAAAGACGTAAGGATATAAAATGGGCATATAATATATATATTAATAATAATAATAATAATAAGGTAACAAGATAGGGCACAAAAGTCCATGCGGCTCAAGGGGAGTGAGTCCATGCGGCCGGGTCAATACTGGTTCATGCGGCTGGGACTACACGCTCATGCGGCTCAGGGAGCCCCAAGGCGCATGCGGCTGGAAAGGCGGATTCATGCGGACGAAGGGGTGTCAGCGTATGCGGCTGCGAAGGGAGCAATCGCCAGGCGGTCGGGGTTCAACAGCATATGCGGCTATGATCAGACGAAGTCCTATGCGGCTGAGCATGGGCGATACATATGCGGCTGGATGATGGATGGGCCTTATGCGGCCAAAAATAGTAGCGCATATGCGGCTGGGTGCAAAAGAACTCATGCGGCTGAAAGCTAGCCGCATGAAGTCCATGCAACTCAAGATAACAGGGGCTCATGCGGCTGAGTCTGAACAAGGCTATGCGGCTCAATTACTTGCCGCATGAAGATTCATGCGGTCAAGTACTCAAGCAAGTCTTATGCGGCTAGGAAGGACTTTCCATGCGGCTGAGCTCGAACGAGTCTCATGCGGCTGGAAAGGCCATGCGGCCAGAGACTTGCCGCATGAAGATTCATGCGGTCAAGTACTGCTCTTCTTCTCTACTTGTCCGAGAAGAGGAGCCAAGCAACCATGGCTTCCAAACTACACAAAACCTTCATCCGGAGCCCAAATCGGAACTTCCTTAGGTCAAAATGGGGTAGAACAAAATTTTCTACAACATGGAACCATCAAAACTTAAAAATAATGAAGTTTGCTAGATCAAAACCAAGAAAATTCGAAAATGGTTAAAACCTAGATCTACAAAGATTAAAGCTTCAAAATAGAAAACTTTCAAGTTCTAAACTAGTATAGAATAAGGAGAAGAACATATTTTGACAAATAATTTTGTAAGGAAACATCAACAACATTTATGTATCCATCTCTTGAGCAAGTTGGTACTTGCCTTGGTTGGTGGAAGAAAATATTTGGTTGGTGGAGGAAATAAATGAGAGGAGAGAGAATGAGTTATATATATAGATCTTGGACCCATGGATTCATGATGAACCATTGGTGAACCAAGAATAGGTTACCCAAATGAGCCAAAACTGTAGGCCCAAATGCAGAAAATAAATTAGAAAATAATATTTTGTCGAATATTTTTGGAAAATGCATGAAGAAATACAGCATAATAAATATAGTAAAAATACAAGGTAAATATAATTTACCGGTTTACGTATTAAAATACGTATTCCAGGATCGGGGAGTGACATCTCTACCCTTCTTAGAAAAATTCCGTCCTCGGAATTCCAGCCAAGACAGGATAGTAAAATCAGGGCATGCAAGGCTCAATCACATACAAGTTAACTATCATAGCAGTTATTATCATACATCACAAAGTGCAAAACAAGCAGGTATAGATAAGCATGGAATCGTGTCAATAAGGTGCAAAAATATACCTTATTAGTCAAACAAATGCGTATACCGAGATATGATCTCGTCCTCGCGCTCCCAGGTTGACTCTTCCGGAGAGTGATGGTTCCAAGAAACACGGACAAGGCTTATCGTCCGATTCTTGAGTACCTTCTCTCGCCGATCTAAAATAGATACGGGTTGTTCCTCGTAAGTTAGGTCGGTACCAACGACTAAATCAGAATGATCGAGGACATGACTCGGATCCGGGACATACCCACGTAATTGGGACACATGAAACACATCATGTATGCCAGTTAACGAAGGTGGAAGGGCAAGTCGATAAGCCACATCGCCTACCCGAGCGAGAATCTTAAAAGGACCAACGTATCTTGGACTAAGCTTTCCTCGGGTTCCAAATCTGATGATACCCCGAGTAGGTGAAATCCGCAGAAACACTTGGTCGCCAACTCTGAACTCTAGAGGCCTACGATGCTGGTCTGCCCAATGACGATGTCGGTCCTGTGCAACTCGAAGGTGCTCTCTGACCAACTTAACTATCTCCACAGTCTGCGTGATCATCTCTGGTCCCAACAACTTCCGTTCTCCGACATCGTCCCATGCCAAAGGGGACCTGCACTTCCTTCCGTACAATGCTTCGAACGGGGCCATCTGAATGCTAGCCTGATAGCTGTTGTTATAGGAGAACTCCACTAGATGAAGGTGATCCTCCCAAGATCCGCCAAAATCTAAGATACACGCCCATAGCATATCTTCTAACGTCTGAATGGTTCTTTCTGATTGTCCGTCAGTTTGTGGATGATAAGCAGTACTGAATCTTAACTTGGTTCCCAAACTTTGGTGTAAGCTCCGCCAAAAATGGGAAGTAAACCGCGTATCCCGATCTGATACTATACTAACTGGAACAATGTGCTGCCTTACTATCTGCTTTATGTACATTTCTGCTAGCTGTTCAGTAGTCTGTCCAACTCGGAAGGAAAGAAAATGAGCGACCTTCGTGAGTCGATCTACTATTACCCAGACTGTATTCTTACCAGTCAGGGACCTAGGTAAATCGGTCATAAAGTCCATCGTGATGTGCTCCCATTTCCATTCTGGGATAGGAAGCGGCTGCAGCAACCCTGCCGGTCTCTGCTGCTCGGCTTTCACCTGCTGACATACCAGACACTTGGATACAAATCTCGCTATCTCTCTTTTCATGCCATTCTACCAAAAGTACTGTCTGATATCTCGATACATCTTCGTTCCTCCTGGATGAATGAAGTAAATAGAACTATGAGCTTCGGACATAACTTCTTGTCGAAGGTCTCCACTCGGTACACAGAGTCTGTTTCCAAACCTGAGCGTACCATCTTCATGAATCACTAACTCCTTCCTACGGCCCGATTCACACTCCGACCGCAACTTCTGAATCTGTGGATCTCCTGCTTGTGCTGCCCTTATCCTCTCTACTAAGGTTGACTGAATCTGCATACTGGTCATTCTTCCTATATCCCTTGGCAAAACTACTTTGATTCCCATACTCTGAAGGTCTTCTAAAATATGCTCCTGCGAGGTCAAGATAAAGGCACTGTTTCTCCTACTCAGTGCATCTGCAACTATATTTGCCTTGTCTGGATGATACTGAAGATCTAAATCAAAATCCTTCAGCAGTTCTAACCATCTTCTTTGCCTCATGTTCAAATCTTGCTGCGTGAACACGTATTTCAAACTCTTATGATCAGTATAGATCTCTACCCGATCCCCGTATAAATAATGCCTCCACAACTTGAGTGAAAACACCACAGCTGCTAACTCCAAATCGTGAGTCGGGTAATTCTTCTCATGGTCTCGAAGCTGTCGAGACGCATATGCTATCACCTTTCCGTGCTGCATCAATACACATCCAAGACCCTTCCCAGATGCGTCACAATATACTGTAAAGCCTCCCGCTCCTACCAGAAGCGTCAAGATCGGGGCTGAGATCAACCTCTTCTTTAATTCTTCAAATGATGCCTGACAGCTAGCTGACCAAACAAACTCTACATCCTTGTGCGTCAAACGCGTTAAGGGCGCAGAGATCTTGGCAAAGTCCGCCACGAACCTTCTGTAGTAACTAGCTAATCCTAAGAAACTTCGTACTTCTGCAACCGTTCTCGGGACTGGCCAATGCTCTACGGCCTCAATCTTCTTCGGCTCTACTGACACTCCTGCTCCAGAAATTACATGCCCCAGGAACGAAATATGGTCTAACCAGAATTCACACTTGTCGAGCTTCGTATAAAGTTGATGCTCCCTCAATGTCTGCAAGACAGTCCTAATATGTTTCTCATGCTCCTCTTCACTGCTGGAATAGACAAGAATGTCATCTATGAACACCACCACAAATTTATCCAAATACGGCAGAAAGATGCGGTTCATTAAATCCATGAATACTGCGGGGGCGTTGGTTAGTCCAAAGGGCATTACTAAAAACTCATAATGCCCATATCTAGATCTGAATGCTGTCTTCGGTATGTCTTGCTCCCGGACTCTTACTTGATAGTATCCCGACCGAAGATCGATCTTGGAAAAGACACTGGCCTTGCTTAACTGGTCAAACAGGTCATCAATCCTTGGTAGCGGGTACTTATTCTTCACTGTTATTGCGTTCAGCTTGCGGTAGTCGATGCACATCCTCGTTGACCCATCCTTCTTGGGAACTAGAATCACTGGCGCGGCCCAGGGCGATTTACTGTCTCGGATGAATCCCTTAGACTTCAACTCTACCTCATGTTGATACAACTTATCCTGTTCTGACGGCGACATTCTGTAAACTATGTCTGCAATAGGCCTCGTTCCAGGGTTCAACTCAATGCTAAATTCTACCTCTCTGACTGGGGGTATCCCTGGGAGCTCATCAGGGAAGACGTCGAGAAAATCTTCGACCACTCTCGGAATCTGTCCTGGCTCTGACACTGCTGTTGAGATGACGCATCCGGCCTGATTCTTCAAGGTTCGAGTAAAGATGAACTGCTCCATCCCAGGAACGCAGAATATGACCCTGCCTCCTCTACAATCAATTGTCGCATGACTGTCTCTCAACCAGTCCATGCCAAGAACGACATCAAAATTCCCCATAGGGAATTCAATCAATGATGCGGGCAGTAAATGCCCACACACCTCCACCGGACATGAAAAGCACACTCTGCTAACTTCTACGAGCCCATTGCCGGTGAGTATATCCATCCTCTCCGGCAATGCCTCAAACTCTAATCCAATCTGTATAGCATATTGTGCAGAGATGAATGAATGAGTAGCGCCTGAATCAAATAATGCTACAGCGGGAAATGAGGTGACGAGAATTTTACCTGCCACCACGTCACTAGACGCTAGAGCCTCTCCCAAGGTCAATGTGAGGGCCTGGCCCCGCGGAGCCCCTTGTTGCGGCCTTCCTCGACCATGCTGTTGCTGCCTCTGAGGGCCTTCGGCTTCCTGTGCCTGGCGAAACATCTGAGCCTGCGTTGGTAGACGCTGGGCTAGGGGCCTTACTGCTAATACTGGCCCTCCACTCGGGGTTGCCACCGGAGCTGGCAATGCTGGAAACTGCTGAGCTGGCCCTCCTGGCCTCTGCATCATAGGATAAGTGGAAATACGGTGGTCTGAACTACCACACCTCAAGCATAAGCCATTCGCTGACCGGCACACCTCCCTCGTGTGCCCTGCCTTCCCACAGAATGTACAGCCCTGGGGTGCTCCCTGACGCTGTTGCTGGTTTCTCGGCTGCTGATGCCGAACTGGCGCTGTATTAGTTGACACGGCCGTCCTCCGCGGCGCTCCTGCATCATGAATACGTACACCGGGTACTGGTGCCGATGTTTGCTGCATTGCTCCTCCTCCAACCTGGGAATGAGATCTCTTCTGACCACCGGTCCTCGATGCCAACCTCTGCTGGGTAAGCTCGTGCCTCCGAGCGGCCGTCAAAACAGCGTCAAACGTCTGGTAGTCGTGTCCTTCCACCAGCTGCAATAATTCCAAATGAAGTCCCTGCTGGAACCTTATAGCTTTCTTTGGCTCCGTTGCCACCATTGCTGGTGCGAAACGGCACAATCTGCAGAACTCTGCTGCATACCCATCTACGGTCTTGCCTGCTTGCTTGAGACTGATGAACTTCTGCTGGAGCTCATATCGAGCTACTACGCCAAAATACTTGGCCTTGAATCTGTCACTGAAGGTGGTCCAACGAACAGGGCATCTTGTACCAACTTCTTCTGATGTCTACCAGTCGCGGGCAAGATCCTGAAGTACCAGTTTGACCTGATCAACCTTCTCATCATCTGGAACCTTGGCTGCCACAAGAATGGCTTCGATGTCTTGAATCCATGCATCCGCAGTGATGGCATCCTCCGTGCCATCAAAATACATCGGATTCAAGCGACGGAACCTTCCTGATGCTCCCGAGTCAACCCCGGCACTCCTCTCAAGAGTTAACTGAATCCCTTGGTTCAGCAACATGTTCTGCTCCTGCTGCCGAGTCTGTTGCTGTTGGTTAGTGACAAGAAACCCCCGGATGATCTCCAGGAGTGCTACGACGTCTGGTACTGCCGTCGCTGCTGGTGCTGCAGGAGTTTCAATAACCTGCGGCTGCACTGCCTCTGGTTCCATTTCTGCTCGTACCTGCACTGGAGAAGGTTCTCTCCCCTGTTGCTGCCCAGTCGAGCCATGCTCTTGCTGCTCTTCCTCATGGGCCTCTCCCGCTACTGAGAATGAAGCACCCCTATGGAGAAGAATATAAGATTATCAAGTCCGGACGAGGAAGATTTCGAGGATGCAAGTCAAGTTAGAGATCAAGGCAAGGACAGAGAGTTCGAAACAGAATTTCAAGGGAAACAAGTTTTGATTGAGACTCCTAATAATTTGCAATACCCCACAAGTCTGAAAATTAGACCTGCATGGGCCACCACTAAAACCTTGTCACGCCCCAGTACTGAAATACGGAGACGGACTAGGCCAGCTACACCATATGAGGTACGTAACGTCATACGACGATCGTGGCTGTCGAGAGACTAGGGGGTACATGCTACAATCAAGTCTCCTATGGTCCCACAGAGTTCTATGTCTCAATCAATCAAATCACATCAGTAAATAGATGAACATTAAAGATAAAGCAGTAAGGCGTCCCCGACGCTTTATCAAAATGATCATGAGAGACTAGCTTCATAATTTAGCTATCTCGGAGAGTCAGGAGTACAAAATTATACACAGCTGCAGTCTGTTTAATTACAATTATGTACTGACACAAAACATCAAGTAAACCGGCTAACAGGTGCCGGTGGCTAAACGCCGCAAAAGTATAAGCAGGAGTGGTGGAGAAGAAACCCACTCGAGTCCCCGAACTGCCATGCTCCTAGTATGCACCATGGATGTCAGGGAGGAAGATCGTGTCCTCAGGCTCTGCTACGGGATCTGGCCAAACAAAACCAGTGGAGTCAGCCCCGAATAGCAAGTACCGCCAAAGGGGCACAAGAGTTAAGATTAAAAACCCAGTTAAATAGAATGATTGATAATAGTAATACTTATGCTACTATTATAGGGTAGCGCAACATCCTCGAACCCATATGGCACCCTTACAACCAAACAAGGACAAAAGGTGCCGCATGGAGTCGGGACGTGTCGTACTCTATAACTTTCACATAAGTTAAAAGGCATAAACAAAAAATCTCCTGATCGTGACTTCGGTCGATAGCCTATCGCAGCACAATAACCAACCCAACAATCAAACAAGAACATGGGTTGGATCATGTACCATGATAGACCATGTTCCTCAGTCATTCAAAGAAGTAGCACTCCATAATCAGAATAAGTCTTCCGTTCATAACTTCGGTCCACAGCCTATCATAGTACGATAACCAACCCAACAATCAAACAAGAACATGGGTTGGATCACGTACCATGATAGTCCGCTTCCCTCAGTTATTCACGGAAGGTAATAGGATACAAGCAAGTCATTTTCACGGCCAATCAAGTCTATGAGTTTCTAGTAGGACGAGGTTATCCTCGCATCATGTTATGTAGAAATCCTCAGATCGTATCTTTCCAGCAAGGCTAGCCAACCCAGGGGTTCGCGAAGACAGGTATGATTGAGCATAGGTCCCTCGCAAGGCCACCTTGCTAAAATATATAATATATAGCAGGAATTAATCGGATACAGTCATCCACTCGTCGCAGATGACACAGTATCCGTGGAGACCAGCCGGCGCGTCAAGACAGTATCTCAAGGCGGCTGGTGTAACATGATCTCGGGATTTTGCCCTCCCCATGCATCTAGTATATTTAGTTGCCTAATTTAACCCTAGATGGAATCTTGGATTTTTATGCTGTGGCCTGCATGATTATCCTCCTAAAGTCGTACTTTAGTACGAGTACCCCAAAGAGGATCCATGTCAATCAGTATGTCAACATGTTCTATCCTCCTTAGTGTAATGCATCATTGCAAATACGCCACGTGGAGTTACGAGTCATTTGTCGAGCATGAACAAGAACTGGAACATTCAGGTACATGTATCAGGTAGGAACACTTTGTTCTCCGGGGTCACATTAGTGCTCATATCATGCTCGGGACAAAAGGCGTAACGATATAAAATGGACATATAATATATATATTAATAATAATAATAATAAGGTAACAAGATAGGGCACAAAAGTCCATGCGGCTCAAGGGGAGTGAGTCCATGCGGTCGGGCCAATACTGGTTCATGTGGCTGGGACTACACGCTCATGCGGCTCAGGGAGCCCCAAGGCGCATGCGGCTGGAAAGGCGGATTCATGCGGACGAAGGGGTGTCAGCGTATGCGACTGCGAAGGGAGCAATCGCCAGGCGGCCGGGGTTCAACAGCATATGCGGCTATGATCAGACGAAGTCCTATGCGGCTGAGCATGGGCGATACATATGCGGCTGGATGATGGATGGGCCTTATGCGGCCAAAAACAGTAGCGCATATGCGGCTGGGTGCAAAAGAACTCATGCGGCTGAAAGCTAGCCGCATGAAGTCCATGCGACTCAAGATAACAGGGGCTCATACGGCTGAGTCTGAACAAGGCTATGCGGCTCAATTACTTGCCGCATGAAGATTCATGCGGTCAAGTACTCAAGCAAGTCTTATGCGGCTAGGAAGGACTTTCCATACGGCTGAGCTCGAACGAGTCTCATGCGGCTGGAAAGGCCATGCGGCCAGAGACTTGTCGCATGAAGATTCATGCGGTCAAGTACTGCTCTTCTTCTCCACTTGTCCAAGAAGAGGAGCCAAGCAACCATAGCTTCCAAACTACACAAAACCTTCATCCGGAGCCCAAATCGGAACTTCCTTAGGTCAAAATGGGGTAGAACAAAATTCTCTACAACATGGAACCATCAAAACTTAAAAATAATAAAGTTTGCTAGATCAAAACCAAGAAAATTTGAAAATGGTTAAAACCTAGATCTACAAAGATTAAAGCTTCAAAATGGAAAACTTTCAAGTTCTAAACTAGTATAGAATAAGGAGAAGAACATATTTTGACAAATAATTTTGTAAGAAAACATCAACAACATTTATGGATCCATCTCTTGAGCAAGTTGGTACTTGTCTTGGTTGGTGGAAGAAATTATTTGGTTGGTGGAGGAAATAAATGAGAGGAAGTAAATGAGAGGAGAGAGAATGAGTTATATATATATAGATCTTGGACCCATGGATTCATGATGAACCATTGGTGAACCAAGAATAGGTTACCCAAATGAGCCAAAACTGTAGGCCCAAATGCAGAAAATAAATTAAGAAATAATATTTTATCGAATATTTTTGGGAAATGCATATAGAAATACAGCATAATAAATATAGTAAAATACAAGGTAAATACAATTTACCGGTTTACGTATTAAAATACGTATTCCAGGATCGGGGAGTGACATCTCTACCCTTCTTAGAAAAATTCCGTCCTCGAAATTCCAGCCAAGACAGGATAGTGAAATCAGGGCATGCAAGGCTCAATCACATACAAGTTAACTATCATAGCAGTTATTATCATACATCACAAAGTGCAAAACAAGCAGGTGCAGATAAGCATGGAATCGTGTCAATAAGGTGCAAAAATATACCTTATTAGTCAAACAAATGCGGATACCGAGATCTGATCTCGTCCTCGTGCTCCCAGGTTGACTCTCCCGGAGAGTGATGGTTCCAAAAAACACGGACAAGGCTTATCGTCCGATTCTTGAGTACCTTCTCTCGCCGGTCTAAAATAGATACGGGTTGTTCCTCGTAAGTTAGGTCGGTACCAACGACTAACTCAGAATGATCGAGGACATGACTCGGATCCGGGACATACCCACGTAATTGGGACACATGAAACACATCATGTATGCCAGTTAACGAAGGTGGAAGGGCAAGTCGATAAGCCACATCGCCTACCCGAGCGAGAATCTTAAATGGACCAACGTATCTTGGACTAAGCTTTCCTCGGGTTCCAAATCTGATGATACCCCGAGTAGGTGAAATCCGCAGAAAACACTTGGTCGCCAACTCTGAACTCTAGAGGCCTACGATGCTGATCTGCCCAATGACGATGTCGGTCCTGTGCAACTCGAAGGTGCTCTCTGACCAACTTAACTATCTCCATAGTCTGTGTGATCATCTCTGGTCCCAACAACTTTCGTTCTCCGACATCATCCCATGCCAAAGGAGACCTGCACTTACTTCCGTACAATGCTTCGAACGGGGCCATCTGAATGCTAGCCTGATAGCTGTTGTTATAGGAGAACTCCACTAGATGAAGGTGATCCTCCCAAGATCTGCCAAATCCAAGATACACGCCCGTAGCATATCTTCTAACGTCTGAATGGTTCTTTCTGATTGCCCGTCAGTTTGTGGATGATAAGCAGTACTGAATCTTAACTTGGTTCCCAAACTTTGGTGTAAGCTCCGCCAAAAATGGGAAGTAAACTGCGTATCCCGATCTGATACTATACTAACTGGAACACCTTGCTGCCTTACTATCTGCTTCATGTACATTTCTGCTAGCTGTTCAGTAGTCTGTCCAACTCGGAAGGGAAGAAATAAGCGACCTTCGTGAGTCGATCTACTATTACCCAGACTGCATTCTTACCAGTCGGGGACCTAGGTAAACCGGTCACAAAGTCCATCGTGATGTGCTCCCATTTTCATTCTGGGATAGGAAGCGGCTGCAGCAACCCTGTTGGTCTCTGCTGCTCGGATTTCACCTGCTGACATACCAGACACTTGGATACAAATCTCGCTATCTCTCTTTTCATGCCATTCCACCAAAAGTACTGTCTGATATCTCGATACATCTTCGTTCCTCCTGGATGAATGAAGTAAATAGAACTATGAGCTTCGGACATAACTTCTTGCCGAAGGTCTCCACTCGGTACACAGAGTCTGTTTCCAAACCTGAGCGTACCATCTTCATGAATCACTAACTCCTTCCTACGGCCTGATTCACACTCCGACCGCAACTTCTGAATCTGTGGATCTCCTGCTTGTGCTGCCCTTATCCTCTCTACTAAGGTTGACTGAATCTGCATACTGGTTATTCTTCCTATATCCCTTGGCAAAACTACTTCGATTCCCATACTCTGAAGGTCTTTTAAAATATGCTCCTGCGAGGTCAAGATAAAGGCACTGTTTCTCCTACTCAGTGCATCTGCAACTATATTCGCCTTGCCTGGATGATACTGAAGATCTAAATCAAAATCCTTCAGCAGTTCTAACCATCTTCTTTGCCTCATGTTCAAATCTCGCTGCGTGAACACGTATTTCAAACTCTTATGATCAGTATAGATCTCTACCCGATCCCCGTATAAATAATGCCTCCACAACTTGAGTGAAAACACCACAGCTGCTAACTCCAAATCGTGAGTCGGGTAATTCTTCTCATGGTCTCGAAGTTGTCGAGACGCATATGCTATCACCTTTCCGTGCTGCATCAATACACATCCAAGACCCTTCCCAGATGCGTCACAATATACTGTAAAGCCTCCCGCTCCTACCGAAAGCGTCAAGATCGGGGCTGAGATCAACCTCTTCTTCAATTCTTCAAATGATGCCTGACAGCTAGCTGACCAAACAAACTCTACATCCTTGTGCGTCAAACGCGTTAAGGGCGCAGAAATCTTGGCAAAGGCCGCCACGAACCTTCTGTAGTAACCAGCTAATCCCAAGAAACTTCGCACTTCTGCAACCGTTCTCGGGACTGGCCAATGCTCTACGGGCCTCAATCTTCATCGGATCCACTGACACTCCTGCTCCAGAAATTACATGCCCCAGGAACGAAATGTGGTCTAACCAGAATTCACACTTGTCGAGCTTCGCATAAAGTTGATGCTCCCTCAATGTGTGCAAGACAGTCCTAATATGTTTCTCATGCTCCTCTTCACTGCTGGAATAGACAAGAATGTCATCTATGAACACCACCACAAATTTATCCAAATACGGCAGAAAGATGCGGTTCATTAAATCCATGAATACTGCGGGGGCGTTGGTTAGTCCAAAGGGCATTACTAAAAACTCATAATGCCCATATCTAGATCTGAATGCTGTCTTCGGTATGTCTTGCTCCCGGACTCTTACTTGATAGTATCCCGACCGAAGATCGATCTTGGAAAAGACACTGGCCTTGCTTAACTGGTCAAACAGGTCATCAATCTTTGGTAGCGGGTACTTATTCTTCACTGTTACTGCGTTCAGCTTGCGGTAGTCGATGCACATCCTCGTTGACCCATCCTTCTTGGGAACTAGAATCACTGGCACGGCCCAGGGCGATTTACTGTCTCGGATGAATCCCTTAGACTTTAACTCTTCCTCATGTTGATACAACTTATCCTGTTCTGACGGCGACATTCTGTAAACTCTGTCTGCAATAGGCCTCGTCCCAGGGTTCAACTCAATGCTAAATTCTACCTCTCTGACTGGGGGTATCCCTGGGAGCTCATCAGGGAAGACGTCGAAAAAATCTTCGACCACTCTCGGAATCTGTCCTGGCTCTGACACTGCTGCTGAGATGACGCCTCCGGCCTGATTCTTCAAGGTTCGAGTAAAGATGAACTGCTCCATCCCAGGAACGCTGAATATGACCCTACCTCCTCTACAATCAATTGTCGCATGACTGTCTCTCAACCAGTCCATGCCAAGAACGATATCAAAATTCCCTATAGGGAATTCAATCAATGATGCGGACAGTAAATGCCCACACACCTCCACCGGACATGAAAGCACACTCTGTTAACTTCTACGAGCCCATTGTCGGTGAGTATATCCATCCTCTCCGGCAATGCCTCAAACTCTAATCCAATCTGTGTTGCATATTGTGCAGAGATGAATGAATGAGTAGCGCCTGAATCAAATAATGCTACAGCAGGAAATAAGGTGACGAGAATTTTACCTGCCACCACGTCACTAGACGCTAGAGCCTCTCCCAAGGTCAATGTGAGGGCCTGGCCCCGCGGAGCCCCTTGTTGCGGCCTTCCTCGACCATGCTGTTGCTGCCTCTGAGGGCCTTCGGCTTCCTGTGCCTGGCGAAACATCTGAGCCTGCGTTGGTAGACGCTGGGCTAGGGGCCTTACTGCTAATACTGGCCCTCCACTCGGGGTTGCCACCGGAGCTGGCAATGCTGAAAACTGCTGAGCTGGCCCTCCTGGCCTCTGCATCATAGGACAAGTAGAAATACGGTGGTCTGAACTACCACACCTCAAGCATAAGCCATTCGCTGACCGGCACACCTCCCTCATGTGCCCTGCCTTCCCACAGAATGTACAGCCCTAGGGTGCTCCCTGACGCTGTTGCTGGTTTCTCGGCTGCTGATGCCGAACTGGCGCTGTATTAGTTGACACGGCCGTCCTCCGCGGCGCTCCTGCATCATGAATACGTACACCGGGTGCTGGTGCCGATGTTCGCTGCATTGTTCCTCCTCCAACCTGGGAATGAGATCTCTTCTGACCTCCGGTCCTCGATGCCAACCTCTGTTGGGTAAGCTCGTGCCTCCGAGCGGCCGTCAAAACAGCGTCAAACGTCTGGTAGTCGTGTCCTTCCACCAGCTGCAATAATTCCAAATGAAGTCCCTGCTGGAACCTCATAGCTTTCTTTGGCTCCGTTGCCACCATTGCTGGTGCGAAACGGCACAATCTGCAGAACTCTGCTGCATACCCATCTACGGTCTTACCTGCTTGCTTGAGACTGATGAACTTCTGCTGGAGCTCATATCGAGCTACTATGCCAAAATACTTGGCCTTGAATCTGTCACTGAAGGTGGTCCAACGAACAGGGCGTCTTGTACCAACTTCTTCTGATGCCCACCAGTCGCGGGCAAGATCCTGAAGTACCAGTTTGACCTGATCAACCTTCTCATCATCTGGAACCTTGGCTGCCACAAGAATGGCTTCGATGTCTTGAATCCATGCATCCGCAGTGATGGCATCCTCCGTGCCATCAAAATACCTCGGATTCAAGCGACGGAACCTTTCTGATGCTCCCGAGTCAACCCCGGCACTCCTCTCAAGAGCTGACTGAATCCCTTGGTTCAGCAACACGTTCTGCTCCTGCTGCCGAGTCTGTTGCTGTTGGTTAGTGACAAGAAACCCCCGGATGATCTCCAGGAGTGCTACGGCGTCTGGTACTGCCGTCGCTGCTGGTGCTGCAGGAGTTTCAATAACCTGCGGCTGCACTGCCTCTGGTTCTATTTCTGCTCGTGCCTGCACTGGAGAAGGTTCTCTCCCCTGTTGCTGCCCAGTCGAGCCATGCTCTTGCTACTCTTCCTCATGGGCCTCTCCCGCTACTGAGAATGAAGCACCCCTATGGAGAAGAATATAAGATTATCAAGTCCGGACGAGGAAGATTTCGAGGAATGCAAGTCAAGTTAGAGATCAAGGCAAGGACAGAGAGTTCGAAACAGAATTTCAAGGGGAACAAGTTTTGATTGAGACTCCTAATAATTCGTAATACCCCACAAGTCTGAAAATCAGACCTGCATGGGCCACCACTAAAACCTTGTCACGCCCCAGTACTGAAATACGGAGACGGACTAGGCCAGCTACACCATATGAGGTACGTAACGTCATACGGCGATCGTGGCTGTCGAGAGACTAGGGGGTACATGCTACAATCAAGTCTCCTATGGTCCCACAGAGTTCTATGTCTCAATCAATCAAATCACATCAGTAAATAGATGAACATTAAAGATAAAGCAGTAAGGCGTCCCCGACGCTTTATCAAATGATCATGAGAGACTAGCTTCATAATTTAGCTATCTCGGAGAGTCAGGAGTACAAAATTATACACAGCTGCAGTCTGTTTAATTACAATTATGTACTGACACAAAACATCAAGTAAACCGGCTAACAGGTGCCGGTGGCTAAACGCCGCAAAAGTATAAGCAGGAGTGGTGGAGAAGAAACCCACTCGAGTCCTCGAACTGCCATGCTCCTAGTATGTACCATGGATGTCAGGGAGGAAGATCGTGTCCTCAGGCTCTGCTACGGGATCTGGCCAAACAAAATCAGCGGAGTCAGCCCCGAATAGCAAGTACCGCCAAAGGGGCACAAGAGTTAAGATTAAAAACCCAGTTAATAGAATGATTGATAATAGTAATACTTATGCTACTATTATAGGGTAGCGCAACATTCTCGAACCCATATGGCACCCTTACAACCAAACAAGGACAAAAGGTGCCGCATGGAGTCGGGACGTGTCGTACTCTATAACTTTCACATAAGTTAAAAGGCATAAACAATAAAATCTCCTGATCGTGACTTCGGTCGATAGCCTATCGCAGCACAATAACCAACCCAACAATCAAACAAGAACATGGGTTGGATCATGTACCATAATAGACCATGTTCCTCAGTCATTCACAGAAGTAGCACTCCATAATCAGAATAAGTCTTCCGTTCATAACTTCGGTCCACAGCCTATCATAGTACGATAACCAACCCAACAATCAAACAAGAACATGGGTGGATCACGTATCATGATAGTCCACTTCCCTCAGTTATTCACGGAAGGTAATAGGATACAAGCAAGTCGTTTTCACGGCCAATCAAGTCTACGAGTTTCTAGTAGGACGAGGTTATCCTCGCATCATGTTATGTAGAAATCCTCAGATCGTATCTTTCCAGCAAGGCTAGCCAACCCAGGGGTTCGCGTAGACAGGTATGATTGAGCACAGGTCCCTCACAAGGCCACCTTGCTAAACATATAATATATAGCAGGAATTAATCGGATACAGTCATCCACTCGTTGCAGATGACACAGTATCCGTAGAGACCAGCCGGCGCGTCAAGACAGTATCTCAAGGCGGCTGGTGTAACATGATCTCGGATTTTACCCTCCCCATGCATCTAGTATATTTAGTTGCCTAATTTAACCCTAGGTGAAATCTTGGATTTTCATGCTGTGGCCTGCATGATTATCCTCCTAAAGATGTACTTTAGTACGAGTACCCCAAAGAGGATCCATGTCAATCAGTATGTCAACATGTTCTACCCTCCTTAGTGTAATGCATCATTGCAAATACGCCACGTGGAGTTACGAGTCATTTGTCGAGCATGAACAAGAACTGGAACATTCAGGTACATGTATCAGGTAGGAACACTTTGTTCTTTGGGGTCACATTAGTGCTCATATTATGCTCGGGACAAAAGACGTAAGGATATAAAATGGGCATATAATATATATATTAATAATAATAATAATAATAAGGTAACAAGATAGGGCACAAAAGTCCATGCGGCTCAAGGGGAGTGAGTCCATGCGGCCGGGTCAATACTGGTTCATGCGGCTGGGACTACACGCTCATGCGGCTCAGGGAGCCCCAAGGCGCATGCGGCTGGAAAGGCGGATTCATGCGGACGAAGGGGTGTCAGCGTATGCGGCTGCGAAGGGAGCAATCGCCAGGCGGTCGGGGTTCAACAGCATATGCGGCTATGATCAGACGAAGTCCTATGCGGCTGAGCATGGGCGATACATATGCGGCTGGATGATGGATGGGCCTTATGCGGCCAAAAATAGTAGCGCATATGCGGCTGGGTGCAAAAGAACTCATGCGGCTGAAAGCTAGCCGCATGAAGTCCATGCAACTCAAGATAACAGGGGCTCATGCGGCTGAGTCTGAACAAGGCTATGCGGCTCAATTACTTGCCGCATGAAGATTCATGCGGTCAAGTACTCAAGCAAGTCTTATGCGGCTAGGAAGGACTTTCCATGCGGCTGAGCTCGAACGAGTCTCATGCGGCTGGAAAGGCCATGCGGCCAGAGACTTGCCGCATGAAGATTCATGCGGTCAAGTACTGCTCTTCTTCTCTACTTGTCCGAGAAGAGGAGCCAAGCAACCATGGCTTCCAAACTACACAAAACCTTCATCCGGAGCCCAAATCGGAACTTCCTTAGGTCAAAATGGGGTAGAACAAAATTTTCTACAACATGGAACCATCAAAACTTAAAAATAATGAAGTTTGCTAGATCAAAACCAAGAAAATTCGAAAATGGTTAAAACCTAGATCTACAAAGATTAAAGCTTCAAAAAGAAAACTTTCAAGTTCTAAACTAGTATAGAATAAGGAGAAGAACATATTTTGACAAATAATTTGTAAGAAACATCAACAACATTTATGTATCCATCTCTTGAGCAAGTTGGTACTTGCCTTGGTTGGTGGAAGAAAATATTTGGTTGGTGGAGGAAATAAATGAGAGGAGAGAGAATGAGTTATATATAGATCTTGGACCCATGGATTCATGATGAACCATTGGTGAACCAAGAATAGGTTACCCAAATGAGCCAAAACTGTAGGCCCAAATGCAGAAAATAAATTAGAAAATAATATTTTGTCGAATATTTTGGAAAATGCATGAAGAAATACAGCTAATAAATATAGTAAAATACAAGGTAAATATAATTTACCGGTTTACGTATTAAAATACGTATTCCAGGATCGGGGAGTGACATCTCTACCCTTCTTAGAAAAATTCCGTCCTCGGAATTCCAGCCAAGACAGGATAGTAAAATCAGGGCATGCAAGGCTCAATCACATACAAGTTAACTATCATAGCAGTTATTATCATACATCACAAAGTGCAAAACAAGCAGGTATAGATAAGCATGGAATCGTGTCAATAAGGTGCAAAAATATACCTTATTAGTCAAACAAATGCGTATACCGAGATATGATCTCGTCCTCGCGCTCCCAGGTTGACTCTTCCGGAGAGTGATGGTTCCAAGAAACACGGACAAGGCTTATCGTCCGATTCTTGAGTACCTTCTCTCGCCGATCTAAAATAGATACGGGTTGTTCCTCGTAAGTTAGGTCGGTACCAACGACTAAATCAGAATGATCGAGGACATGACTCGGATCCGGGACATACCCACGTAATTGGGACACATGAAACACATCATGTATGCCAGTTAACGAAGGTGGAAGGGCAAGTCGATAAGCCACATCGCCTACCCGAGCGAGAATCTTAAAAGGACCAACGTATCTTGGACTAAGCTTTCCTCGGGTTCCAAATCTGATGATACCCCGAGTAGGTGAAATCCGCAGAAACACTTGGTCGCCAACTCTGAACTCTAGAGGCCTACGATGCTGGTCTGCCCAATGACGATGTCGGTCCTGTGCAACTCGAAGGTGCTCTCTGACCAACTTAACTATCTCCACAGTCTGCGTGATCATCTCTGGTCCCAACAACTTCCGTTCTCCGACATCGTCCCATGCCAAAGGGGACCTGCACTTCCTTCCGTACAATGCTTCGAACGGGGCCATCTGAATGCTAGCCTGATAGCTGTTGTTATAGGAGAACTCCACTAGATGAAGGTGATCCTCCCAAGATCCGCCAAAATCTAAGATACACGCCCATAGCATATCTTCTAACGTCTGAATGGTTCTTTCTGATTGTCCGTCAGTTTGTGGATGATAAGCAGTACTGAATCTTAACTTGGTTCCCAAACTTTGGTGTAAGCTCCGCCAAAAATGGGAAGTAAACCGCGTATCCCGATCTGATACTATACTAACTGGAACAATGTGCTGCCTTACTATCTGCTTTATGTACATTTCTGCTAGCTGTTCAGTAGTCTGTCCAACTCGGAAGGAAAGAAAATGAGCGACCTTCGTGAGTCGATCTACTATTACCCAGACTGTATTCTTACCAGTCAGGGACCTAGGTAAATCGGTCATAAAGTCCATCGTGATGTGCTCCCATTTCCATTCTGGGATAGGAAGCGGCTGCAGCAACCCTGCCGGTCTCTGCTGCTCGGCTTTCACCTGCTGACATACCAGACACTTGGATACAAATCTCGCTATCTCTCTTTTCATGCCATTCTACCAAAAGTACTGTCTGATATCTCGATACATCTTCGTTCCTCCTGGATGAATGAAGTAAATAGAACTATGAGCTTCGGACATAACTTCTTGTCGAAGGTCTCCACTCGGTACACAGAGTCTGTTTCCAAACCTGAGCGTACCATCTTCATGAATCACTAACTCCTTCCTACGGCCCGATTCACACTCCGACCGCAACTTCTGAATCTGTGGATCTCCTGCTTGTGCTGCCCTTATCCTCTCTACTAAGGTTGACTGAATCTGCATACTGGTCATTCTTCCTATATCCCTTGGCAAAACTACTTTGATTCCCATACTCTGAAGGTCTTCTAAATATGCTCCTGCGAGGTCAAGATAAAGGCACTGTTTCTCCTACTCAGTGCATCTGCAACTATATTTGCCTTGTCTGGATGATACTGAAGATCTAAATCAAAATCCTTCAGCAGTTCTAACCATCTTCTTTGCCTCATGTTCAAATCTTGCTGCGTGAACACGTATTTCAAACTCTTATGATCAGTATAGATCTCTACCCGATCCCCGTATAAATAATGCCTCCACAACTTGAGTGAAAACACCACAGCTGCTAACTCCAAATCGTGAGTCGGGTAATTCTTCTCATGGTCTCGAAGCTGTCGAGACGCATATGCTATCACCTTTCCGTGCTGCATCAATACACATCCAAGACCCTTCCCAGATGCGTCACAATATACTGTAAAGCCTCCCGCTCCTACCAGAAGCGTCAAGATCGGGGCTGAGATCAACCTCTTCTTTAATTCTTCAAATGATGCCTGACAGCTAGCTGACCAAACAAACTCTACATCCTTGTGCGTCAAACGCGTTAAGGGCGCAGAGATCTTGGCAAAGTCCGCCACGAACCTTCTGTAGTAACTAGCTAATCCTAAGAAACTTCGTACTTCTGCAACCGTTCTCGGGACTGGCCAATGCTCTACGGCCTCAATCTTCTTCGGCTCTACTGACACTCCTGCTCCAGAAATTACATGCCCCAGGAACGAAATATGGTCTAACCAGAATTCACACTTGTCGAGCTTCGTATAAAGTTGATGCTCCCTCAATGTCTGCAAGACAGTCCTAATATGTTTCTCATGCTCCTCTTCACTGCTGGAATAGACAAGAATGTCATCTATGAACACCACCACAAATTTATCCAAATACGGCAGAAAGATGCGGTTCATTAAATCCATGAATACTGCGGGGGCGTTGGTTAGTCCAAAGGGCATTACTAAAAACTCATAATGCCCATATCTAGATCTGAATGCTGTCTTCGGTATGTCTTGCTCCCGGACTCTTACTTGATAGTATCCCGACCGAAGATCGATCTTGGAAAAGACACTGGCCTTGCTTAACTGGTCAAACAGGTCATCAATCCTTGGTAGCGGGTACTTATTCTTCACTGTTATTGCGTTCAGCTTGCGGTAGTCGATGCACATCCTCGTTGACCCATCCTTCTTGGGAACTAGAATCACTGGCGCGGCCCAGGGCGATTTACTGTCTCGGATGAATCCCTTAGACTTCAACTCTACCTCATGTTGATACAACTTATCCTGTTCTGACGGCGACATTCTGTAAACTATGTCTGCAATAGGCCTCGTTCCAGGGTTCAACTCAATGCTAAATTCTACCTCTCTGACTGGGGGTATCCCTGGGAGCTCATCAGGGAAGACGTCGAGAAAATCTTCGACCACTCTCGGAATCTGTCCTGGCTCTGACACTGCTGTTGAGATGACGCATCCGGCCTGATTCTTCAAGGTTCGAGTAAAGATGAACTGCTCCATCCCAGGAACGCAGAATATGACCCTGCCTCCTCTACAATCAATTGTCGCATGACTGTCTCTCAACCAGTCCATGCCAAGAACGACATCAAAATTCCCCATAGGGAATTCAATCAATGATGCGGGCAGTAAATGCCCACACACCTCCACCGGACATGAAAAGCACACTCTGCTAACTTCTACGAGCCCATTGCCGGTGAGTATATCCATCCTCTCCGGCAATGCCTCAAACTCTAATCCAATCTGTATAGCATATTGTGCAGAGATGAATGAATGAGTAGCGCCTGAATCAAATAATGCTACAGCGGGAAATGAGGTGACGAGAATTTTACCTGCCACCACGTCACTAGACGCTAGAGCCTCTCCCAAGGTCAATGTGAGGGCCTGGCCCCGCGGAGCCCCTTGTTGCGGCCTTCCTCGACCATGCTGTTGCTGCCTCTGAGGGCCTTCGGCTTCCTGTGCCTGGCGAAACATCTGAGCCTGCGTTGGTAGACGCTGGGCTAGGGGCCTTACTGCTAATACTGGCCCTCCACTCGGGGTTGCCACCGGAGCTGGCAATGCTGGAAACTGCTGAGCTGGCCCTCCTGGCCTCTGCATCATAGGATAAGTGGAAATACGGTGGTCTGAACTACCACACCTCAAGCATAAGCCATTCGCTGACCGGCACACCTCCCTCGTGTGCCCTGCCTTCCCACAGAATGTACAGCCCTGGGGTGCTCCCTGACGCTGTTGCTGGTTTCTCGGCTGCTGATGCCGAACTGGCGCTGTATTAGTTGACACGGCCGTCCTCCGCGGCGCTCCTGCATCATGAATACGTACACCGGGTACTGGTGCCGATGTTTGCTGCATTGCTCCTCCTCCAACCTGGGAATGAGATCTCTTCTGACCACCGGTCCTCGATGCCAACCTCTGCTGGGTAAGCTCGTGCCTCCGAGCGGCCGTCAAAACAGCGTCAAACGTCTGGTAGTCGTGTCCTTCCACCAGCTGCAATAATTCCAAATGAAGTCCCTGCTGGAACCTTATAGCTTTCTTTGGCTCCGTTGCCACCATTGCTGGTGCGAAACGGCACAATCTGCAGAACTCTGCTGCATACCCATCTACGGTCTTGCCTGCTTGCTTGAGACTGATGAACTTCTGCTGGAGCTCATATCGAGCTACTACGCCAAAATACTTGGCCTTGAATCTGTCACTGAAGGTGGTCCAACGAACAGGGCATCTTGTACCAACTTCTTCTGATGTCTACCAGTCGCGGGCAAGATCCTGAAGTACCAGTTTGACCTGATCAACCTTCTCATCATCTGGAACCTTGGCTGCCACAAGAATGGCTTCGATGTCTTGAATCCATGCATCCGCAGTGATGGCATCCTCCGTGCCATCAAAATACATCGGATTCAAGCGACGGAACCTTCCTGATGCTCCCGAGTCAACCCCGGCACTCCTCTCAAGAGTTAACTGAATCCCTTGGTTCAGCAACATGTTCTGCTCCTGCTGCCGAGTCTGTTGCTGTTGGTTAGTGACAAGAAACCCCCGGATGATCTCCAGGAGTGCTACGACGTCTGGTACTGCCGTCGCTGCTGGTGCTGCAGGAGTTTCAATAACCTGCGGCTGCACTGCCTCTGGTTCCATTTCTGCTCGTACCTGCACTGGAGAAGGTTCTCTCCCCTGTTGCTGCCCAGTCGAGCCATGCTCTTGCTGCTCTTCCTCATGGGCCTCTCCCGCTACTGAGAATGAAGCACCCCTATGGAGAAGAATATAAGATTATCAAGTCCGGACGAGGAAGATTTCGAGGATGCAAGTCAAGTTAGAGATCAAGGCAAGGACAGAGAGTTCGAAACAGAATTTCAAGGGAAACAAGTTTTGATTGAGACTCCTAATAATTTGCAATACCCCACAAGTCTGAAAATTAGACCTGCATGGGCCACCACTAAAACCTTGTCACGCCCCAGTACTGAAATACGGAGACGGACTAGGCCAGCTACACCATATGAGGTACGTAACGTCATACGACGATCGTGGCTGTCGAGAGACTAGGGGGTACATGCTACAATCAAGTCTCCTATGGTCCCACAGAGTTCTATGTCTCAATCAATCAAATCACATCAGTAAATAGATGAACATTAAAGATAAAGCAGTAAGGCGTCCCCGACGCTTTATCAAAATGATCATGAGAGACTAGCTTCATAATTTAGCTATCTCGGAGAGTCAGGAGTACAAAATTATACACAGCTGCAGTCTGTTTAATTACAATTATGTACTGACACAAAACATCAAGTAAACCGGCTAACAGGTGCCGGTGGCTAAACGCCGCAAAAGTATAAGCAGGAGTGGTGGAGAAGAAACCCACTCGAGTCCCCGAACTGCCATGCTCCTAGTATGCACCATGGATGTCAGGGAGGAAGATCGTGTCCTCAGGCTCTGCTACGGGATCTGGCCAAACAAAACCAGTGGAGTCAGCCCCGAATAGCAAGTACCGCCAAAGGGGCACAAGAGTTAAGATTAAAAACCCAGTTAAATAGAATGATTGATAATAGTAATACTTATGCTACTATTATAGGGTAGCGCAACATCCTCGAACCCATATGGCACCCTTACAACCAAACAAGGACAAAAGGTGCCGCATGGAGTCGGGACGTGTCGTACTCTATAACTTTCACATAAGTTAAAAGGCATAAACAAAAAAATCTCCTGATCGTGACTTCGGTCGATAGCCTATCGCAGCACAATAACCAACCCAACAATCAAACAAGAACATGGGTTGGATCATGTACCATGATAGACCATGTTCCTCAGTCATTCAAAGAAGTAGCACTCCATAATCAGAATAAGTCTTCCGTTCATAACTTCGGTCCACAGCCTATCATAGTACGATAACCAACCCAACAATCAAACAAGAACATGGGTTGGATCACGTACCATGATAGTCCGCTTCCCTCAGTTATTCACGGAAGGTAATAGGATACAAGCAAGTCATTTTCACGGCCAATCAAGTCTATGAGTTTCTAGTAGGACGAGGTTATCCTCGCATCATGTTATGTAGAAATCCTCAGATCGTATCTTTCCAGCAAGGCTAGCCAACCCAGGGGTTCGCGAAGACAGGTATGATTGAGCATAGGTCCCTCGCAAGGCCACCTTGCTAAAATATATAATATATAGCAGGAATTAATCGGATACAGTCATCCACTCGTCGCAGATGACACAGTATCCGTGGAGACCAGCCGGCGCGTCAAGACAGTATCTCAAGGCGGCTGGTGTAACATGATCTCGGGATTTTGCCCTCCCCATGCATCTAGTATATTTAGTTGCCTAATTTAACCCTAGATGGAATCTTGGATTTTTATGCTGTGGCCTGCATGATTATCCTCCTAAAGTCGTACTTTAGTACGAGTACCCCAAAGAGGATCCATGTCAATCAGTATGTCAACATGTTCTATCCTCCTTAGTGTAATGCATCATTGCAAATACGCCACGTGGAGTTACGAGTCATTTGTCGAGCATGAACAAGAACTGGAACATTCAGGTACATGTATCAGGTAGGAACACTTTGTTCTCCGGGGTCACATTAGTGCTCATATCATGCTCGGGACAAAAGGCGTAACGATATAAAATGGACATATAATATATATATTAATAATAATAATAATAAGGTAACAAGATAGGGCACAAAAGTCCATGCGGCTCAAGGGGAGTGAGTCCATGCGGTCGGGCCAATACTGGTTCATGTGGCTGGGACTACACGCTCATGCGGCTCAGGGAGCCCCAAGGCGCATGCGGCTGGAAAGGCGGATTCATGCGGACGAAGGGGTGTCAGCGTATGCGACTGCGAAGGGAGCAATCGCCAGGCGGCCGGGGTTCAACAGCATATGCGGCTATGATCAGACGAAGTCCTATGCGGCTGAGCATGGGCGATACATATGCGGCTGGATGATGGATGGGCCTTATGCGGCCAAAAACAGTAGCGCATATGCGGCTGGGTGCAAAAGAACTCATGCGGCTGAAAGCTAGCCGCATGAAGTCCATGCGACTCAAGATAACAGGGGCTCATACGGCTGAGTCTGAACAAGGCTATGCGGCTCAATTACTTGCCGCATGAAGATTCATGCGGTCAAGTACTCAAGCAAGTCTTATGCGGCTAGGAAGGACTTTCCATACGGCTGAGCTCGAACGAGTCTCATGCGGCTGGAAAGGCCATGCGGCCAGAGACTTGTCGCATGAAGATTCATGCGGTCAAGTACTGCTCTTCTTCTCCACTTGTCCAAGAAGAGGAGCCAAGCAACCATAGCTTCCAAACTACACAAAACCTTCATCCGGAGCCCAAATCGGAACTTCCTTAGGTCAAAATGGGGTAGAACAAAATTCTCTACAACATGGAACCATCAAAACTTAAAAATAATAAAGTTTGCTAGATCAAAACCAAGAAAATTTGAAAATGGTTAAAACCTAGATCTACAAAGATTAAAGCTTCAAAATGGAAAACTTTCAAGTTCTAAACTAGTATAGAATAAGGAGAAGAACATATTTTGACAAATAATTTTGTAAGAAAACATCAACAACATTTATGGATCCATCTCTTGAGCAAGTTGGTACTTGTCTTGGTTGGTGGAAGAAATTATTTGGTTGGTGGAGGAAATAAATGAGAGGAAGTAAATGAGAGGAGAGAGAATGAGTTATATATATATAGATCTTGGACCCATGGATTCATGATGAACCATTGGTGAACCAAGAATAGGTTACCCAAATGAGCCAAAACTGTAGGCCCAAATGCAGAAAATAAATTAAGAAATAATATTTTATCGAATATTTTTGGGAAATGCATATAGAAATACAGCATAATAAATATAGTAAAAATACAAGGTAAATACAATTTACCGGTTTACGTATTAAAATACGTATTCCAGGATCGGGGAGTGACATCTCTACCCTTCTTAGAAAAATTCCGTCCTCGAAATTCCAGCCAAGACAGGATAGTGAAATCAGGGCATGCAAGGCTCAATCACATACAAGTTAACTATCATAGCAGTTATTATCATACATCACAAAGTGCAAAACAAGCAGGTGCAGATAAGCATGGAATCGTGTCAATAAGGTGCAAAAATATACCTTATTAGTCAAACAAATGCGGATACCGAGATCTGATCTCGTCCTCGTGCTCCCAGGTTGACTCTCCCGGAGAGTGATGGTTCCAAAAAACACGGACAAGGCTTATCGTCCGATTCTTGAGTACCTTCTCTCGCCGGTCTAAAATAGATACGGGTTGTTCCTCGTAAGTTAGGTCGGTACCAACGACTAACTCAGAATGATCGAGGACATGACTCGGATCCGGGACATACCCACGTAATTGGGACACATGAAACACATCATGTATGCCAGTTAACGAAGGTGGAAGGGCAAGTCGATAAGCCACATCGCCTACCCGAGCGAGAATCTTAAATGGACCAACGTATCTTGGACTAAGCTTTCCTCGGGTTCCAAATCTGATGATACCCCGAGTAGGTGAAATCCGCAGAAACACTTGGTCGCCAACTCTGAACTCTAGAGGCCTACGATGCTGATCTGCCCAATGACGATGTCGGTCCTGTGCAACTCGAAGGTGCTCTCTGACCAACTTAACTATCTCCATAGTCTGTGTGATCATCTCTGGTCCCAACAACTTTCGTTCTCCGACATCATCCCATGCCAAAGGAGACCTGCACTTACTTCCGTACAATGCTTCGAACGGGGCCATCTGAATGCTAGCCTGATAGCTGTTGTTATAGGAGAACTCCACTAGATGAAGGTGATCCTCCCAAGATCTGCCAAAATCCAAGATACACGCCCGTAGCATATCTTCTAACGTCTGAATGGTTCTTTCTGATTGCCCGTCAGTTTGTGGATGATAAGCAGTACTGAATCTTAACTTGGTTCCCAAACTTTGGTGTAAGCTCCGCCAAAAATGGGAAGTAAACTGCGTATCCCGATCTGATACTATACTAACTGGAACACCTTGCTGCCTTACTATCTGCTTCATGTACATTTCTGCTAGCTGTTCAGTAGTCTGTCCAACTCGGAAGGGAAGAAAATAAGCGACCTTCGTGAGTCGATCTACTATTACCCAGACTGCATTCTTACCAGTCGGGGACCTAGGTAAACCGGTCACAAAGTCCATCGTGATGTGCTCCCATTTTCATTCTGGGATAGGAAGCGGCTGCAGCAACCCTGTTGGTCTCTGCTGCTCGGATTTCACCTGCTGACATACCAGACACTTGGATACAAATCTCGCTATCTCTCTTTTCATGCCATTCCACCAAAAGTACTGTCTGATATCTCGATACATCTTCGTTCCTCCTGGATGAATGAAGTAAATAGAACTATGAGCTTCGGACATAACTTCTTGCCGAAGGTCTCCACTCGGTACACAGAGTCTGTTTCCAAACCTGAGCGTACCATCTTCATGAATCACTAACTCCTTCCTACGGCCTGATTCACACTCCGACCGCAACTTCTGAATCTGTGGATCTCCTGCTTGTGCTGCCCTTATCCTCTCTACTAAGGTTGACTGAATCTGCATACTGGTTATTCTTCCTATATCCCTTGGCAAAACTACTTCGATTCCCATACTCTGAAGGTCTTTTAAAATATGCTCCTGCGAGGTCAAGATAAAGGCACTGTTTCTCCTACTCAGTGCATCTGCAACTATATTCGCCTTGCCTGGATGATACTGAAGATCTAAATCAAAATCCTTCAGCAGTTCTAACCATCTTCTTTGCCTCATGTTCAAATCTCGCTGCGTGAACACGTATTTCAAACTCTTATGATCAGTATAGATCTCTACCCGATCCCCGTATAAATAATGCCTCCACAACTTGAGTGAAAACACCACAGCTGCTAACTCCAAATCGTGAGTCGGGTAATTCTTCTCATGGTCTCGAAGTTGTCGAGACGCATATGCTATCACCTTTCCGTGCTGCATCAATACACATCCAAGACCCTTCCCAGATGCGTCACAATATACTGTAAAGCCTCCCGCTCCTACCGAAAGCGTCAAGATCGGGGCTGAGATCAACCTCTTCTTCAATTCTTCAAATGATGCCTGACAGCTAGCTGACCAAACAAACTCTACATCCTTGTGCGTCAAACGCGTTAAGGGCGCAGAAATCTTGGCAAAGGCCGCCACGAACCTTCTGTAGTAACCAGCTAATCCCAAGAAACTTCGCACTTCTGCAACCGTTCTCGGGACTGGCCAATGCTCTACGGCCTCAATCTTCATCGGATCCACTGACACTCCTGCTCCAGAAATTACATGCCCCAGGAACGAAATGTGGTCTAACCAGAATTCACACTTGTCGAGCTTCGCATAAAGTTGATGCTCCCTCAATGTGTGCAAGACAGTCCTAATATGTTTCTCATGCTCCTCTTCACTGCTGGAATAGACAAGAATGTCATCTATGAACACCACCACAAATTTATCCAAATACGGCAGAAAGATGCGGTTCATTAAATCCATGAATACTGCGGGGGCGTTGGTTAGTCCAAAGGGCATTACTAAAAACTCATAATGCCCATATCTAGATCTGAATGCTGTCTTCGGTATGTCTTGCTCCCGGACTCTTACTTGATAGTATCCCGACCGAAGATCGATCTTGGAAAAGACACTGGCCTTGCTTAACTGGTCAAACAGGTCATCAATCTTTGGTAGCGGGTACTTATTCTTCACTGTTACTGCGTTCAGCTTGCGGTAGTCGATGCACATCCTCGTTGACCCATCCTTCTTGGGAACTAGAATCACTGGCACGGCCCAGGGCGATTTACTGTCTCGGATGAATCCCTTAGACTTTAACTCTTCCTCATGTTGATACAACTTATCCTGTTCTGACGGCGACATTCTGTAAACTCTGTCTGCAATAGGCCTCGTCCCAGGGTTCAACTCAATGCTAAATTCTACCTCTCTGACTGGGGGTATCCCTGGGAGCTCATCAGGGAAGACGTCGAAAAAATCTTCGACCACTCTCGGAATCTGTCCTGGCTCTGACACTGCTGCTGAGATGACGCCTCCGGCCTGATTCTTCAAGGTTCGAGTAAAGATGAACTGCTCCATCCCAGGAACGCTGAATATGACCCTACCTCCTCTACAATCAATTGTCGCATGACTGTCTCTCAACCAGTCCATGCCAAGAACGATATCAAAATTCCCTATAGGGAATTCAATCAATGATGCGGACAGTAAATGCCCACACACCTCCACCGGACATGAAAAGCACACTCTGTTAACTTCTACGAGCCCATTGTCGGTGAGTATATCCATCCTCTCCGGCAATGCCTCAAACTCTAATCCAATCTGTGTTGCATATTGTGCAGAGATGAATGAATGAGTAGCGCCTGAATCAAATAATGCTACAGCAGGAAATAAGGTGACGAGAATTTTACCTGCCACCACGTCACTAGACGCTAGAGCCTCTCCCAAGGTCAATGTGAGGGCCTGGCCCCGCGGAGCCCCTTGTTGCGGCCTTCCTCGACCATGCTGTTGCTGCCTCTGAGGGCCTTCGGCTTCCTGTGCCTGGCGAAACATCTGAGCCTGCGTTGGTAGACGCTGGGCTAGGGGCCTTACTGCTAATACTGGCCCTCCACTCGGGGTTGCCACCGGAGCTGGCAATGCTGAAAACTGCTGAGCTGGCCCTCCTGGCCTCTGCATCATAGGACAAGTAGAAATACGGTGGTCTGAACTACCACACCTCAAGCATAAGCCATTCGCTGACCGGCACACCTCCCTCATGTGCCCTGCCTTCCCACAGAATGTACAGCCCTAGGGTGCTCCCTGACGCTGTTGCTGGTTTCTCGGCTGCTGATGCCGAACTGGCGCTGTATTAGTTGACACGGCCGTCCTCCGCGGCGCTCCTGCATCATGAATACGTACACCGGGTGCTGGTGCCGATGTTCGCTGCATTGTTCCTCCTCCAACCTGGGAATGAGATCTCTTCTGACCTCCGGTCCTCGATGCCAACCTCTGTTGGGTAAGCTCGTGCCTCCGAGCGGCCGTCAAAACAGCGTCAAACGTCTGGTAGTCGTGTCCTTCCACCAGCTGCAATAATTCCAAATGAAGTCCCTGCTGGAACCTCATAGCTTTCTTTGGCTCCGTTGCCACCATTGCTGGTGCGAAACGGCACAATCTGCAGAACTCTGCTGCATACCCATCTACGGTCTTACCTGCTTGCTTGAGACTGATGAACTTCTGCTGGAGCTCATATCGAGCTACTATGCCAAAATACTTGGCCTTGAATCTGTCACTGAAGGTGGTCCAACGAACAGGGCGTCTTGTACCAACTTCTTCTGATGCCCACCAGTCGCGGGCAAGATCCTGAAGTACCAGTTTGACCTGATCAACCTTCTCATCATCTGGAACCTTGGCTGCCACAAGAATGGCTTCGATGTCTTGAATCCATGCATCCGCAGTGATGGCATCCTCCGTGCCATCAAAATACCTCGGATTCAAGCGACGGAACCTTTCTGATGCTCCCGAGTCAACCCCGGCACTCCTCTCAAGAGCTGACTGAATCCCTTGGTTCAGCAACACGTTCTGCTCCTGCTGCCGAGTCTGTTGCTGTTGGTTAGTGACAAGAAACCCCCGGATGATCTCCAGGAGTGCTACGGCGTCTGGTACTGCCGTCGCTGCTGGTGCTGCAGGAGTTTCAATAACCTGCGGCTGCACTGCCTCTGGTTCTATTTCTGCTCGTGCCTGCACTGGAGAAGGTTCTCTCCCCTGTTGCTGCCCAGTCGAGCCATGCTCTTGCTACTCTTCCTCATGGGCCTCTCCCGCTACTGAGAATGAAGCACCCCTATGGAGAAGAATATAAGATTATCAAGTCCGGACGAGGAAGATTTCGAGGATGCAAGTCAAGTTAGAGATCAAGGCAAGGACAGAGAGTTCGAAACAGAATTTCAAGGGGAACAAGTTTTGATTGAGACTCCTAATAATTCGCAATACCCCACAAGTCTGAAAATCAGACCTGCATGGGCCACCACTAAAACCTTGTCACGCCCCAGTACTGAAATACGGAGACGGACTAGGCCAGCTACACCATATGAGGTACGTAACGTCATACGGCGATCGTGGCTGTCGAGAGACTAGGGGGTACATGCTACAATCAAGTCTCCTATGGTCCCACAGAGTTCTATGTCTCAATCAATCAAATCACATCAGTAAATAGATGAACATTAAAGATAAAGCAGTAAGACGTCCCCGACGCTTTATCAAAATGATCATGAGAGACTAGCTTCATAATTTAGCTATCTCGGAGAGTCAGGAGTACAAAATTATACACAGCTGCAGTCTGTTTAATTACAATTATGTACTGACACAAAACATCAAGTAAACCGGCTAACAGGTGCCGGTGGCTAAACGCCGCAAAAGTATAAGCAGGAGTGGTGGAGAAGAAACCCACTCGAGTCCTCGAACTGCCATGCTCCTAGTATGCACCATGGATGTCAGGGAGGAAGATCGTGTCCTCAGGCTCTGCTACGGGATCTGGCCAAACAAAATCAGCGGAGTCAGCCCCGAATAGCAAGTACCGCCAAAGGGGCACAAGAGTTAAGATTAAAAACCCAGTTAAATAGAATGATTGATAATAGTAATACTTATGCTACTATTATAGGGTAGCGCAACATTCTCGAACCCATATGGCACCCTTACAACCAAACAAGGACAAAAGGTGCCGCATGGAGTCGGGACGTGTCGTACTCTATAACTTTCACATAAGTTAAAAGGCATAAACAATAAAATCTCCTGATCGTGACTTCGGTCGATAGCCTATCGCAGCACAATAACCAACCCAACAATCAAACAAGAACATGGGTTGGATCATGTACCATAATAGACCATGTTCCTCAGTCATTCACAGAAGTAGCACTCCATAATCAGAATAAGTCTTCCGTTCATAACTTCGGTCCACAGCCTATCATAGTACGATAACCAACCCAACAATCAAACAAGAACATGGGTTGGATCACGTATCATGATAGTCCACTTCCCTCAGTTATTCACGGAAGGTAATAGGATACAAGCAAGTCGTTTTCACGGCCAATCAAGTCTACGAGTTTCTAGTAGGACGAGGTTATCCTCGCATCATGTTATGTAGAAATCCTCAGATCGTATCTTTCCAGCAAGGCTAGCCAACCCAGGGGTTCGCGTAGACAGGTATGATTGAGCACAGGTCCCTCACAAGGCCACCTTGCTAAAACATATAATATATAGCAGGAATTAATCGGATACAGTCATCCACTCGTTGCAGATGACACAGTATCCGTAGAGACCAGCCGGCGCGTCAAGACAGTATCTCAAGGCGGCTGGTGTAACATGATCTCGGGATTTTACCCTCCCCATGCATCTAGTATATTTAGTTGCCTAATTTAACCCTAGGTGAAATCTTGGATTTTCATGCTGTGGCCTGCATGATTATCCTCCTAAAGATGTACTTTAGTACGAGTACCCCAAAGAGGATCCATGTCAATCAGTATGTCAACATGTTCTACCCTCCTTAGTGTAATGCATCATTACAAATACGCCACGTGGAGTTACGAGTCATTTGTCGAGCATGAACAAGAACTGGAACATTCAGGTACATGTATCAGGTAGGAACACTTTGTTCTCCGAGGTCACATTAGTGCTCATATCATGCTCAGGACAAAAGGCGTAAGGATATAAAATAGGCATATAATATATATATTAATAATAATAATAATAATAAGGTAACAAGATAGGGCACAAAAGTTCATGCGGCTCAAGGGGGGTGAGTCCATGCGGCCGGGTCAATACTGGTTCATGCGGCTGGGACTACACGCTCATGCGGCTCAGGGAGCCCCAAGGCGCATGCGGCTGGAAAGGCGGATTCATGCGGACGAAGGGGTGTCAGCGTATGCGGCTGCGAAGGGAGCAATCGCCAGACGGCCGGGGTTCAACAGCATATGCGGCTATGATCAGACGAAGTCCTATGCGGCTGAGCATGGGCGATACATATGCGGCTGGATGATGGATGGGCCTTATGCGGCCAAAAACAGTAGCGCATATGCGGCTGGGTGCAAAAGAACTCATGCGGCTGAAAGCTAGCCGCATGAAGTCCATGCGACTCAAGATAACAGGGGCTCATACGGCTGAGTCTGAACAAGGCTATGCGGCTCAATTACTTGCCGCATGAAGATTCATGCGGTCAAGTACTCAAGCAAGTCTTATGCGGCTAGGAAGGACTTTCCATGCGGCTGAGCTCGAACGAGTCTCATGCGGCTGGAAAGGCCATGCGGCCAGAGACTTGCCGCATGAAGATTCATGCGGTCAAGTACTGCTCTTCTTCTCCACTTGTCCAAAAAGAGGAGCCAAGCAACCATGGCTTCCAAACTACACAAAACCTTCATCCGGAGCCTAAATCGGAACTTCCTTAGGTCAAAATGGGGTAGAACAAAATTTTCTACAACACGGAACCATCAAAACTTAAAAATAATGAAGTTTGCTAGATCAAAACCAAGAAAATCCGAAAATGGTTAAAACCTAGATCTACAAAGATTAAAGCTTCAAAATGGAAAACTTTCAAGTTCTAAACTAGTATAGAATAAGGAGAAGAACATATTTTGATAAATAATTTTGTAAGAAAACATCAACAACATTTATGGATCCATCTCTTGAGCAAGTTGGTACTTGCCTTGGTTGGTGGAAGAAAATATTTGGTTGGTGGAGGAAATAAATAAGAGGAAGTAAATGAGAGGAGAGAGAATGAGTTATATATATAGATCTTGGACCCATGGATTCATGATGAACCATTGGTGAACCAAGAATAGGTTTCCCAAATGAGCCAAAACTGTAGGCCCAAATGCAGAAAATAAATTAGAAAATAATATTTTGTCGAATATTTTTGGAAAATGCATGAAGAAATACAGCATAATAAATATAGTAAAAATACAAGGTAAATATAATTTACCGGTTTACGTATTAAAATACGTATTCCAGGATCGGGGAGTGACAAAGAAATACTGTAATATAATACGGTCAAAATTTGTATACGTACAATGGAAATACCTATAACGAAAAACGAAAGTGACACTAACGGATAAGGTAGCCTAACCAGTCTAAGTGTATGCAGTTTTAAGAACATCCTCCAACGCATGGACCCTGGCTAAACTGGGATCGGCATGGTCCTCCTTTGGGGTACCAGAGGCCCAATCAGTATGAGCATGACGTTACGAAGAACGTCAGTGGCCGTCAGTAAAATAAGGGTCATCTCACACTGTATCTCTAGCGGAGCATTCGGATCACAAAAGGGAAGTGTATAGTAGCCCATACGCTAAGGATTGTCCTCCCCGCCCAACGCCTACTATGTCATATCCACAACACGAAACCTCTATTAATCGCTAAGTCAAACTAATCATACAAACACTATTAGCGGTTAATCCTATCGCACGTCTTATACGTACTGGTGGCCAGCCAGTCACGTATGTTCGAGTTCTATATGCGACTCGCAATAACGTGGTACAAATGAGTCAAGGCCTATGAATGCAACACACAAAGGGTGGTCCCTTAAATCTAAGTTCAATGTGTAAGAAAATAGTATCTAGCACGAAATAGAACTAAACAGTAATATTCTATCAAATTGTGCCATATATCACAGTTTATTTTACAAAAAGTAAATAATAAGTAATTGCATGAAATATGAGCTACAATAAATAAACAACAAATGACAAGGTATCTTGCCTGAGGTCCTTGCTGGTGAAACTGATAATCTCTTTGGGTACAGAATAGTCACAGGGCTACAGAAGATGAACTCAGATGATATGAAAAACTTTTAAAATAAAAACCAAAATAAAATATTCTGGTAAATTTTTAGGAAAAATATATGATGTGTATTTTTCTGTCAGCATTCCGAAACTTCAAACGGTTCGTGATTCTGATTCCTGGTTCTTCCAGAATCTCGAGAACACTAAAACGTGTCAGTTTTCGGACAACTGACACTCCACAAATTTTCCAAAAAATTAAGTTTAGAATTTTTGAAAATAAAATTTATACTCAGAAAATATACCTCAATACGATTTCAAAAAAAAATAGAGGTCAAACGGAGTCCGGAGTTGGGAGTTATGGTCATTCGAAGTTGCTATAACCTTTGAAAATTGAGGCTGAATTTATGACGAATTTTGGGCTTAGTTATGACGAAAAAAGAGAGAAATTTTGACAAGTATGGTTTGAAAGATAATTTTATTCATAGATTCGATAGATATATATAATGGCTAGCAATTAGCTAATTATGATAGGATTAGAATTAAATCAATAAGGATGATTAGGATTACCAACTAATTTGGATAGAAATATGATTGGTTTAAATAAGAAATGAACTAATTAATGCTAGATATGATTCCAATAGGATAAGAATTTCTAATGGATAAATCTTTCCAAAAATTTAAATCAAATAAATTATTAAAAGTAAATCAATTTGGTTGCAATCCTTTAAATGATAACCATAATATTTTAAGTATTATTCTATATTATCAAATAATTCAAATCATATGAATCCAAATCCAACTCAAAATCAACATAATAACTTTAAAACAATATTTAATATTTATCAAAATAATTTAAATCATATAAAAGATATATCTTTAAATTAAATAACGTTTCAAATCTAGATTAGACAAATCGTAATGCCACAATTAGTCAATGTAAGTATTTTAAAAAATATTTAAATTATCAACATAATTTAAAGTATAGTTTATAACCACCAAGATAATTTAAATAAATTCAAATATAATCAAATAACTGATTATCATGTCAAAATAATACTCGATGTCATCAAATATTATAAGACTTACTTTTATAATTCCAAATCTTTATTTAAAAATAAATGGACAAAAATCTTTTATCGCTAATTTTTTTTTTTAATTTTTAGAAGACCGAAAATAATAACAACATATTTTATATTTCAAGTAACAAAATTCGAGAACATTTTTTTTATAGAAATATTATTTCAAACCATTAATTTAAAACTAGTTTTCGATAACAAAAGTAATCACAAAATATCTTTTACAAAATTTCGACGAAAATTACTTTTAAACACGGTAATTAAAATATATAGAAATAATTTTAAAAAAAATTTGGGAAGAAGAGTTACAAATCTACCCACCATAGAAAAATTTCGTTCTTGAAATTTAAGGACTACTAGGATGGACGGACTTGGTTGATTAGTAAAAATTTGTGATAAGAGAAAATAGATGGAAGGGAAAAGAGAATTTCTTTAATGAGAACATTAATCAATTTGGGTGAAAATAGAAGAAGTGAATGGATATAGCTTGGTATGCACGGATATGATGCACATACACATTTGTAGGTGGAAAAATTTTGGAGAGAAATTTGTGGGAAGAAAATAATAGCAAGCTAACATATAAATAGGATAAAATTTTTGGTTAGATAAGGATTATGATTGTTTAAACCCCGCTAGATAATTCACAATTAATTTAACCGTTTTAAAAACCAATTCAACCAATCCATAAAAAAAAATAGATATTCTTTATCTTTATTTTAATCTATTTAAATCAAAATTAAAAAAATTAATTTTCCAATTTAAATTATCATGATAATTAAATAATTAACTCTAACAAATTTTCAATTATCTTTTTTTTATAAATAGTAAAAATACAATAATAATTAATTTCAAAATTCTTAATAACAAATATTTAAATAGTTGAAAGATCTCTTTGCAAACAAATAAAATAAATTACAATTAGTTTTTAAAAATCAGAATATACATGAATTTAATTTCATGTACCTCTCATGCGAATAGAACATATTATTTACAAAAATATTATTTTCTAACTTATCATAAATACTTAAAAAATAGTTTTTACGTAGTAGTAAAATAAAATTAAGTTTGTATGGCATATAAAAACATTTACCTGCTACGATATTGATCCACAATAGTTATTTCCTATAAAAATATTTGTAATTAAAACTTTTTGTAAAAAGAATTTTAAATACTTCGTATATGCGGATTCGCTCTAGACGTACGAATACCAACATAAAATAATTATCAAAATAAACTAAAAAAAATCATAGTGAATTTTTAGGGGGTTTACAAGAGTTACTTAGCAAGTCAGGATAGCTGTTGTAACATCCTTTTCAAGATTATCATGTCATGTCAGGTTACTTGTTACTTGTCAGGAGTGCGTCTCGACGGACCATTATCAAGATTATACATGTTATGCCAAGTTTGCTTGTTGCTTGTCAGGAGTGCGCCTCGACGGGCCACTATCAAGATTATCAAGAAAAATTTATATTATCATGTTCAAGTCAAGGTCAAAGCTCATGTCCAAGTCAAGTTCAATAGTATCAAGCTATCAAGTTGGATCATCGTAAGTTAGGCCAAATACAAGACACATATAAGATCACAAGTATATACAACAAGAACTAGGAGAACATACATGGGGATAACGGCAAGGGGGTATCGAGGCCAACAAGTGGCGCTGGTCAGGTAGCACCAGGAAAGTGACAGGTGCTGGACCAAAAGGTGCCAACCACTAAGTGGCACGGGACCAGATGGCGCTGGACCAAAAGGCACCTGGGACAAGAGGCGCCAGGGCCAGGATAGGTCAGCATGCGCCAGCATGCTCCAACATGTACCAACATGTGCCAGCATGTGCAGCAGCCAACATGCACTAGCACCAGCATGTGCCAGCATGTGCGCCAGCCAGTATGCACCATCATGTGCGCCAGCCAGCATACGCCAAACAGCATGCCTTCTGCTCATCTTCTCCAGATAGCTCCCAAATGTTCATGAAAATCTATAAACACAAAAGGGCATAAATCACTCAAAATAAGTCAAAATCGGGACTTCCAAGGGTCTAAATTAGGTAGAATCAAATTTTCTACAACATAGGACAATTAGATTTTGGAGATAACAAAGTTTAAGAGATCAAAACTAATAAAAACTGAGAAAATCTACGAACTTAGTTCTACAAGAATCCAACCATCAAAACTGAAAATGTCAAGTTCTAAAGAGCCTTAGAATCAAGTAGAGAAGAGAATAGAACAATAAAATTTAAGATCCATCATGAAGTAAGTTGCACTTGCCTAGGATTTCTTTGTAGGTGGGAAGGAGTTATGGAGAAGAAGAAAGAAATAAATAAAGAAGTTATGGAGGAGAGAGAGAGAGTGGAGTTGACTTATATATCAACCCCTTCTCATCTCAAACCAAAATGAACCAAACCAAGCCATGTTGAACCCAGTTGAACCAAAATCAAGTCAAGATTAAACCAAGGCTAAGCCAAGCTGTCACCCCCACTTTCTTGAATAGGGCTAATATGGTCATTTATATTATTTTATTATTATTTAAATTATTATTGCTAGTGTATTTACATTATTAGTTAAATATGTATTTTGTTGATATAGATATATACATGTTCAATAGAGTTTTTATTTATAAAAATCTTTAATATATTAAATAAATATAGAATATAAAATATTTATTTTATTTATAAATAAATTAAGATTTTTGTATATATATATTTATTTGGTATTATTCCATTTATGGAGTTTATATATATATATATATATATATATATATATATATATATATATATATATATATATATATCTTATAGTAATCTGAGATGAGCTCTCCGCTTGGGCGCCCTACGGGCGATCGTCCCCCTGACCCGGCTATCCCAGCCCGACGGCCGGCAGTCTTCCCGACGCCCTCCGCTTCCTCCATTCTGCTCCTCCTCCACGGCCCAAGCCACCTTCTCTCCCCGCAGCCTCCTCGCGGGCGGCGGCTCGACCGAGCGTCCATGGGGCCTCTCCAGATCCCCCTCCCGTTCAACCCTTCCCTCTTCCTCCCTCGACAGCTCCCTCCAATCCTGCTTTGGTCACGGTGGCCAAGTCCGGTCTGCTCCCTTCCCCGGCTACGGACCCCCCTCCCCTCCACTCAAGGCCCTTTCCGATCGTCGGCATCGGCCCCACTCTAACTTTGGGCGGCTCTTGCAGGCCGGAGACTCCCCCTCCCGCCGGTCCGTCGCAAGCCTTCCCCCTGATACAGCCATGCTGCGGGGACTGACCTGTCTTGGGCTTCGCGTCGGGTGAGATGCCAGTCTGGCCCCATATTTATGCGGCTCAAATTTCAAATGGAAGGGTGCCCACGGGCCCCTTCCGAACGCATGTGGGAGGCTCGGGATTGACGGCCTATGCGCCCCCGACTAACTGTCCTCCCCATGCGCCTGCTGGCATGACCAGCAAGGGACATGCACCCATTGGTCAGGCTCTGACCTATGCGCCCGCTCCTTGCTCAGGGGTTCATGGCCGGGCTGCGGTTCCTGGCTCCCCTAAGCCCCCCTCTTCAACCCTATGAGCCCTCGGCAGCTTCCCGCCGCCCTCCGAGTCTCTTCCAGCTGGAGGCTCCCCACTCAGACCGCCCCTCCGCCCGCCGCTCTCGGCGTCCCCCTCCTCCCCCTTCCGTGCACCCAGTCGTGCCCCCAGCTCCTCTCGCCGTGTCGGGTCGCTAGCTTCCCGATCCCCACCCCGGTGGCAAGCGACGCGGTCGCTTTAGTCGCCGACGGCGTCGTTCGTCCCCCTCTCCGTCATCCTTCCGGCACCCGTACCTTCCTCGTCCGCCTTTTCGGCGCCCCCTTCGGCCCGTTTCGGCTTGGACTCCCGAGCTGTTGGCCCTCGTTGGCCTATCCGCCACCGGGATCGCCCCGAAGCTTCGGTGGACCTACGGGCAGTCCTCCGTCCGGATATCCGATCAGGGCGTTGCTCTTCCGCTCCGGTGGCCGCCAGCTGACGCCACTCTTGAGCCCCCCTGCCGGCGCTGTTTCGGGCACCACGGGGCATGCGCTCTTCCATCCTAATTTGTTGGCTTATCCATCCCCCTCCCTCCCGCCTCCGGGATCGGCGGAGCTTCGGCCATGCGCCCCTGTCACCATCGACGGAGTATGCGCCCCCCTGCAACCGATGGCCATGCGCCCTCATCGCCCGCGGGACATGCGCTTGGCACCTCCCCCGCTAGGCATGCGCCCGCTGTTCCTCGGGGTCCTGTGGCCGCTCCGGGCTCACCTGCGCCCGGGCCCCCCCGGTTGGGCTTTGCATCGACCCCCCTTCAGCTGGACCATGTGCCCTCTCACCCCCCGTTCCTTGGTCCTCTGAAGGTTGGCGGGGTGCCTCATGCGCCCGGCACATGTGCACTCCCAAGCGGTGCCGCCGGCTCGCCAGCCTCCCCAGGCTCCCTTGCCCCCCACCCTCTGGTTACTTCATCTGCCCCAGCCCTCGCTGCCGCTGTTCGAACGTCCATCCCCACCGCTCCTACAGTAGCTCCCCTGCAACTTCCTATGCAGCGGCTCTTCGCCCTGATCGCGGAAGACATCTTGATCCCCCTGAGCGGGAGATCGTCCTTCCGGACATGGAATTCCCGTCCTCCATTGCAGGACAAGATATCCGCATCCCATTTTCCTCCGTCGAAAGTTTCTCGTTGTCCTCCACTTTTGCGAAGACTTTCGTGCTAAAATTTTCCTCTGGCTCCCCGAAAACTACGGTAGTCAAGGAAGCGATTGCCAGATGGGGCCTAGCTGCTGCTTTTTGGGTCGCCCTACTGGATCCCAAGCACCTGTACCTCCACTTATCCTCTCCCTCCGACTTCTCTAAGGTTTGGGCCAAAGGTTCCACCAGAATTACGGCCCACACCGTCAAAATTGTCAAATGGACTCCAGATTTCAGCACCAAAGTCGATTCTATGATCGTTGCGGCATGGATCACCTTACCCAACCTCTCCCTTATCTATTTTGCGCCTGCGGCTCTAAAGGGTATCACCGGCTCTTTCGGGACGCTTGTGGCGATTGCCGAAGAAACTAAAAACCTCTCCAAAGGGAACTACACGAAAATCTACGTAGAACTCGACCTATCCCACGACCCCTCCCGCCCAGATTCAACTTGAGCTAGGGGGCCTGACACACCATCAATCGCTCATGTATGACGACAACATTTTGTTCTGCAAATACTGTCAAATGAGAGGCCATGCCCTCAAATACTATTTCAGAGCACATCCTGAGCTGAAGAAGGTTGCCTCCCGCAAACCACAAGCTCCAACGGCTACTCCTACTGTACCCACATCTCCAACCCATCACTTCAACAGCACGTCCCCATCCCTCAGCTCAACCCGACCACTGGATAGAGCCATCATCCCCTACACCCTCCAGTGATACCCTTGACAACTCTTTCTCCATCCTCTCTTCCTTTCCATCAGAGGGCAACCCGGAGTGCCCCCTACCCCCATGCCACGGTGCACATGCCGGCTCCGGCCAGAAGGACGATACTCTATCGGCAATAGTAGATGAGGAACGTCAGGCTAATACCACCCCCCCAGAGCAACCTTCGTCAGAGATTATTTCTTTCAACACCGACAACACCATTGCGGACTCAAGACTCAGCTTCGACTTCGTAGCCTCGGACAGGTTTCACCAAGCTCAGGAAGCTGGTTTCCTGGATCCCAGTAACCCCCTAAGTGCATTGACAGAAACGGACCAAGAAGTCCCCCTTTGCTGCTAGAGGACACTGGTAGCCGTCCTTTAAGCCCGATTGTCTCGGAGGTGGGACCCGCTACCTCGAATCAGAGTGCCCCCAAAAACAATCTCAAAAAGAAGAAAAAATACGACATCGAGCAGTCGTCGACCATGACCACCAGGTCCACCGTAAAACTCACCAACCACACATCCCTCCTACCTTCCAATGCTTAACATCCTATCTTGGAACGTACGGGGGCTAGCCAATAAACCGACGCTGAATAGAATCATCAGCCTCAAGAAAATACATAAGATTGACATATTAGTGATCATTGAACCCAAAATCCCCAAAAAAGACTAAAATCCATCCAACTTCAGCTTGGATTCCAAACTGCGGTAGCCAGATGCAATGACATTTGGATCCGCTTCGCTGCCGAGGTCAGGTTCGGTATCGTGCAAGACTCTGGACAGACTCTCTCCTGCTGGGTGGAACACCCGCTTCTCCCAACCCGCTCTATCCTCTCTGCTGTACACGAAAGCCGTGATCTCCCTGAGCACAGGATCCTCTGGAACTCGTTGCTGGAGACCTACCCCCTAGCAACAACTCTCTGTGGCTATGCATTGGTGATTTCAATACTATCTCCTGCAGCGAAGAGAAGTCCGGGGGCCGCCCGCCCCTACAGCATGCCATGAATGACTTCAACAACTTTATATTCAACGCCCATTTACACACTCTCCCTTTTGTCGGCAATACTTTCACTTGGTACAACGTGCAGAAAGGCGCTCGCAGGCAATACTCCCGTCTCGATCGCTCCCTGACCAACGACTGGTGGCATGACATGGGCCTCTCCACCAAACTATCCCATCTCAACACCACCAAATCGGATCATTCTCTCCTACTGATTGAGCTTAGCAACAGATCCATCCACATCAAAAAAGATTTCCATTTTTTGGACTTCTGGACACATCACCCTCAAATCAGAAATATTGTCGCCACCGCGTGGTCTTCCAAGGATGATCCAGAACCCCTCACTCGGGTTGCAGCTAGACTCAAAGCTATCAGAAAGGACCTTTCTACATGGAGCAAGTCCGCATACGGCAACCTTTTCCAAGCAATTAGAACGGCGGAGGATGACGTCAATCGTACCGAGATCCAGTTCGCCACGGACAGATCCACGTAGGCCCGGTCCGCCTTCAACTTCGCCAGAGCCATACTCAAATCTTGTTTGAAGGTGGAGACTGAATTCTGGAAGCAGAAGGCTAGATTAGAATGGGACTCCGATGGGGACCGTAACACGACATACTTCCACTCTTGCTTCAAGGGTCGCAGGCACAAACTTTTTTTTACACCAAATTTACGACAAAAATGGTCAACTGCTGGAGGACCAGAGCTATATTCAAGAGGAGGCCGCCAACTTCTACTCCAACCTATTCTCCAAAGAAGCCATCGTCAAGGATGACGAGTTCCTGGCCAAGGTCCCCAATTTGATTACCGACGAGGATAACGAGCAGCTGCTTATTCCTTCCTCCGCTGAGGAAGTCAAAGACGCAGTATGGGCCCTCGACGAACACAGCGCCGTCGGGCCAGATGGTTTTTCTGGAGTATTCTTCAGGTCTTGCTGGGATATCATTCAGCAGATTTTCTTGAGGCCACCTCGGCTTTCTTCCAAGGGACTACCTATCCCAAATCCATCTCCAGTGCCAACCTCATCCTTATCCCCAAAAAAGATAACCCGGAGACCTTCAAAGACTTTAGACCCATCAGCCTCTGCACTTTCACCAATAAAATCATCTCGAAGATAATCAACAACCGCATGGCCGACATCCTCCCTAAGATTATCTCTGAAGAACAAAGTGGCTTTGTCCCAGGCCGGAACATCATTGACAACATCCTCCTAGCACAAGAAATGATCACATGCATGAAATTCCCATCTAGAGGGGGAAACGTCGCCATTAAACTCGATATGGAAAAAGCATACGATCGTCTGGACTGGCAATTCATGATTTAGGTTTTCAGGGCCTTCGAATTCTCGAAATCTTGGATCGACATCATCTTCCGTTCGATCAGCAACCCATGGTTCTCCACCGTCATCAACGATCAAGCAGCAGATTTCTTTCCAGCCAGCCGTAGGGTCAGACAAGGTGACCCTCTCTCACCCACTCTCTTTATCATCGCGGCGGAAGCGCTCAACAGAAACCTCAAAAATATGTCCAATACTCCCAGATTCTACCACTTCCACACTACTACCGGATGCCCTTTGATCATGCACTTGGCCTACGTCGATGACATCCTCATTTTCTCCTCTGGCGATATCGGATCTGTTGAGGTGGTTCACAGTACGCTTGAGAAATACTCCAGATGCTCGGGCCAGCGGATCAACACCAACAAAAGCGTCATATACACTCACCACAAAGCAGACAAGACCCACTCAGTGGCGCTCTCCACCCTCACTTCCTTCTCTACTGTATATCCGCCTTTTTCCTACTTGGGTTGCCCGTTGGTTTATGGTAAATCTAATGCAGGCATCTTTGCGAGTCTTGTTAGCAAAATCAGAGCTAAAATTGAGGGATGGCACAACGCTACCTTATCCCCAGATGGCAAGTTGATTCTGATCAAACATGTTCTATCCTCCATCCCCATCTATACCCTTACCGTTTGCGCCCCCCCCAAAAAAAAGGTTCTTTACTCGCTCGAATCTCTATTCGCCAACTTTTTTTGGGGCCACACAGATGGTAAGGACAAGCACCACTCGGCCGACTGGGATACTATGGCCAAACCTACTGAGGAGGGAGGGCTGGGATTCAGCAGACTTCTCTACATTGCCGATTCCTGCTCCATGAAGCTGTGGTGGAAGCTTCGTACGGACCATTAGCTTTGGTCCAGGTTTATGAAGGCGAGATATTTCAGATTCTTCCATCCCGTGACTGCCGTCGCCAACACCAGATCCTCTGCAAATTGGCAGTGTATCCTACACGGGCGTCACCTCGCAGAACCCCTCATTCGCTTCAAGCTAGGCGACGGCCGTTCGTCAATGTTCCATGAACGTTGGTTTGGGGCAGAGGTAGTCGTACAGACATAAAACATTCGTCCTCGAAAGATCTGGGACCTTTGGGACAGTAACTCTGGCTGGAGGTAGGACAGTGTGATTGTGCGGCTTGGTGCGAAGGCGGCCACCAGTATTGCAGCTACGGACTTACGAATCGTCGACACTTCGAATATATTGTGGTGGTCGCCAAACCCATGCGGCTCTTTTTCTTTATCGTTGGCCAGAACAGTGGCGAGGGGCATTGGTGTCCCTTCACCCTATACCGCTCCTTTTTGGCAGGCTTGCCTCCCAATCAAATGGTCCATTCTGATTTGGAGAGCCCACCGGCAGAAACTTCCTACCGATGACATCCTAACCTCATTCAGATACAGCCTGGCTTCGCGGTGCCACTGCTGTACATCACACCAACCAGAAACTGCGGAGCACATCCTTACCTCCGGCGACCTTGCGACACAGATGTGGACGAGACTTTCTTCCAAATGCCGGCTAGAACATTAGCAGGGCGGTCAAAATAATCTCCTGGCCAACTGGAGCAGGTCTCATGGGCACCAGATCGTTGTGGCTACCGAAATTTGGGCCATGTAGAAAAATCGGAACAAATGGAGGTATGAAGGGCGCCAATATAACCCCGAACAAATGATCAGGGAGGCGTCCAGACAGGTGCGCAAAGCCGCCTGGCGCTGCCGTCACTCTCCGGCTAGCTTTTGGGAGTCTTTGGCTTTTACCGACAGCTAGCATGCGGTAGGGCACATAGCCGTTTTGGGTTGCGCGCATCCCTTGTCGCGTTTGTCGCTTTTTCCTGCTTTTGATGTCTTTTTGCGCGGGACGCGTTACTTGTATAGGCTTCGGCATTTTGCGCCTGATACATCAATAAAAGTCTCTTCTTCCAAAAAATAAAAGAATAATATATATATATATAAATATATTATTTATATGTAGAAAGGGAATAAAATAGTTTTAAATAAATGTTTATAAAAGGGTTGGCAAATACTATTTATATATATATATATATATATATATATTTATATATATATATATATATATATATATCTATATATATATATATATAAACATAAATATATATATATATATATATATATATATATAAAGTAAATAGAAAGTCAAAAGTGAAGTAGAAAGTCAAAATCAACACAAAGCAATAACACACACACACACCACATACAACATACCAGTAGCAGCAAACTGCTTTGGCCGAGCCCCATGGGCTTTCAACCGAACGCAAACCCGAGCGACCCCCTCGACCCTATGTATATATATTTCAAGAGAGAAAGAGGAAGAGTTTTATTAATCAAAACCCTAACCCAAATATAGCGCACACCTCCCCATCGACGTCGACTACATGCGCGCACCTCGGACGCGCCGGAGGCCGGCCAGGACGCGCGCAATGGCGACAGGATGCGAAGACCGGACAACAGCGCACAGCAGCCGCGAACCCGACTTTGCCTTGATCTTGCGCGACGCTCGCTCAATCGTTTTACGATCCGTTTCTTAAGGTATGTTCAAAACATATACGTCTTCATATTCCTTCAAATAGTTCGTGCCGATTCGCATCATGTGCGATGAAAAATGAGTTCCAAAATCGAAAAAAACCGGATTTATTGGACGTTAGAAACTGTCCCGAAACCCCAACTTTGTGGACGATTTGCGACCAGTTTGTTGCTAGTTTTCAAATTCGGTCTGAAGAGTCTTGTAGACAACATATAGGAGATCAAAACCCTTCTTGTAGATTTAATTTTTATACATTATACAGAAAGTAATTGGTTTGTGAAATTTGAGAAAAAATTGGTTTTTAAAACTGAATTTTTAGAAAAATTGTCCTGATACGACCTCCGTCCCATCAATCCGGGCGACATGGTCGTGAATTGAAAGTATCGAAAGGTGCGTATCAACTTCTTGGATGTGTGGGCTTTGACGGAATTCAAATTGGTCGCGTGTGCGCGACGAATTTGATGCGTATCCGTTTAAAATTTATCGTTTTGACCTTTTGCATATTTGTCAATTACTTTGTGCACGTTCGTCATATCGAGACAAAACTTTTGCCAACAGGACCGTATTATTTTTTTGGTCTTGTACACAAAGTTTGGTCCGAATCTGAGAAGGTCGACCGGAACGCTATTTTGGCGAACCCGCGACCCGATCCAACGGGCAAATTTGTGCGCGGCCTATCGGAATCCAACTTTGGACATACGGTTGGATATGTCTCATCAAACCGAACTCGTAGGCATGTAGTTTAATGACTTTAGAGACCGTAGGTTCTGGCACGTTTTTGGTACAAAGTGGGTCCAATGGCGGACACCATTTTGACCCAAAATTTTCATTTTTTTTCTGTGTCCAGAATTGGACTTATGGGTAGGTGTTTCTAGCTAATTTGACCATTCTGAGAATGTTGGTAATGTCTGTTTCAGCATTAGGAGACTGTTGTGCGAGTTGACCGTTCGTGGCTCATTGAGTGGTTTGTAGTTCGATTTTCTCAGCTCAGGTCAGTAGGCAAGTACATTCTCTGATGGTTTTCATTGCTTTGATATCTAATATATCCGATTCAGTTATAGTGTTATACTTGATTCTCGACACAAGGATACAAGGACTAGTATACTTGAATTTCGTCATGAGATGTCATTCTGGTTTACATGGTATATGAGTATATTGTTCGATATTGTTTCCTGTACTTGTATAGACACCAATTTGGAAGTGGACTGGCCCCCTACTTTTTGAATCCCGTGTCATGACCTGTCATGTCTGGATTCATTATACTACTCGGGGATGGAAAGTTATTAGAGGTTATGTGATCATTACCCCTACTTGTTTATTACTTGTGTATAGCTCCACCCTCACCACACGTAGGGTGTAGCCTGACCTTATACTACTTGTGCATAGCTTTCCATTTTGACCGACCTGATCCCTACACTATTATACTACCTGTGCATATCCGATCAAATGGAACAGCCTGATCTTGACCCAAGCCGATCACATAATGCTCTAATATCTTATGGCACTTTCTTTTTATGCTTACATCATACCTCAGATTACTTTCCACTATTTATATTCCATTTTTATCTTATATCTCACACATGACATGATATCCAGTTCTCTTGTTCTGTTTTACTTTCAGTCTTGATATTTCATCTTATATTTTATTATAATTGTCTCTTATAGTATTTGTCAATTCACATAAAACTGCTGTTAGTGTTTGTACTTGCTCATATCCTGACAGGATAACCCCTTTTATTTTTTAGATGATTTAGATGCAGATTGCCCGACCTACTACGGGTTTGGCATAGATGGAGCCTACGACCAGGACCAGCCTGTGGACCCGGTGCTCGTAGAGGACGCACCGCCAGTAGTGACCTAATTTACCTAGATTTTGTCTGGATTACATTCCAGTTTGATACTTTGAGACTTATGGTATTTATTTGGGATATTGTTTTATGTCTTGGATTCTGAACTTGTGGTTGTGGCTCGGCAATATTTCAAACTATTTAATTCATCTTTATCTTTATCTTTATCATCATGCTTATCTTCCTTAGATTATATGATTGAGTGGTGATTATATTCCTCCGTACGGAGATGACAGGTTATATTATTGTGTCTTAGATTCTATATATTCTAAATGACCTTTACAGCGTTCTACCGTCGATACTGCGGCGTAGGCTGGACGTACCCACGTGCTCAAACCCCTAAACAGGGTGCGGGTTGTGACACAAGCAAGACAAGTCAAAATACATGCCACTTGTCAAATATCAGAAATCCGTATACGTATCCTGAAAAATACATATAACGGGAAACGGGAGTCACACACACACACACACACACACACACATACACACAAAATACTATTTCTATTTATACTTAAGGTAGACTATGATTCACAAGTAAAAAGAAACTAGTTTAGTATTCTGGTTATCTAGCAACTTGTTAACCTAAGGGTTAAATGTAAACCTAGATTATCATGGTTTCTATCATACTATTAAACATGTGATATTAGTGTAAAACTTACTACAACTTGTCTTAACAATGCAACGAATATTCCTATAAACAATTCCAAAACAAAATGGTGTGCGACTATAATGGTTATAATCTAAAGTCGCCAACTAAGCAACTAATGTCGTAAATCATACCATTCTAATTACAATCATTCTAACACATGAAATATGACATTAAAATAGATAGGTTTAGTTAGTTCAATCCTACAACTTGTCAGGTTGCCTATATATGAGTTCTAATGAACAACGTCGTCTACAACTTACCATTTTGAAAGTATCAACCCTATATGAACTCTCCTATAGGTTTCTAACTAATAATATATCATTATAGATGTTAAAATATGTTACCAAAGAGTACAAAATAAAATGCAATCTAACACATGTCATGACATACGTTCGAAGGTGAAATTGACATTTTCTAACATCAACGTACATGCTGAAATGAACCATCTAGAACGCCTATTTTAGAACATAAAAACAATGGTATAAATTATTTCCTAGGTTGGGTTTTGGGTGATAATCATGGGATAAAAGTTTTGTACGAGTTAGAGAAAAATTCTTACATAAAATGTTAGACTTTGTCACGTTCTAGCACTGAATTCCAGTTCATAAATTTAGTAGTTTTGTGACAAAAACATGATTCCACTCTATTTTAGCATGCAATCAGTACAAAATAAAATATTGGCATGATATGGGATGAAGTTAGGGTACTAATTGTGAACATTTCGGTCATAAATAATAACTTTTTACACATAAAACATTCCACACAAAAATATGTCACTGTTCTAAAATTTATGTAAATGAGACAAAATAAAATGTTTGCTCCTGTCTAAACACATTTCTAACATGAAATAATTATAGGATACGTTAGCGGGGGGGGGGGGGGGGGGGGGGTAACATGGTTACATATTTATGGAGATTTTGTGCAGATTTTTTTTTCACAAAAAGTGAATATAACATGTGTAAATATGCGTACAAACAGAAGTGGACAGAACTGAAACTACAAATAAAAACTCGTATTCGTCATCTCTTAAATTAGGTTTTTTCATATTTTAATTATGATTTCTATCTAAAGGATCGATGTATCTAGTTGTACCGTAAGTTAGAAATCATAAAATGACAAGAAAAATACATTACATACCTGTTTTGGGATTGTTGTACAGCTTCAACACTAACGAGTTTCAACAGGGACACTTCTTCGAAAAATGTCTCTACGGGAGGGTAGCCGACAGAAAACCATAGTTAATTAAATATCAAATCGAAGGGTAATTGGAAGAGATATGAGATGAAAAAAATTTGGAGAAGTTTTACCAAATGGTGTGGTGTATACACACCAATCTTTGACCGAAATTATGCACAACACACTGTTGGACACTTCGGCTTGTTACATAAGTTTGAGGGATCAAAACTCCATGAGAAAATTATAAAAAAAATATGAAAATGAAAGGTAAGACATAGAGGAAGGTTTTTTGTAAAGTACTTGAGGCTCTTACCTACTATCTTGGTAGTGCAAAATGATATTGAAGTCAGCACTATCCAGCAGTCTTATTTTGAAATCACCTTCAGTCCAATGAGTTTGTGAGAGAGTTTTGGGATAAAAAATGAATAGAATGGGGGGAAATGACCCATAGGGCTGTAGGGAGTCAATGAGAGAGTTGTGGGAGAAGTTTTAGGAGACATGGAGGTAATGGGAGGTGGTTTTGACCACGAAAAGTGGGGGTCACTACATAATTCCAAAAATTGTAAGGCTTCAGATTGTGTGCTGTCCACACACTTGTATGTGCACATTATGGATCAAGTAAGTGCTTAGTTAGAGTCTAATAGGTCTCGTGCAAGTGTAGACCAAGTTTGGGTTCAAAATAATTTGATTGGATATGTTTGAGTGGCCTACACTAGTCATTAGTACCACCGTAACTAGGTTAAAACAAAGCTAACTACAATGCACCTAGCCAATTCCAAACTTATGTCACATATAATATTAACTAAGAATATTAAACCTAAACATAGTACTATATATATTTATATATAAACATGCACACAAATATCTATATGTAATTCTTACAATAAAAAATATTTGATCTACGAAGGTTACACTGTAGTATTTGGTTTCCTAGTATTTTATATATTTATTTTGGAGAATATTTTTTTATTTTATTAGGTATAGAGTGATTAGATCAAGTTTTTGATTTTGAGATTGCAAAGGTATGTACCTACGTCTATAGGTGAGATATGATAATATTAGGTCACATATGGTCGCTATGGTCCCTAGATAGCCCCAGATAGATTATTTTATTATTTTTGAATTTTCCCGAGTTTTTGATAATTTTTATAATTATTATTTTTATAAGCTCTTGGGAATTTCTGTAGGGTCACACAGGGTATTTTGATCAAATACTTTTATTTAAGTTGTAGATAGTTAAAAATATTTTCTATACATTTCTAATATTTTTCTGGATTTTTCTGGAAAATTTGGAATTTTTTAAATAATTAAAACCTACAGAATTTTTTTCCATAGGCTTTTGGGATATAATGTGAGATTATACGAAGATATTTTGATACCAAACTTTTTATTTAGGCTCTAGACACATAGAAATAGTTTCTAGAATTTTTTGGAATTTTTTTGAATTTTTTGTGATTTATTTGAATTTATTTGCAGTTAAAATAAATTTTTAATGAATTTTTGTAATTAAAATAAATATTTACACAGCCAGCAGCACAATCAGCCATTCAGTCAGCCAAGGGGGCCCACCTATCGGCGTCCAGCAGCTGGAACCGTCTCTCTCCCTCTATGTATACATGTATATTCACAAACCCTATTATTTAAATCCAACATCCTTTGTGATTTGATCTTAGAGATCATTCAACTCGTGGAGCGATTGTGATCAACTCCGATGTCCTTTTCCGTACCGTTTTCTTTTTTAGAATCGTCTCGAGGTATATTTTCTGAATATCAATTTTTTTTAGTAATTTTTGAAACTAATTTTCTGTAAAATTCTTGGAGTGCCAGTTGTCCAAAATCTGACACATTTTGGTGTTTTCGAGATTCCTGAAGAACCAAGAATCAGAATCACGAACCGTTTGATATTTTCGAATGCTGACAGAAAAACACACATCATATATTTTTCCCATCAATTTTACAGAATATATTATTTTCTGTTTTTATTTTAGAAGTCTGTCCTAATTAGGAACCCGACAAACCTGATTTTTGCGCCATATTAACTTTTTATCTGTTAGAGATTTTACGTCACCATAAATTCCAGTGTTCATTTAACACTGAAATTGAAATGTCCATGATGTCAAATCAGAAAGTTGGGACAACTGACTTTTTAGTCAACGACGTGCCTCGATTTGCGTGCCAAAAGTCTCATATCTATAAAAAAAATTCCATTGGCTAAAAACTATATTTTCTATTGTTAAATTATGATTTAAAAAATATTATTTCAGAATTAAAAGTATTTTCTATAATAATTAACAATTGTTAGGAGCAACCTATTTAGCCACTTTCGTAGAATCTAACGTGTTAAATTTATGTGTCGGGGTAGATCGGATAATGTCTTGGAGTCGTGACTTCATCCTTTTTTGGGGCAAACAAGTATCACTATATCCTACGTACCTTTATTCTATGTTGCATGTGTTCTATTCATTGGCATTATTGGTTTACCTTTTCTATTTTGATGCAAGAGAGTTATACTTGTTATCATCATATATGATCACCTAATAATTTTGTCAATGTTTAATGCTCCAAGATCAATGTTCAATTTTATTATTCAATGTTCAAGTTTAAAGTTAATATAAAGTGATCATGTTTACTTGTGAGAGAGTCGGGAGGGAGAATACAACTAGTATGCATGTGATCTACGCAATGTACAAAATTTTCTCAATGTCAACGTTAGTAGCAGTCGTTGCACTGCACGTACCGACTGCCAGATGTCATAACCCGTTTACATGCGGAACACTTATATTCTAAAATACACAGTACACGTGGCTTGATTCATGTTGACATATTGTCTAGTGATTTGTTTTATATTAGTCGTGCTCTTATATTGTTTTCGTGTCTTAGTTGTGCCTTCAACTGTTCCATGTCATAGTTTTACTCTCAAACTGTTTCCAAGATATATTGTACTCTTTTTGAATCATATTATATTCATCTCTTCTTCACTATTATTCTACGTGCTTGTATATTATACTGTGTAGTGTAGTGTTATGATGACTTGCTCCAATCCTGACTTGATAACTATTTTTCAGTTTTAGACGACGTGGTTTGTCCTGAGATTTATGGTGCATATCTTGGTGACATTGAAGTTACCAATGTGCTGGTTGCTTCTACTAATGCGGATTAGCATATCTCTTCCTTATGCTCTTTCGTATTATTCTTAGCTAGTGGGCTTAGGGGACTTTAGTTCTAGTTGTTTTTATATTTATTTATAGTGGATTTGTTCCCGAGAGTATCTTGAGTTATAGTGGATTTTTATTTAAATTATTTATTGAGACTTTAAGTTTAATCTCTTTGTCATGACTTAATTGTGGATGATATATGTGAACTGTGTAATTGTTATGGATAATGCTTATCATAGACAAGTACTACCGCCGATGCTGTGAAGCAGGCTGGACTTGGACACGTACTCGTATCCCAAAAGTGGGTACGGGTCATGACATACAGCCTCATAATCCAAATGAGCATCAGATCCAGTCTCATCTATAGCATTATCCTGGGGTCCAAAGAATGTAGGGGCACAAATCCTCATCTTCTCATAATATATCAACTATCCAATCATGATTAGCTCACACTATTGAGCCAGACGACGTAATGCCATGTAATGGAGCTGGAAGATTCGACGCAGCATAGCGTTAGTGCACTAACTCTGTCATTATCACATAGCACTAGTAGACTGCTCAGCACCATGGATACCTACTATACGATATTACAAGCATTGGAGCACAAAACTGCTCCACCAACCATGATATCGCATCCACCATTGATACCGCCTCCTCTATCGGTAGTAGTGGCACTTGCACATAAGCATTTTGACCTGATAGTCCCATATATTCTCATGGGTGCGCCTCCTCCTCACTAGTAGTCCTAGATTAGATAGTTTTTATGAGTTTATGTATCGGCCTTAGTTTGTCATTATGTATCAGACAATTATTATTTCAGACATTAATATTATATGCGATAGTTTATATAGGTCATGGATTGTATAATATTTGTAGTTTTATATTCTTTTTTTTTGTCTATTTATGTGATATATATATATATATGTACATGATACATTATGTATTTCAATTTTTTTGATATGCAACAATTGTTGGCCCATTGGTCAGGGTCAAACCTGATTTTAATAATTGATCAAACTCTGTCTCGATATACGAAATAATTCAGATGTTTACTAAAGACGTTTTGGACACTGATCAAGATTGGATATCTACTCAGTTCAAGACCGAAGCTCTGTTTGCCACTCAAGACTGTATTTCCTTAAGTAATGTAATTTTTATTTTTATTGAGTCTAGGAATACATTATACACTAAGTCGTACTGGCAAATAGGCTATCCAAAATCGTTTTTCAAAACTGACCTATCATTTTTAAAATGACCTATGTTTTTGAAAAACATCTACTTTTACAAAAAGCTTCTGAAGGATTTTCAAAAAGCCAAAACAATTTTTCACAAAATAAACCTGACCAAATTCTGACAGAACTCGGCCAGAGTTCGGCCAAGGTAAACGTTATGTGAACGTTGGATTTTGAACTTGGTCTCCCTTCAGTTGCGGTTTGTTACAAAGAGTTCTGTCCGAATTCTATCTGAATTCTGTCAGAGTTCTGTCTTTGGAAAAACTATAAATAGAGAGAAATTCTGATCAGTTTAACACACTCATTCACTTTCATCTTTTCTCTTCTAAAGCTTACGTTTCTTCAAAAGAGTTTTCAAAAGCTTCCATTTTCAAATCCCAAGCCAGTTAGAATTCTCTAGTCAATTTGTCGGTACGGTGCGGTTTAGAAGATTTCAGAGAAATTGTAATCAGAGGCTTGATTGAAGAAAGACTCTGTAAAACTGAAGTTGGTCAAGTTCTTCGTATCAAAACTCGCGTCTGTAGAAGTTGCAAGGACTTCGTATGAAAACTTGCAGGATTTTTCAATAGTAGATTCAACTGGAAGCTAGAGTTCTTCCGACTGGACTAGTCCTCATAAGAGGGAAACCAGTATAAATCTCTGTGTTTGCGTTTGTCTTCTGATCACTCTTTTCTTTACAGTTATTACTTTGTGATTATTATTATTTTTGTGATCTAACTGCTAACAAGTTTTAATTTAGCAATATTCTGCTGCCTACAATTGGTATCAGAGCGGATTATACAGGTAAAGCAAGATAAAACTGCAGTTATATTCAGTTATTTTTTAATTGTTATATAGATCACAGTATTACACATGGCAACTGTAAAATTCATAAGTGAAGACCAAGCCACAAACAAACCTCCACTGTTTGACGGCACAAACTACACTTACTGAAAAACACGGATGAGTTTCTTCTTAAAATCTCTTGATTTTGACTTATGGTCTATAGTTATTGATGGCTACAAAAAACCTCATAGTATTAATGTTAATGGAGTTTTAGTTAAAAAATCCCATGATAAATATACGGAGGATGAAAAGAAAAAGGCCAGTCTTGACGCACGTGCTATTAACGCTTTATTTTGTGCTTTAGACAGAACTGAATTCAACAGGGTATCGACTTGCACAACATCAAATGAAGTGTGGAAACTTCTCGAAGTAACCCATGAAAGAACAACACAAGTCAAGGAGTCAAAGATCAGCAGACTTACTCAAGAGTACGAGGCGTTCAAAATGAAGCCAAGTGAATCAGTCAATCAGATGTTTACGAGATTCTTGGATATTGTAAATCCTTTGTCTTCATTAGGCAAGGAATACAGTAACCATGAGAAGATTCGTAAACTTCTATGAACTCTCATAAAGAACTGGATTTCAAAGGCTACAGCAATCATTGAAGGAAACGACCTCTCAACAATGTCTCTGGAAACACTCATGGGTACACGAGTTAGAACTTCAAGACTTTGAAGATGCTACACCAAAGGAGAAGTTAGAAAAGTCGATCACTCTCAAGGCTCAACATAGAAGAACTGTCGAAGATGATTCTGACGACAGCGACTCTGACCCTGAAGATCAAGCTCTTCTGGTAAGAAAATTCAAGAAGTTCATGAGATTCAACAGAAGAACAAAAGATAGCAACAGAAACAACAAAGAAGAAGATCCTATTTGCTACGGATGTAAGAAAAAAGGACATATAAAGAAAGATTGTCCAACAGCATCATCATCAACAAGAAAAATAGCAAATATAACAAAGGCTACCTGAAGAGATCTACATCAAGGAAGTACGCCAATACAAGCATATGGCATGAAAGCGAAGCCTGCGATTCAGAAGACGAACAATCAGATGAAGCTGCAAATGTATGCTTGATGGCTTGCGATCAGGTAATCACTAATCCTCTATTTGATCCTTATGATGATTTTACCTTTGAGCAACTAGGAGAGGCTTTCAGTGACCTGTTAAATGATTACTGGAAACTGCGTAGTAAATATGAAACCTCTAAAAAGGTACTCAAAGAGTACAAAGGTGAGATAGGAAGACTTACCGACCAATTAGCTGATGTTAGAAATAATGACTCTTCTATTGAGTCTGGTGAGCTTTCATCTATTAAGCTGTTGTTACACGAGACTGTTAAGTTATCCGAAGAAAAAGACCACACTATCATCCAGCTAAAGGAAGACCTATCTAAGGAGAGAAAGAGTCTCCAGTGTGCGCAAGTCAGAATAGAAACACTACATCTGACTACACTAGATTATATGACACCTCAAAAAAGTTGAAAATTAGTTTAGAAAAATGGCCTGAAGTTGCTGCTTCATATTCTAACACGTGTTAATTACTGAATCATCGGAACACGCCCAAACCAAACACTGTCAGACCAAACCATACCAACCTATGCCCAAGAAGACTAATAGGCATGCATTTTTCTATACTAGAAAACCAAAATCTACCAATCATGCACCTCACACAACTTTTAACACTCAACATACTAAATGTCATTATTGTGGCCTCATTGGTCATATATCCTCTGCATGTAGAATCATAAATTTAGTAGATTTAAATGTTTATGCATGGATACCAAAAACTAACCAGTCAGGACCCTACAAGAAATGGGTACCAAGAGTTTCATCTGCAAATTATTTTGTAGGTGGAACACCCTTCACATGCTAGAAGCTAATGGATCCTCGACAGCGGTTGCTCACGGCATATGACCGGTGATGCTTCATTATTCGTAATACTGTCGAAGAAGAATAAAGAAGGATATATCTTCTTCGGTAATAATTGAAGAGGGTACATAATCGGTATCAGTGACATTGGTAAGGCTCCCTATCCTGTGATTAAAGATGTTTGTCTAGTTACCGAGTTAAAACATAATCTGCTCAGCATAAGCCATTTAGCTGATCACGGTTATGGCATTAACTTTGTCAAAGACAAATGTACTATAGTTGATAGTTCAACTGGTACTACTATCTTTGAAGGTATCAGGAAAGACAACATATATGTTTTCTATCTGTTAGAAGATGCTAACAAAGCAGGTAGATGCTTAGTGGCCAAGAGCATTGAGAGTCAACTATGGCATATGAGACTCGATCATGCAAACATGGACACAATTTTAAAACTATCTACAAAGAAGTTGGTACGCGGCTTACCGGACATATCTTTCAAGATGGATACGGTATGTAGTAAATGTGAAAAGAACAAAGCTACCCGATCCGCCTTTAAATCCAAGAACGCTGTAAGTACCACTAGACCTCTACAATTGTTGCATATGGACTTATTTGGACCAAGTAGAATTGCTAGTCTAGGTGGTAAGTTATATGTATTTGTCATTGTAGATGCTTTCTCTAGATATACACGGGTATATTTTTTTGCACGCAAGAACGATGCTTTGTCAGAATTCGTCACCTTTTACAAGAAAGTACAGAATGAAAAAGGTTTCATGATTACTCGCATTCATAGTAATCATAGAGACGAATTTGAGAATGCAGAGTTCAAGCAATTCTGTGATACACACGATTATTTGAATAATTTTTTTTGCCCTGGAACTCCACAACAAAATGGAGTTGTGGAACGTAAGAACATGACTCTATCTGAAATTGCTAGAGTAATGTTGAACCAGTTTAGTCTACCTAGATACTTTTGGACTGAAGCTGTCAATACAGCGTGCTATATTCTCAAGGGTTCTAATTCGACCTATATCGAAGAAGACACCCTATGAACTATGGTTTGATAGAACACCCACTGTTTCATATTCAAGATTTTCGGTTGTAAATGCTTTATTCTTAATACTAAAGACAATCTGAGTAAATTTGATGAAAAGGCCGATGAAGGTATATTTCTAGGTTATGCAGGAAAGAACAAAAGGTACAGAGTCTTCAACAAAAGAACCATGATCATTGAAGAATCAATTAATGTCAAATTTGATGAACTAAATCAACATTCAGACGATGACGACAATGAAGACATGATTACACCAAGTACAGCTGCTGCAAAACCTTCACACAAAGATGCAGAACTTTCAAACAAAGAAGCCGAAACCAGCAATCATGATGATACGCCAAAAGAGATGAGATTCTTGGCAGATCATCCAAAGGACTTGGTAATTGGTGAGATTACCAAGGGTGTAAGTACTCGTTCCTCCAATAAAGATATAGTTTCTTGTGTTGCTTTTATTTCATAGCTTGAACCCAAAAACATTGAAGAAGCATGTAGTAATAATTTCTGGTTAGATGCTATGCAAGAGGAATTAAACCAATTCGAAAGGAATCAAGTTTGGGAACTTGTTTCCAAGCCCATTGATCATCCGGTCATTAGCACCCGTTGGGTATTCCGAAACAAACTGAACGAGAATGGTTTAGTGACTCGTAATAAGGCTCGACTCATAGCTCATGGATACAATCAAGAAGAAGGTATCGACTACGATGAGACTTATGCCCCAGTTGCGAGATTAGAATCCATTCGCATGTTATGTTCATTTGCATGTTTTTATAATTCCAAGTTATTTCAAATGGATGTTAAAAGTGCATTTCTGAATGGTTTTATAAAAGAAAAAGTTTATGTAGCTCAACCTTCCGGTTTTACTGATTTCAAAAATCCTGATTATATTTTCAAGTTGAAGAAAGTCTTATACGGTTTAAAACAAGCCCCTCGTGCTTGGTACGATCGTTTAAGCTCTTTTCTACTTGACAACGGTTTTTCAAAGGGAAAGGTTGACACTACATTGTTTATAAAATCTTTGAATAACAATATTCTTTTAATTCAAGTCTATGTAGATGATATTATTTTTGGATCTACTGATGAATCTCTTTGTCAAGAATTTTCAAAGTATATGCAGAATGAGTTTGAGATGAGCATGATGGGAGAGGTAAAATTCTTTCTTGGACTGTAAATCAAACAAACCAACAATGGGACGTTCATAAATCAAGCAAAGTACACAAAGGATCTACTAAAGAAGTTCGACCTAGAAGCAGTCAAACCACTTAGCACTCACTACAACAAAAATACCTTTTAATGATGGCTAAAAACTGTCATTAATTAAGAACCATGACGCTTTTTTTTCTTTCTTAATCCAAGCGTTTTGAAATCGGGTGTTATAAATGTTTTTCAAAGCGTTATAGATAATTCTTCCGAAAACGTCATTAATAGGTTGAATTTCTGCTACGTTTTATTTTCAAAGCGTTATGGATAGTTATGTAAAACCGTTATGAATAGTTAATATTGTTTAGAAGTCAGGACATTTTGAAAGCGTTATGAATGGTCATTGTATCACTTTTATAACGCTCTATGATGCATGTTATACATTCCAAACACTGCTCAATTCAATTCGAAAACAACCACTTTGAACCATATTCACAACAAAATATTGAAATGTAATATAAAGTACCATTAATCTCCATTTCATTGTCTCAAAATAGGGTACATCAACATCTCACAGATATAGAGTACTTTATCTAGCTATATTCTATTGTCTCAAAATAGAGTACTTTAGCTATCATTATACATTTCTCAGGCCATATATATACATCTTCTCAAAATATATGGAGTATCCAATATAGAGTACACTTTAGCTACATCAAAACTATCCACATGAAAACATCCCACACTTTAGCTTCAACTTAGTCACATGAAGACCTGTGTCCACAGCACATGTACCCTGCAAAAGATAAAATAAGGTTTAATAAATGTGATATAATGATGTATATATATGTAACTATCGGATCTTGAATGATGTATAAGTCCTGATTAAAAACACACATTAAGATCACAATTCAACATATGTTGTGGAAAACTGTTGTGTGGAGTTTCTATCAGATTCATCTATGTGTATAATATATATAACTATCAGAAAGAACTACACTAGTGAGCAAAGGTTAATTAAGGACCCAATTAGTAAGAGAGCATGAACAAGAAAGATATCATTAGCTGAAAATCCTGTGCTCTTTATGTTGCATAAGTGTCCTCTTTTTGTTTGTTATATGTTCGAACCAAATGACATCGAAAGATATCATAAGCGATCTTTGTTGGCTTGCCTGCATTGGAGTTGAACCAAAAACTTCAATTTTCACTATGGTACCATTCCTCTCAAAATAAGTCTTTGTATCAGAGTTCAGTATATGTTAGCACATTATTACAAACAGATACATACATCACTATGTAGAAAGATATCTACCTTAGCCATGAATTCCTCGTACTTATTCACATGATATGGGCTACAAGAGCCAGAATCTTAGAAAAATTACCTTGACCCTCATGTATCAGGCTACTGATACAGCAGATGTTGGCTAAGGCCTGAGGCTATTGCCTGCAGGTAGGGCAAGTGGCAGCAGGCCAGGCCAAAGCAGTAGGCTACATTAGCAGCAGCAGGGGACCCATTCCCCCCTCCAGCTTGACCTGCTGTAGGCTCTTGGCCATAGGCCTACGCAAGCAGTGAGCCAGTGCTAGTTAATGAGTGTCAGTCATAGTTTAGTGAGTGTCTTGACAGTGTCTTGAGTGTATTGTGTCCATGTCACACTAGGGTGTCTCGTATCAGTAATGGAAATGAGTGAATGAATGTTAAGTATCGGTCAAGTGTCTAAGAGGTTTAGTATCCAAGTATTAAGTGCCAGTTTCAGTTCAGATGAGGGGTTGATATCTCCATGTATCTGTCCTTTTGGAATTGTGTGTGCGTGTGAGTAAAGTAAAGAGTGAGGTGAGTTAGTGTTTTAGTATCAGTTAGAATACATGAGTTAGAGGTCAGTAACCCAATATCAGAGTTAGTGTCAGTTGAGTGTCAGTATAAATGTTAGTAATCAGTTAGTCAGAGAGGGTGTGTGGTACACATATGGATGTGGCCAATAGGTTAGGGTATGTCCTGCAAAATGGAGAGCAGGTAAAAGGGAGGGGATCTTGTTAAGGATATTACCTTGACCCTCATGTATCCATATGATTGGCAACGAATTCGATGAATTTGCATCGGACATCATCTATTTCTTCCTGCGTGTATGTTGATTTTTCAGCCAATTTTTTTAGCTAAAAAGTCAAAAAAATAGTTACATTACTTTGTATAATTTTAGAAAAGTAATTAAGAATTAAATTAATGAACAACTTACCTTTGACTCAATAGTAGGAGAGGGGTCTTCCATGTGATCCCGCATATATTTCATAACAAAATATCCGCATTCATAACCTCCAGGTTATTTCGGGACCTACATGAAGATATTATTTGTAAGAGAATATAATGTCCATGATTATAATAAGTCATATATTAGTTTGTTTACCATGGGTAATTTCCAAGTAGGACTTCTATTTGATCTTTTACCACCAATATATGCTGTGTTGAGGCCACTAGTAGAAAATAATTGTATATACTAACATCAGAATATACACATTATTAAAATAATAATAATAATAATAATAATAATAATTTTACTTACGTATTGAAAAACAACTAAATATCTCCTCTCGGTTTAAAACACAACGAGTCCAACCAGTAAACATTAAAGGTAGAGAGGTCAACAACAATTAGAATCCAATGCTTCCTACATTAAAGGGAACATGAATGGAATAAAGCACATTGGTTATTGAATAGGAAAGAAAAATCTTTCTACTTGATTAAAACTTCTTACTCCTTGTAAATGAATGGAATGAAGCAAATTTGGATTTTCTTAGCCTCTTGGAGCCTTTCTCTAATCAGATTGCTTATTGCAGGCCCGGATGCATTACTCATAGTAGAAGGGTTGAACATTATCAAAAGCTTCCGAGAGTTTGAAAATTTATCAAGCAAAAACATAAAGCCAAAAGAATAGTTAAATATGGTGTCAATCTCAAAATCAAAATTTTAGAATATAAATTTCATATTTCTTACCTCATGTAGGCAACAACAGGTTTCACATCTAGCCATTGCATCCTACATACCTCCAGCAAAACAATTTTAGAAAGATAACAAGATGGATTAAAGCTTCCGAACATTCCTTTCTCTAATGGTATTTTAATACGAGGGTCGGTATCCTTAATGGTTTCTACCATCTCTCCGAAAGTGTCAATTATCTCCCTACCACAGCCAGCAACCTTCAAAGGTTGAACATTGTCAAATTCAATTGGTTTAGTACTTACCTGTTGCAAATTGAATTTTTTTAGACAATTTCATAAAAGATTTTGATTCTAGCATTAAATAATATTACCTCAAGACCACCAACAATAAACTCTTTGGGCCAAGCTACTAAAGACCAATTGCATCTTTAACAACTTCCATTTCTCCATGAAGTGGCACGGGAAGGCTCACAGTAGGTTGAAGGGCTTTCATAATTGAAACCCTAATATTATGTTCTCCTAATTCAACATTATGAATTTTTTCATTTTGTCCACACCCTTTAAAGACAATTCCCTCGGCAATAATATTTTCTTTTGCGCCCACTGCTAGCTTACATTTGGTTCCCTAAACAAAATAAGAAACAGTTATTTCTGGATATAATTACTACATGTTATAAGTTGTTGAATAAAGATTATGTATTGAATATATGTACTTACCATGCCAATGTTTGATGTAGGATATGTTATGAATTTTTGCTCGCTTAACTTTCTATTCTGTTTCACCTTTTCAAAGAAGATAGAAGATAAAAAAGCATATTAGAATAAACATATTAGGCAAAAAAAGAAGAAGAAAAGCTTATTAGACGAAATAGAACTAATTGTAATAAGCATTACCTTAGAACCATATGATGGACTCTTGTTTCCAAGAGACTCGTGTTCATTCTTACGAGAAATTATATAGTTCCTATTACCACTTCCTTTGGTATTGGAGGCAACCTTCTCAGATGTTTGTGAAGCTCCTTGGGCTTGAAATTCTTTTAGCATGATCTCCAATTCTTGTCTCCGTTTACGCTCCTCTTCCAATTGGGACTTGAGTAGTTCATTTTGTTTTTTAACTCCCCGTTTTGGAAGCTTGAAATAGGTCGTTAGTGTCGGTCCTAATCCCAAACCTCGAATACGTCCCGAATGCTCGGGAGTGCCCAACGCCAAGGTTAGAATATCCGAAGCTCCTTCGGTCACCAAACTCCCATCTTCCTTTTGTTTGATGTATTCCTCCTATAAAAAGTACAAGGTTTTAGAAATAGAAGCAAGTTGATAAACATGATTCCTCTTAATAGACTGAACGATATATACTCACCACTTTTATAGCTACGTCCTTGGTTCCATCGTCAGTAAATGTACCATCCTTACTAACTTGTGCTTTTGTCCAAAAAAAAACTTCTGTCATCTATATATTTTTTCCCAAACTGTCGTTGCTGTTTTGAAAGAAAAAACCACGTTATAATAATATATATGTCCACATGTAAATCATGTTAACTGATATACAAATATGCATTACCAGCTCATCTTTAAGACCGGCATATCCCTTCCTGCTTAAACGATGAGGAAACTTGCCCTTGGCTCTCCGTGCACTTTGCTCCTTGCTTATTTTCTTATGATTACAACACATGAAGGTAGAGAAGAAATAAGATTTATATAATAGGGACCAAGTCATCCTTGTTATGCAAAAAAAATAATTTTGACAAGTTAACCTTAAAATTTGCAGACAGTCTGCTTTTGAAGAATTCCTCTCACACAGATTGTTTCAAGATCCCTGAGTACTTTGGTGGAGGGTGCTTGAGAAGCTCAAGATTGCCCTCATTCGGATAAATCCAATGCTTGGTGAGTTGACGTTTGAATGCCCTCCAACTCCGAGCCATGGATGCTAACACAATGGCTTTACTATTTAGATCCAAGTCAAATTTGGCATACAACAGAAAATAAATATTCAGCATCTATACATGAGTGCATAACATAGTGTAAATCATGTAAATCATTCCAGTCTGAATAAGTTCAGACTTGAATTCAAGCATTCAATGGTGTAGTGAACAAGTGAATTCAAGTCTGAACTTAGTTCACTTATCTGAACTTGATCTCCAGACCTGAGCTCTCTATGTGCATGCAATACATATATGCAAGAGAGAATCTGCAGTGCATGACATTAAGTTCACTTCTCAAAAAAAAATATAATATTCTAACCCCTGGACGCAGGCACCAAATTGATTCATAAAAAAAGCAAGATCATCCAAAAGTTATAGCCTTTGAAGAATTTTGGTGGACATCACTTCTTGTTAAGCAAAAGAAAATAAGGTAACCGCTGTCATGTGTCAAGTATGAACCTTTTCATATAATAAATAGATGGAGGTATCTTAGAAATCAGATACCAAGAGTCACCACAAAATTTACTTATCCATATGTTGCTGTAACCAAGGGACTGAGCTCTCATGGTAAGCACTGAACTAAATGGCAATCCACTTATCCATATGTGGGCTGAACCAATATCAAACCACACATACCTGAATATGGAAGAGGAAGAAGCATATATATATATATGTTTTACCTGAAGAGGAAGAAGCATATTTTTTACCTGAATAGCAGTCCATAAGCTCTTTTTAACTGATTCTGGCACTTTATGCCAATTTGGATAAGTTATTTTTACTAAGGACTTTACTGTGATGCCGCAGTAAGTTGCCAAATTAATTTTTTCTTCACCAATTGGTTGCCCAACATCGTTATAAATGATCTTTATCCTCTCTTCATTCTCTTTGATTTTGCTGACTTTTTTGATTTCGATGCCCCTCTACCTTTTTTTCGGCTACAATTTTGTTTCCCGGAATCCTCACTGTGCTTTGTAGCCTGTAACAAATTAATGAAATAATTAGATTCATATTAATCTTGCTAAAATGTGCTTGAAATAGCATGAAACATAAAATAGCCTGAAACAGAGAGGGGCTGAGAGGGAAGAGAGTGAAAGAGGGATTTGTGAAGTGAATGAATGACTGTGGGGATGAGGGGCTGAGAACAGTAAGTGAAAAGTGCAGTGAGTGTCAATGTGAGGCAGAGTGAAGTGAATTAGTGAGGTAGTGTGAGGAAGGGGACTGTGTGTCTCAGCGAGGAGTGAATGTGAGAGATAGTGAAGTTGAAAACTGAGATACAACTAACAAAATCTGAGATTAAGAAGACCAAACCTGAGAACTCAATTTCAGTTTTCAAAATACCTAACCTGAGATAACTATAACATACAACTTTCAAAATCAAACCAAATTCAGTTTTCAAATCAATACTCAAACTCCAAAGTCTCATTCTCAGTTTACAAATACCAGTTAACATTATAAAAGAAAACCCAACCACAGTTTTGATATATGAAACCCCATTCTCAGGTTTTTCAAGCCAACTCAGTTTAAACATTCATACTCAATTCTATTCTCAGGTTCAATTTGAATCTCAGTTCAATCTAAACTCAGTTACATACAAAAAACCAAATTTCCATTTTTGAAATCCCAGGCTTTCACTCAATCTCAGGTTCGTATATAATTTCGAATCTCAGTTAACATTAAAAACCCAATTTCCAATTATATTGAATCAAATTCTCAGTCTCCATATATCATTCCCTATTCTCAGGTTCACAGTCAATATTCAGTAACTCATGGATCAAAACATATGTATGTATGTGCTTGAAATAGCATGAAACATAAAATATAGTAGCTTGCAGCAACATATTAAGACAATTCTAGATCAAAATAGACTATAGTTTCTCCCATATACTCTGAGATCAAAATAGACTACAGTTTCACAAAAAAACACATATTAAGACAATAAAGATGAGGGATTTCCATAAAACAGTTCTTGAAACAGTTCTCAAAATAAACTATTAAGTAATTTTCACTTGCAGCAACATTTCAGACTTACAACAACATTTCTTTAAATAATTCACTTGCAGCAACATTTCAACAAGAAGATTTGGACTGTGCAATCCAAGTTCCCTCACAATCTTCACGTAAATAGGTCGAGGGTGATTCATCAACAACATCAAATGACTCAAAATTCGGTACTTTATTGCAAGTTTCATTAGTAACAAAACGATCGATTCCCTCGTCGTCATTGTCTTCATCATAATAAATCCTTTGAGGAGTCGATAAAACGATTGACCAATTATCATCCAATTGACCAGGAACATAAAATACTTGCTTTACTTGAAAGGGCAAAACAAAAGAGTCAGACTTGTGGCCAACTCTACCAAGCTCGACCAATGTAAAACCAAGTTCATCAACCTTAACACCATTCTTGCTGTCAACCCAATCACACTTGAAGACGGGAATCCAGAAGGAGAAATAGTCAAGCAACCAAATCCCTTTGATAACACCGTAAAATGTCATATCTGAGATGATGGGATTGTTGTCCTTTGTGCTAGCAACTTGAAAAGCCTTTGCCACTAGAGTCACTCCACTGTTTTGCTTGACTCGTACGTCGTCATGATCTTTCGTTTGATAGTGACACCCATTAATTGCAAAACATGGGAACTTAGTCACGTGATATCGAGGTCCTTGAGTTATCCATTTTAATTCATCAGAGACATTGCTAGTTGGGTCTTCTTGCGCAGCCTCAACCTGTCATTTTTTTCCTAAGTTCAATATTTTATTTTTACTAAGTAGAACATAAAATATAGTAGCTTAATCAGTACCCTTGATCATAACCAACTAATAAAGCTGCGATTGTGCTCATCTTCTAACCATTTTGTACTTTTCACTCTACGATGGTGCAGCTTTTTCAAGTAAGCCTCGTGCTCCCTATCAAGTAATAAGTAGAATTTTGTTAATTACAAAGCAAAATATAAAAAAAGATGTGCTTGGTCCAAAGATAAAACTAAGTAAAGAGTAATATAGACATCTTTACTCGATATAAGGTTGAACATCATTTGTGTTGTGCAACACATAAAGATGTGCTTGGTCCAAAGATAAGCGGTCAACTTCACAGATATTTCCTTTTCCTATAGGTTTTTTCTCATTCTTCGTAGAAGGAACTCCAATGGCGGGTTGTTCTTCTAGATATTCTGAACAAAACTCAATGGCTTCCTCTGCGATATAACATTGTGCAATACACCCTTCAGGACGATTCTTATTTCTCACATAATCCTTTATCACACCCATAAACCTATAATGAACAAATAATAAAGATAAAAATGATTACACAAACATCAATCATGTTACTACATAATGAAAACCAAAGTTCAGACTAGATCAACCTCTCTGGTGGGTACATCCATCGGAAGAAAACCGGACCGCCAAGTTCGACCTCCTTGACAAGGTGCACCATTAGATGTACCATTATGTCAAAGAATGATGGTGGAAAATATTTTTCCAATAAGCACAATGTGATCACAAGATTATTTTGGATATCTTGCAATTTTTGTACATTCACGACTTTGGCACAAAGGGCATTAAAGAAGAAACATACTCGTATAATAGCACATATCACATGCTTTGGCAACACACCACGTATTGCAACCGGAAGTAGTTGTTGCATTAGAACATGACAATCATAGGATTTAAGACCATATAACTTTAGATCTTCCATTGAGACATTAGATCTAAAATTCGAAGAGTAACCATCTGGGACCTTAAGGTCATGCAAAGTTTGACATACTATTCTTTTCTCTTGTCTCGATAAAGAATAACATGCAGCTGGAAGATAAATCCCATTTTTCTTATTATGAGGTGCCAATTCTTTCCTTAAGCCCATCTCTACAAGATCTTTACGACTATTGATCCCATCTTTTGTTTTTCTAGGAATATTTAATAGGGTCCCAATGATACTATCGCAGACATTCTTCTCAATGTGCATGACATCCAAGTTATGTCTAATAGGAAGATATCTCCAATACTCTAGCTCAAAAAAATGGATTTCTTCTTCCAACAACTTGCAACTTTGTCTTTTTGTACTTCTTTTTTCTTCTTCTTTGGTGTCAATTTCTTTTGCACTTCTGCTTCCTTCTTCTTCTTTGAAGTCTTCTTCTCTGATATCTTTTTCTGGAACATCTTTTTTTCCCCCAAGAAACGTCAATCCCCGTAACCTTTATTAATATTTGTTCCCCACTTAATGGTTCAGGATGAGTTTCGAACTCTTTGTCACCATTAAATGCCTTTCTTTGTGATCGAAAAGAATGGTTATGCGACAAATCCTTCTGTGACCAGTATAAGTGTTCTTGTTGCAATGTTTCAATCTATCTGAATAAGTATTTTCGTTGCATATTGGACAAGCAAAATATCCTTTCACACAACAACCAGACAAGTTGCCATATGCAGGAAAATCGTTAACAGTCCATAACAATACAGTTCTCAATGTAAAAGATTCTTGCCGATAGGCGTCGTAAGTCACAACTCCATCCTTCCACAGCAACTGGAGATCCTCAATCAATGGTGCTAAGTAAAAATCTATATCATTTCCAAGTTGTTGGGGGCCTGATATCAACAATGTCAACAATGTGAACTTTTGTAACGCCCCAGTCCCAAAATACTTAGGACTAGGTACGTAGACATGCCAGCTGTATACATACGAAATACATGGACCTCGTATGTATACATAAGCTGTAAATGTAGTAATCCAAGACAACTAAATCTCATCCACAATGAAAGGAATAATAATATAGAAATCAACTTGAATATTTATGATACAATCGTTGGGCGGAGACAAAGTCCACTACCAACTAATTTAAATAGGGAAGAAATATACAAAAAAAAAAAGTGATTGGTCGAGCGAAGCAATGACAAGTCCAAAAGCAGTCATCACGAAGGAAGGAATGGCCTTAGCTAGAGCACCTGCAAGAAAGCGAAAACACACACCTGGGGAAGAACCAGGTCCTCAGAGGGACGTAACAAGACACATAATATCATGCCATAAACTGAATAATAAGAGCTCAATAGAAAATATGCATGAGTAAAGGTTCCTAACCATTCTATGTGAATTGCAATTTAGAGGACAACGTTCTACGCAGGGGCTGTAACGGATTCACGCAAGCAAGTAATAAAGAGTGGCCAACAAGTAGCGCTCATCCGAGACACTATCGGCCGGGTAACACGTAGCGCTCATCCGAGACACTATCTCCCAAATGTGTGTAAAAATAAATGTAGCCCCTACGCTAGTAGCTGTCCCCTCCCCCCAATGATACTATACGTGCATCGTAACCACGACACACCAACACGTGTCATTTCCACAACACGGGTTTATAATAGATAACTGTCAAGTCTTCTAACATGCATCTATTGACAGTTATTCCTACGCATGCGCACGGGTGATCAGCCAACACGCAAGTGACCACTACATGATACTCACAACTCTCACACACAACTCGTGTACCATCGTGACAAGTCAATGAGACACACTAAATTTGACGGTAGTCCCTTAACTCTAAGTCAATTTTACAAAATATAGTAATTTGTATCTACATATAATTTAGAAAGAAACAACTTAAAAATAAACACAACATGCATGATATTGAGCAGAAAATTTAAACAGTAAAGGCAAGGTGTCTTGCCTGAGGTTATGTGCAAAAGAGAATAATCCAGTAGCTCGAACCGACAAAATAAACAAGGCAAGAAAAGCCAACTCCCGCAGATGACTCCGGATGCTGCAACAAACATCACGAACGAGTTTGGAATATAAGATATGCCTAGGAAACGCCTGTCCAAAAGTTAAATTCTGGAACAGGGGCAAAATCGTAATTTCGGATCAAAACGATGTCCGCCGTTGGACCCGCTTTGCACCGAAACGCGTGCCGAAGTCTACGGTCTCTAAAGTCGTCAAACTATATATCTATGGTTTCAATTTGAGGAGATGAACTCAACGGTATGTTCATTTTTGGATTCCGAGGAGCCGTGCACAAAATCGCCCGTTTGAGTGGGTCGCGGGCCCGCCAAAAGTGGGTCCCGATTCGACCTTCTCAGAATCAAACCAAATTTGGCATACAGGACCAAAATTTCGATCCGGACCTGTTGGCGCAAGTTTTGTCTCGATTCGACGACTGTACACAAAGTTATGGACAAGTTTGCAAAACGCCGATACGGGGGTATTTCGACGGATACACGTTGATTTCGTCGCACACACGCGACGAAACTGAGTTCCGTCAGTTCCCACATATCCGCAACGTCCATACGCGTCTTTCGATGCGTATAACGCGCGACCACGTCGTCCGGTTTGTCGGGGCGACGTCGTATCGGACAAAAATTCAGAAATTAATATTTTAGAAAACAGTTTTTCTCACAAGTTCAACATGGAATTAATACACACACAGAATTCAAAATACTAATCTACCAGTTACATTTCCATCATGGTTAGGTTGTCTTCAAAAGTGTTCAATTAGTTTTTACAAAAGTGTAATGAACAGCGAGAAAAGTGGCCGACAAGTTGGCGTTTCAAAACAGTTTTCAGGATTCAGAAAAGTGGGTTTTTCTCCAACTTCGTCTCGATTTTTCGAGAAAGTTGGATGGCCATGTCAAAATCTACCTGTGGGATCTTGAAGAGGGTTATGAGGGCTTTCTACACGAATTTACGGATCTAAAAACGGACTAGAATCGAGAGAGACATCAAACGGAGAAGTTGGGTACCTTGAGTGGAAAAACTGCTCCGTGGGTGACGCGGGGCTGACTTCTAAAGCTCCGTTCGTCGCGTACAAAGCTCCGTTGCTGGTGAAATGAAGTCGAGGACGAAGAGGGTATAATCAGCCTCAACTTTCGTTTTGGAAGTTTAAGGTTTCGTTGTTTGTAGAAAAAGTTATTATATACTAAGTTGGTCAAAAAAAACCTAATATAATATTATTACTAATATCCCCCCCTATAGCCTTTCCAATTCCACGGGTTGCTAACTCTATGCTGTGCACGGATGGGGGTGGGGCCCGCCCACTTTTAAGTGGGTGGGTTTATTTATTATTATTTATTTTTCTTTTTCTTTTTTTTCTTTTTCTTTTTCTTTTTTTTTCCTTTTTTTTTTTTTCTTATTCTAAAACTTATATATATATATATATATATATATATATATATATATATATATATATATATATATATATATATATATATATATATATATATATATATATATATATCCATAAATACACCAAAAATCTATTTAAATCCAAATATCATTTAAAAGTCAACTATCCAATTATTTAATATATTTGAGCATATCTATATATATATATATATATAAATTCAATCCTTAATAGATCAACTCAAAATAAAAAATAGTATTTAGATAGGAAAAACATGGTTATTAAATCTCCACAAATTTTAAATAAAAGTTTAATATTATCTACTATATATATAATGCATCAAAAATATATTTTTACATATATGCGCAAATTTAAATTGCCATAAAAGGCAACAATAGTAATATCACATAATATCCATTAATATCAGCAATAATAAAATGTCTATTTAATTTTCACAAAATAACTTTAGTAATAATAAAATAATAAAAATTTCTCCAATGGGTGAACTGTACCACACACCCTTATCGGGGTCCCGAAACATGTACAATATTATAAAATATTATTTAATAATAAAATACCAATAATTGTACAAATATTTAAATAATTAGAATTTGTACATCAAACTCTAAAATAGTTTAGAAAATATTTCTAAGTACATAAAATAAGTCTACATGGCCATATTTGGTCACCCTACCTGCTTACATGGCCTTGGGTTTGGTCCGGGCCCAATTCGGACTGAATTGGCTAAACCGGGTCATACAAAAAAATAAAAACAATAATAAAACCATCAATTGTATAATTTTTTTTTAAAGTCTAATAAAATAAATAAATAAATAAATAAAAATTAGGGGTTTTACATCCTACCCAACTTACAAGAATTTTGTCCTCGAAATTTAGGATTAATAGGGTAGATAGGTTTGAGGGATAGGAAGAGTTCGTCAATACCAAAAATGTAATTAAATTTGGTGGAGGCGATAAAACGGCGTTCAACACCATCATGCAATAGAAAATTTTGGAGTCGATATATACAAAATATATCATGGTTATGGAATTGAATAAGGATCGCTAGTGAAGGTAACAAAATTTTGAATATAAAATTTTTAGAGAACAGTAAGGAATTGAGTAGGCCAAAGAGAATAAGTTAGACATTTAGGAAATGTGATTCCTTAAGGGAGAACTGGATACTAATCGACTTGGTCGAGGGTTTGATTAAGTGATGATTAGAATCACTCTCGTGCGTTCAAGAATAATTGGGAGGACACGATAACAATTCTAAGGTTAAGGAACGAGGAGTAGTTAAAGGTGAGGATACAGCCACATGAGTCGGTCGGTGGCTATCGACATTTGTGTATAATTAACCGATTGGGCAACCAAAGATAATACCTTGAGTCTATCTTAGCAAGTACAGTGCCTTGTCTTTCCAAAATAAGTAAAAGGCAAGAACAACAAAGGTTTCAAAGACGGTGTTATATATTGAGTACGAATTGCGGGGTTCATAGACGGCAAAAATAATTCAAAAGAGAATTGTCAAGGCTGTCGCGGAAGAGATTCTAAGGCATGTTTAACTATGTCTCCATCCGCATAGAATAAGATATAATAAGCGAACCAAAGTGCAATAGGTTGATCAGACCATCATGCACCGGTTCTGATTAGACAATATGTTAGTGGGTGCACCCAATAAAATTTTTCATGATCAAGCTTGGTAAAGAAATAAGCTTGCAAAACTGAAGCTACATTAGCAGCATGAGATAGCCAAAATATGAGCAAGGAAGGTACGACTGAAGGAAATTTTAAATAGTCCAAGATCTTTTAAAATCGAGTCTTGCCCGAAGTGTGGGCCTATACAGTTGTCCTAGTATTTCTTTATTTATGGCTGGATAACTAGATAAGGTAGGGTCCTCTGAATTTATAGTCTAAGTGAACTTACCAATGTGGTTCATGAGGAAAAAGGTTTGCTAGGTGGTGAGGTATTCTACCCAACTTACAAGAGTTAAACTAGTAGTGTGATGGGACAACAGGTCAAGCAATCAAGATAAAATACAAATTTGAGCATTACGGAATTAAGTAGAACAAAATCACATATCGGTCGAAGGAATTGAGTCGAGATGGAATCCCTATTCGAAAATATATCGGTATCATGGTAAAGATTATAGTTGGCCATTTTGACCATAAGGTCATATCAAGAAATAGAGTACAAGGAGATGGATTTTGGTGGGACATGATATGTCTACAGGAAGGTGGACTTGTCTAGGTCTTACATATGGAATTTATTGGAAGAAAAAGTCTAGTGTTGTACTCCAAATATCTAAGTCACGGTAAGGAATGCAAAAAAGATCTAAAATAGAAAGTGGGAGTTCACGAGATGATAATTAATGCACAAAATAAAAAAGATTCAGTTAAAGCATGAGATCAAATTAATTAAAGAATCCATAAAAATAATTTAGGAACAAAATTCCGGAGAGGAGATAGTCTCCTAGATGAATACAGTTAAGGAACCATTAAATCATTAATCAAATTGCAAGTGGGTTAGAAGTTCGCAATTAAAAGATCTAGAATTGAAGGAAGGTCGAGTAGGTCGAGGTGAAAATACAGTCACATAGCTAAGTAAATGACTAACAACACTTGTGTATATACTACTATCATGGTCATGGGTGACATGGCAATTAGTGTGGAATACTCAGTAGGGTTATCTTGGGGCCTACCATTAAAATTAAACTCAAGTTTCCTCCAAAAAGTTCAAAAATAAACCACCAGAATTTGTATTCACTCCAAGCTGTTCAAATTCATCATAAAAATTTAAATCACTCTCATAAATCTCAAAGCAAAATTTTATCACGTTACTACTAACCTAATCCAAAATTTACGTTTAAATTCAACTATTTAACTCGAGAGTTCATAATTTACGAATCCATAAAAAATTTCATAATCAATCAAAATTTAACACTCTAAAATTTTCAAATAACTCATAATAAAACTCTTAGCATTTAAAAGCAATAATAAAAAAATTTAAGCTTCATGCTATCATAAATTTTAACTTCCATTCATGCTAAGTTATTCCAACAAAATCACAACTTTTAAATGGTAACTTCCTGTAATCAATCCAAAAAAAATTTCCATCGCATCCTTCGAAATTCTCCAAAAATTTAATATTAGCAATCCCACATTAAACTAAAATTTTCAAATAATCTTATCAGTCAAAATCTTTTTTTTTTTTACCAAAAATCTAAATAGATTTGTAAATCCTCAATCACAGGACACCATTTAAAATAAAATTTTCCAAAAAATCGTTTTCATAACTTTCAAATATTTTAAACCAAAATTCACCATCATTACTTCCACTTAAAATTCAAATTTACAAACTCAAAAATCACGAGTTGTACGATGCAAATTTAAATAATTTCTACAACCACATTTGAAATCTAAGATCATTTTCAAACCCAATTTATAACTGCTCAAAGGTGTATAACTATAATCCAAAAACCATAAATGTAACAACTCGAATTCAAATAAATTTTATATTTGCTTAAAGATGTATAGCTATAACCCCATAATTCATAAATATCAAAACTCAAAACTTCAATCAATTTCTTAAATCAATGGTATAAAGATTCTAGCTATATATATATATTTCCTTCCTGCAGTATCAATCCTATGGTGCTTACTATTTAGAAATCTCAAGATTAAAACTTTCCTTGGTAATATCCTACTTTACCAATTACTAATCATTAAATCACACAAAAAAAATATTTTTAACTCAATTAGAGTCTTGAATGTATTCCAATTGCCAATATAACTATTCTAGCCATGTGTTTGACCTATGAGCATATACTAGTGTAGTCATCTTTCTAGTTGACACTAAGCACGAAAATAATAATCGACGGTAGAAAGGAATCAAGCAAGATGCAGTTCAAGGAGGTCGAACAAGAGTTCGGAATTTGAAGCCAAGGGAAGAGGTCAAGCTGTATGAATGAGATTCCTAGATTCTAATCCTATGTTGCAGGCTCACATCGGTACAATTACGTAACCGAAGTGACAAACTCGACCTGCATGGGCCACCACAAAAACATGTAACGCCCCAGTCCCAAAATACTTAGGACTAGGTACGTAGACATGCCAGCTGTATACATACGAAATACATGGACCTCGTATGTATACATAAGCTGTAAATGTAGTAATCCAAGACAACTAAATCTCATCCACAATGAAAGGAATAATAATATAGAAATCAACTTGAATATTTATGATACAATCGTTGGGCGGAGACAAAGTCCACTACCAACTAATTTAAATAGGGAAGAAATATACAAAAAAAAAAAAGAAGTGATTGGTCGAGCGAAGCAATGACAAGTCCAAAAGCAGTCATCACGAAGGAAGGAATGGCCTTAGCTAGAGCACCTGCAAGAAATCGCGAAAACACACACCTGGGGAAGAACCAGGTCCTCAGAGGGACGTAACAAGACACATAATATCATGCCATAAACTGAATAATAAGAGCTCAATAGAAAATATGCATGAGTAAAGGTTCCTAACCATTCTATGTGAATTGCAATTTAGAGGACAATGTTCTACGCAGGGGCTGTAACGGATTCACGCAAGCAAGTAATAAAGAGTGGCCAACAAGTAGCGCTCATCCGAGACACTATCGGCCGGGTAACACGTAGCGCTCATCCGAGACACTATCTCCCAAATGTGTGTAAAAATAAATGTAGCCCCTACGCTAGTAGCTGTCCCCTCCCCCCAATGATACTATACGTGCATCGTAACCACGACACACCAACACGTGTCATTTCCACAACACGGGTTTATAATAGATAACTGTCAAGTCTTCTAACATGCATCTATTGACAGTTATTCCTACGCATGCGCACGGGTGATCAGCCAACACGCAAGTGACCACTACATGATACTCACAACTCTCACACACAACTCGTGTACCATCGTGACAAGTCAATGAGACACACTAAATTTGACGGTAGTCCCTTAACTCTAAGTCAATTTTACAAAATATAGTAATTTGTATCTACATATAATTTAGAAAGAAATAACTTAAAAATAAACACAACATGCATGATATTGAGCAGAAAATTTAAACAGTAAAGGCAAGGTGTCTTGCCTGAGGTTATGTGCAAAAGAGAATAATCCAGTAGCTCGAACCGACAAAATAAACAAGGCAAGAAAAGCCAACTCCCGCAGATGACTACGGATGCTGCAACAAACATCACGAACGAGTTTGGAATATAAGATATGCCTAGAAAACGCCTGTCCAAAAGTTAAATTCTGGAACAGGGGCAAAATCGTAATTTCGGATCAAAACGATGTCCGCCGTTGGACCCGCTTTGCACCGAAACGCGTGCCGAAGTCTACGGTCTCTAAAGTCGTCAAACTACATGTCTACGGTTTCAATTTGAGGAGATGAACTCAATGGTATGTTCATTTTTGGATTCCGAGGAGCCGTGCACAAAATCGCCCGTTTGAGTGGGTCGCGGGCCCGCCAAAAGTGGGTCCCGATTCGACCTTCTCAGAATCAAACCAAATTTGGCATGCAGGACCAGAATTTCGATCCGGACCTGTTGGCGCAAGTTTTGTCTCGATTCGACGACTGTACACAAAGTTATGGACAAGTTTGCAAAACGCCGATACGGGGGTATTTCGACGGATACACGTTGATTTCGTCGCACACACGCGACGAAACTGAGTTCCGTCAGTTCCCACATATCCGCAACGTCCATACGCGTCTTTCGATGCGTATAACGCGCGACCACGTCGTCCGGTTTGTCGGGGCGACGTCGTATCGGACAAAAATTCAGAAATTAATATTTTAGAAAACAGTTTTTCTCACAAGTTCAACATGGAATTAATACACACACAGAATTCAAAATACTAATCTACCAGTTACATTTCCATCATGGTTAGGTTGTCTTCAAAAGTGTTCAATTAGTTTTTACAAAAGTGTAATGAACAGCGAGAAAAGTGGCCGACAAGTTGGCGTTTCAAAACAGTTTTCAGGATTCAGAAAAGTGGGTTTTTCTCCAACTTCGTCTCGATTTTTCGAGAAAGTTGGATGGCCATGTCAAAATCTACCTGTGGGATCTTGAAGAGGGTTATGAGGGCTTTCTACACGAATTTACGGATCTAAAAACGGACTAGAATCGAGAGAGACATCAAACGGAGAAGTTGGGTACCTTGAGTGGAAAAACTGCTCCGTGGGTGACGCGGGGCTGACTTCTAAAGCTCCGTTCGTCGCGTACAAAGCTCCGTTGCTGGTGAAACGAAGTCGAGGACGAAGAGGGTATAATCAGCCTCAACTTTCGTTTTGGAAGTTTAAGGTTTCGTTGTTTGTAGAAAAAGTTATTATATACTAAGTTGGTCAAAAAAAACCTAATATAATATTATTACTAATATCCCCCCCTATAGCCTTTCCAATTCCACGGGTTGCTAACTCTATGCTGTGCACGGATGGGGGAGGGGCCCGCCCACTTTTAAGTGGGTGGGTTTATTTATTATTATTTATTTTTCTTTTTCTTTTTTTCTTTTTTTTTTTTCTTTTTTTTTTCCTTTTTTTTTTTTCCTTTTTTTTTTCTTATTCTAAAACTTATATATATATATATATATATATATATATATATATATATATATATATATATATATATATATATATATATATATAGATAGATAGGTATATATCCATAAATACACCAAAAATCTATTTAAATCCAAATATCATTTAAAAGTCAACTATCCAATTATTTAATATATTTGAGCATATCTATATATATATATATATAAATTCAATCCTTAATAGATCAACTCAAAATAAAAAATAGTATTTAGATAGGAAAAACATGGTTATTAAATCTCCACAAATTTTAAATAAAAGTTTAATATTATCTACTATATATATAATGCATCAAAAATATATTTTTACATATATGCGCAAATTTAAATTGCCATAAAAGGCAACAATAGTAATATCACATAATATCCATTAATATCAGCAATAATAAAATGTCTATTTAATTTTCACAAAATAACTTTAGTAATAATAAAATAATAAAAATTTCTCCAATGGGTGAACTGTACCACACACCCTTATCGGGGTCCCGAAACATGTACAATATTATAAAATATTATTTAATAATAAAATACCAATAATTGTACAAATATTTAAATAATTAGAATTTGTACATCAAACTCTAAAATAGTTTAGAAAATATTTCTAAGTACATAAAATAAGTCTACATGGCCATATTTGGTCACCCTACCTGCTTACATGGCCTTGGGTTTGGTCCGGGCCCAATTCGGACTGAATTGGCTAAACCGGGTCATACAAAAAAATAAAAACAATAATAAAACCATCAATTGTATAATTTTTTTTTAAAGTCTAATAAAATAAATAAATAAATAAATAAAAATTAGGGGTTTTACAACTTTCTCTTCATACACAACCAAGGTGGTAAATTATAAGTATTTAGCATTACAGGCCAACAACTGTACCTACTACTGAGTGAACTAAATGGATTAATCCCATTGGCTGAAAGAGAGAGTCGAAGGTTTCTTGCTTCTGCTGCAAACTCTGGAAATTTATCATCAATTGTCTTCCACGTCGGTGAATCTGCGGGATGACGCAATTGGCCATCAACTTCCCTTCCGTCTACATGCCATGTCAAATTTTTTGATGTTTGTACCAATCGAAACCACCTTTTAAAGCGTAAAATGGGTGGAAAGTAACATAGAACTTTAGCTGGGATGCCCTTCTTTTGCTCTTCCTGACTTTGTTCAGACATATTCTTCTTTACCTTATATCTCGACGTTCCACACGTAGGACATGAGGTTGCATTTTCATAATCTTTTCTATAGAGTATGCAATCATTCGGACATGCATGTATTCTCTTATATCCCATTCCAAATATTGAGAAGCAACGCTTAGCCTCCCTAGTAGTTACAGGCAATTCATTTTCTCCCGGAAGCATGTCGGCGAATAATGTCAACACATCTGAAAAGCTTTTATCACTCCAACCACTCTTGGCCTTGATACTAAAGAGCTTCACTGTCGCAGATAGCTTCGTATACTTTTTACAACCATTATACAATGGTTTCTTAGCATCATCAAGCAATGAATTAAAGTTCTCTTCATCATCTCCTTCAATGTCGTTCCTTTTTAATGCATGGAACATCTCTAGTGTATCTGCCACATCATTTAAAGTATCCATATCATAGTCTTTATAAACAGACGCACATGTATCCTCACACACTTTATTAGGATCAACTTCCCCATGCCATATCCATATAGTATACCTTGGATCGATACCAACTGTCGTCAAATAAAATTTTACATCTTCTAAACTCAGATTCTCGTACTCATTACATGGACATCTAATGAAGTCGAGATCATCCCCACTAGCTTTAACATGCTCCATAAATTCATCAACTCCGGCTCTATATTCTTCCGATAATAGGTGCTTTGTCATCCAAGATCTATTCCTCTGTATAATAAAGAAAAACACCGAGTAAGTGATTGTAACTTGAAAGTTTCATTTCAAGCTGAATGCGGAGAAGATTGATTCCAGAATGGCCAATGTGAAGTAGATATGGCTAATAAATTCAGACTCATGAAAGTGGAGAAGGTTGATTCCAGAATATAACTTTAATTGCTAGAGTTAAAAAAGAAGAAGAACATGACTTAGGAATAGTTCATTTGGTTATTACAAAACAAAAAATGGTTTACAATTCCCAATATGTGCATACGGGTATAAAAGGTAACAAGATGTCAAAATATATAAGAATATATATTAAGAAAGTCTATGTGAATCATCTACATAACTACAAAAGAGGGTCAAATAAACCTAAAAAAAGAGTTGGTCAACGCTCACATCCAACATGACCGATATCATTTAATCTAAAGATGTACAGTTAAACAATTACAAATTGACGTCAAAGTTCCATCCCACCCTCAATGCATGAGCAACATGCACACTGTAAAAAATAAGTTGTATTGCAAGAACTTGATTTAAAGACAATATGACATGGCACATACACAGACACGGTACCGATTTCTACGTGACCTGGAGTAATTTCGAGTGTAAAAATGCCGTGTTCAACATGTGTCATACACGACGTTACAGGGACATTGATCTCTTTTTTGTCCATAATTTCTAAAAAATAGAGAAATTGAAAAGAACGTGTCTTCATGAACCAAAACAAACCTTGCAACCCGAACGTGTCTCCATGAAGTTCAACTTATAAGTATTCGTCCGAAAGTAATAGAATTAACACCTTTCCACACTGCAAGAACCAACAAAGAAAGAAACAAGAAGATGAAACAATGCGCGGACAAAAAAAATATCTCACAAATTAGTAAAAAAAAAGAAAATTCATTCAAAGATTTTCAAACATGCATTCAAAGATTTCAGCCATCTTTTGAAAACAACGAAATAGAATAGGTCAAAAATTAGGGCATTTTACTAAAATCAGGTCGAGGCAGAATTTAGGACATAAAATAAGAAATAATCGAGACATAATTTAGGACAAACCTTGGGAAGCTGGGAGCGGGCTGAGGGGAGTTGGGGAGTGGGGAGCGGGGAGCGGGGAGCGGGGAGCGAACTGACGGGAGTTAGGGAGCGGGGAGCGGGCTGAGGGGAGTTCGGGAGCGGGGAGCGAGCTGAAGGGAGTGGGGGAGCGGGAGGAGAAACAGAGAATGAGAAAGAGAGAAGGAGAAGGGGTTTAGACTTTTCCTTAAGTGCGGGAGTAGGTACGGAAGAGTCGACGTTTCGACTTAAAATTTGGTGTTTTTTTTATCACGCTCGTATCACTGAGAGACAATCAATAACGTTTATATAGAAAATCGTCATAGAATATAGTCTTGCTGAACTTTGATGACGCTTCTTTATCAGCCGTCATGAAATTCACTTATCAAGCGTCTTTAATAGGTTTTTTTGTTGTAGTGACTCCAATGGCGACTTCAACAAAGCTTGATATTGATGAACACGGCAAATCCGTCGACATATGTAAGTATCGATGTATGATCGGTAGCTTACTTTACTTAACTGCTAGTCGACCTGACATTATGTTTAGTGTTTGCTTGTGTGCTCGTTTTCAAGCCAATCCTAAAGAATCACATCTGTATGCAGTTAAGCGTATCTTCCGATACCTTAAAGGTATCGCTTCTGTCAGTTTATGGTGTAGGAACCCTAGGGGGGGTGAATAGGGTCAAGCTAACTTATCAAGCACTTAGCACAAGCTAATTGGTAATTAAAAAATATAAGTGCAAGAGAAGAAGCAAACACAATACCGACACCCGATGTATCCTGGTATCCTCCCTAGAGGCAATCCAGTCCCGGAACTCTCTCCGGATTTAATCCACTATTTAAGCAAATAGTTACACACGAGTTTGGATCCGAAGAACTCGCCAACTTCTTACACGAGAGCTTTAATCCGAAGGCCTCTCCGACTTCAACCGAGAGTTTGAATACGAAGACTCCCCAACTTCAACCGAGAGTTTGGATACGAAGACTCTCCAACTTCAACCGAGAGTTTGGATACGAAGACTCTCCAACTTCAACCTTTCACAATAGGTTTTGATCTCCTTACAATAGGATGAAGATCTTACTTTTCAACTCAATAACTCTAACACAATTTGTGGATGGCAAATGAAAGCTTTGTAGAGTTGTATGTGGATAGGCTTTGGTGGTTTAGAAATTTTTAGGCTCAAAGCATCAACCTTGAATGAAGGGGTTCAAGGCTATTTATAACCAAAGAATTGAAAAGAGCACAAGACAACTTTTCAGTCCACGAACTGGCATACTGCCGGTATGATCCGGCATACCGGCGGTATACCGGTCTGGAATTGCAACGGCTAGAAATATAGCCGTTGGGATCATTAATGGCTGGAAATCCGACCGTTGGAATTTCAACATTTCGGAAGCGGTATACCGTCGGTATGGACCGGTATGCCGTCGGTATGCCGATTTTGTAAACAGAAACTTTCTGTGAACAAAAACCGGTATACCGTCGGTATATACCGGTATACCGTCGGTATGCCGTTTTCCACCAAAAATGATCCTGGGCTTATTTCTGCCCTAGCTTTCAATTTTGCCATCCATTTCTTGTGTTTACAATAATTCCTAAGACTCATTACAGACTCCAGATAAACTTAGATAGGTGCAGGCTTCTTCAGAGTCTTGAAATGATGATGGCAAGGCTTGGCTTCTTCCTTTGATAGGTGCTGGCTTTTTCCCTTGGCGACAGCTGTCCAAAGATATCCAGTTTGCGAAAACTGAATACCTTTCGGGGGCTTCGCCTTCGAACCCCCGACGAGGGGCGCTGCCCCCTTGTGAGACCCGTCTCGCTGTATCGGTATTTTATACGGAGACGTGTTTATTTGAGCCGTATTTCATATTTATCGATTTGCGTGATATTTTAAAATTTTTCCTAAGTGTAGGATTTTCATGACTTGGTTTAACTTGGATTTGGTTTTATTTGGTTCGGTTCCACTTTGACTTGGTTTGGTTTAGTTTGGTTCTTTATGAGATGAGGTGTGTGGTTTAGATTGAGTGAAGAGGAATGAATGGTGGAGATCACGTGAGCTTGTTATATAAGCCACTCTTTCTCTCTCCCTCCTCATTCACCATCATTTATTTCTTTCCACCAGAACCCTAGCCATTAGAGGGAGGCAAGTACACCTTGCTGAATGTTGGACGATCTTAATTTCGTTTATTCCATTCTCTTCCTTGTTATATTCTAAGCTTGTTTAGAACTTGGAGTTCCATTTTGATGGTTCAAATGTTGTAGATCTGGCTTTGAAGAGATTTCAGTTTTCTTGGGTTTTAATCTATTTAATCTTGTTTTTATCAAGTTTTGATGGTTCCATGTTGTAGAGAATCTCGTTCTATCCCATTTTGACCTATGGAAGTTTGGATTTGGACTCCGGATGAAGATTTCATGGAGCTTGAAGCATGGATTCTTGGCGTTCTTCTTCTCGGAAGCTTGGAGAAGAAGAACAGTGCTAGACTTGATCGTATGAATACTTCATGCGGCAAGTGATTTCGAGCCGCATGAGCCTTCATACGACAGTTCTCGCCGCATGGGCTTGACTTGACCGTATGAACATTTCATGCGGCAAGTGTTCTCCCAGCCGCATGGACTTTTCCCCACTTAGCCACATATATGCCCTTGCCTCACCTGGCCGCATGAACTTGTACTCCTTCTTAGTCGCATGAGCTCGTTAACTGACCTGGCCGCATGAGCTCCTAACTGAGCTGCATGCACCCCCTTCATATCCTCGGCCGCATGAACTTTCAATCCCAGCCGCATGACTTAGGACCATTATTTTAGCCGCATGTGACTTAACTCGGGCCGCATGGACTTGATTGGTTATTTTAGCCGTATGAACCCTTGATTGAATCCTAGCCGCATGAAGACCCGTCCATTTCCAGCCGCATTGGACTGAGCCGCATGTGCCCTGTTTTGCCTGGCCGCATGGGGACTAGTCCTTACCCAGCCGCATGAGTTGATCCTGCCGCATATTGTTCCCCAGCCGCATGAGCTAGTCTCTATCCTGACCGCATGAGAAATTATTTTCTGGCCGCATAAGAGTTCACTCTTGGCCGCATGAGCCTAATCTTCCTGAGCCGCATGCACTCGATTTCTGACACGCATTGATCCAGTCGCATGGCGTATGGCTCTCCAGCAGCCCTGTGTACTATTATTTTATTATTATTTGCCCATGTCTTGTAACCCCTTTATTGTATATTTTATGTTCATTTTATATCCTTACGCCTTTTGTCCTGAACTTGATTGACATGATTGAAATAACAATTGTACCTGGCATGGTGTGACCAAGAACTGACATGCTTGACAGTGACCCGTAGTGGTGCACTCCTGACATGATAACTTGACATGATAACTTGACCTGATAACTTGAACTGCTATACATGACACGGTAGTGACCCGTAGTGGTGCACTCTTGACAAGTACCCTGACAATGCTTGATAGTGGTCCGTCGTGGCGCACTCTTGATAAGTAATAATGATAATGATAGTGGCCCGTCGTGGCGCACTCTTGACAAATCAATTCATTGGCCTAGACACCGTGGATGATTGTGCTTGTATAAACTACTGGTCCGATTGTGTCTTGCATCATGTCTAGGGCATGATCCCTGAGTACCACGCTCAGGGATTCATACTGAATCTGGCTAGATTAATGACTAGATTGATCAAATAGTTCATAGAGAATTTCCCAGTTACCTGTTGTTCCTTTGGTCCCGGCCTTATATATATATACATGGGATTTGTTGCTATCCGTCGAGATGAGCGCACTTCCAGCCCGCCGTCGAGTGTGGTACCTTAGGACACATGTATCTTACTACAGTGTGTCTGCTATATTATGCTATCTTTTTCTTTTCTTGCTGGGATCACTCAGGTAGTAACAAACAGGTAACCGGACTTGGAATTCTCATTGCATATTGCTAGTAACTAGGCCTGTGATAACCCTAGTTAGTTAACGTATCAAGCCATACTTATTGCTTGGCCGTGAATGTTGGATGGAGTTCAGTCTGTCTAGTCTTGTCTTGATCTTGTACGTGATTGTTATATGTCCTGATTTCTTATTTTATCTTGCCGATAAATGGTGGGAGAAACCAAGTTCCGTTCAGACGAAGGGTTACAACCCCGGTCCTTGTTTGGTTTACAGGTTGTAACCTGGTTATCTGAATAGTCCCATGGTTATCTCATCGTATATCACCTTACCAGTTCTATTTATTTAACATGTTCTCCAGTTTACTTTATGTCAATGATGATTTACTTACTGTCTTCCTATGTTCGGGATAAGTGCATTGGTACTGCACGAATCTCGATCCTCCTTTACTTATTGCTTTCTCTCCTTATTGAATGCTAATGATTGCTGGTTTTAAGTTCATAAGTTCGGCCTCCTTTGTGGTACTTGCTATTTGGGGTCTGACCCCACTGGTTTTGCATGGCCAGGTTCTAATAGAAGAGCCCGAAGGATCTACCGCACCATCTACTCGACCGTGACCAGCCGGAGCACCAGAGTGCCTCAGTGGGTTTCTTCTTCATTCTTCCACTGATATGTAAATTCTCCTCTTGTAACGTTTTAGCCCCGAGCACGTGTTTAGCTCGTATTTTGGTATTATCCTTGACATTGTAGCCTACGGGCATAAACATGATATGTGTATTCTAGACTATAGCTAGTCCTTATCATGTACGACTAATACTCTAGCTAGTCCTCAGTTCTGTGGTACTGGCTTCATGATCAGTCATGTATATATGGTTCGGGATGCCTTACTATTGTATGTATGATGACCGTACTCCTTGCTCTTGTATAATTGCCTGTGATTGAGATACCTAGGACTGTTAAACCATAGGATTGACTGATGGCTTGTAAAGTAACCCCCATGTCTTGACAGCTTATACGTGATTTCAGAGTATTAACGTACTTTGGGATTGCGTAGCTGGCTATGTCTGCCCCCCCTCTCCGGTATTCCGGTTCTAGGGCGTGACACCCCTCGACCCCCGTCCGCTGACCGGGCAGCGGAACCCCCGAGTGCGTGGCTCCGGAGATGTCGTAGGGTGGTTCAGAGAAATCTTGTGGGATCCGTCGTCTTTGGCCCACCATGATTTCTTTATTGCATTTGTCCACATTGATCTTGCTTATTGCTTTTCTGCATGTACATGTTAGACGAACAAAAGTAATATACATAGTAGCAAGTATGATAAGTTTAATGCACATTAGGACAATGCTGAGTTTAAGTATAATTGCTAAGGTGATAGCATAAATGTTAGTGATAGCATAATGATTAAACTTAATTGAATGACCACAATCAAAAACATAGTTTTGATTTTAGCAACCCGATTAAATTTAAGATAGATAAGCTCATATTTCTAATATGTAAACCAATAGGCATATATCACCAAAGGTATAAGTATAAGTAGAAATGCTATAGCGATAGTATAAAGATTAGTGATAATGAAATGCTAAACTTAACATATTAACCATATTCAAAAATATGATATAATCATTGGGCCAACAATCTTTCCCTTTTTGATTATGGCAAATCGGTTAAGTTTAGTATGGACACAATAGATGCATGTATCACTAATATACAAAAGACGTAAGCAATATCACTAATAGCATGCTACTTAGATTACTTATAAAAGCATACTTAAACTTACTTCTCCCCCTTTGACATGATCAAAAATAGGCTCCCCCGTACTAAGAGATAAAATGAAATCAATCTCAAGCATAGAAATCAGAGCATGGGGAACTTATAGACAATCATGATTAAGATATACTAATGAAAAACAATGGAAGAAGTGTGTAAAGACAAGTGTATAAAACTACATACCAAATGTAGAGTACTAAAATTAAAAAAAATTGCTTGTCAAAACACAATATGGTTGGTGTTTGCCATTGATTGTAAAAGAACAGAACAATTATCGGAGGACTGAACTTAGACTCACAATACAAACTCGCTCGTACAAAGAAAGCCTAGGGACGAAAACCTAGGTACAGCAGACTAAGTACGATTGTTTATTTTTGATTCTGGGGGGTGACGATAGAGGCTCGGAAAAGCGACGGCCGCTCTGCCTTACTCCTTGGACGATCGGTATGCAGCCTTGGCTCGGGGAAGATCTGCTCGGCGTTAACGAAGAAAGGTTCTTCTTACTCTCCTCGGGTTGCTCTCCTGGCTTCTCTCTCTCTGTGATTATCAAGAAAAGGGGGAGCTCTCTCTGTGTATATCTCTCTCTTCTTCTCTTTTTTTTTATTCTTTTTGTTGCCGACCTCTTTTACATGGGAATGATGCTGGCTATTTATAAGAGTGGGGTAGGATCATTAGGGTTTGCTGATGATTATCTGTTTGGAATGTCGGCGCTCCTTCATTCTATCTGAACCCTTGATCCTGATTATAGTGAATCTCGGCCATTAATGCGGATAGTATCGTATCTCATGAGCAATTAATGCTAGCTGCTTTAAATCCTCGTGATTGATTATGCCAATGTCTGATTGCTCGCCACGTGTCCCATTAGCTTGATGATAAATGATATGCCCTGATCTCAGTAATTATGACGATGATGTCAAATATATTTGTTGAGATTCGGTTAAATCTCTTATTGATCCATGCCACATGTCTTAATTGTGAGTCCTGCCAGAGCCGCATAGGATGGGCAACACTTGAACCGCAGGGAGATACTCTTCGTGAGCCGCATAGGACAATGCTTCATCGAGCCGCAGGGAACGAACTCTCAATGAGCCGCATATGCAGTCTTTACGAGCCGTATGAGCTAGCGTTGTATTAAGCCGCAGGGACTGGGTTCTCGGTGGACCGCATATGGCTGATTTCTGCTGGCCATATAGGGTGACTTCTTAGTGAGCCGCATGAAGCTGTTCCCCGTTTAAGCCGCATGAGATATGCCACGTGGCAATCTAGGACTTCTGTCGGATCGGGTCAGAGATTTTCTTCTTTTCCCGAAGAGTCTGTCATTATGGCAGAACCATTATGACGCTTTATGTCAGGTCTGTCACTTGTCAGGTCTGTCAGCCGTCAGAGCATTAAATGCGTCCATACGTTGGGCACAGCTGTTTTTGAAGACCACGTGGCCTCTCTCTCTGGGTCGCATGGAGTTTACTCGAGCTGCCTATGTGCGTTGAGCCGCATGTCCATGTCGCAAGGAGTGGATGCAATTATCTGGCAGGTTGCGGTACCAATCGAAGGCGACTCCTTCCAGTGCCCCAATGAATAACCGTGTGAGGATGGCGTCATCATGGGGCAGATGGTCGGTAGTGACCTCAAAGTAAGTGATGTACCGGCTTGCTGAAGTCTTACCATCATATGGGTTGATATTGAACGGCTTATATCTTAGGGAAAAGGGCACATCCCTCCATTCAGCAGGGTATGGTTGTCGTATTCTGAGGTCTTGAGAATTTTCTCGGGCGTGGAACATCGCTCGAAGCTCCTGAACCTCTCTCCTTACTTCTCGGGCCTCATCTGTCGCGGTAGGGGCCGTTATCTCGGGAGCATTATTGCCCGGGTTTGGTGCCGCTGAATTTGAATCTATGTTGTTCGCGGGACCCGTGCTTGTCTGACCAGGTGTCACTCCCTGCAGAGTAGGAAGCGCTACTTTGATCTCGTCTACAGACTTGACCAAGGCGTGCAGTATGGCCTCCAAAGTGTCGATACGTTGGCGATCGCCGGAACCACCTTGGCTGTTGTCCGTCATGAATACCGTCCTCACATGAGGAGTGACAGAAGGAGAGGTGACGGACATGCCCTCCGAGTCATACTCATGCATCGAGAAATCATCAGGATATGTGGGGATGTTCTCTTCAGGTTCGGACTCGGAAGGAACAGTACCCCCAGCTTCAGAGCTTGCTTCGTTTAGGACGTCCTCGGGGACGTCGGTATCTGTTGTATCCGTCGGAGGATTTGCTTCCTCCAGTCCGTCTTCTTGGAATGTCGGGTTGTCGTAGAGGTTTGGAGGAGTGCTACCCCCAGTTCCGACGACCCCCAATGACGTAGACGGCGAACTTCCTACTGCAGTAGTTTTCGTCTTTGAACGGGTGTGTTAGAATACTCCAGTAGAGGATAATCCTTTAGACAACGGCTTCTTAGCTGCAATAGTTGACAGCTTTGGACTGGAGATGCTTGTCTTCTTCCCTCTCCCCTCAACGGGGACTTTCCGCGCAGAATTGCAGGAGGCAACGGGAGGTGCCTCGTCTTCCGAGCTCGGATGTTATAATCTTTGGAAGACGGATGGCCGGTCTTCCGTTACTGCCGTGTTATTGCAACAGCAGTTAACGATAATCTGGGTGCAGTGACGTCCCTGTGAGGACTCTCTGCACGCTGAGGCTCCTTCTCTTTCCTTGCGTTTGTGGAGGATAGCTTCACGCAGGTCAGAGGAACCACTTTGTCCGTTTGCTGCCGGGGGCTGAACTCGAGTGGTTTTATACAACTTCCCGTCAGAGGTCCGCGTGATACTCAGCGGGACGCCCCGATAGTCAGAGGTTGGGGCAGCTGTCTGGACTTGATGAGCCCGCGCTGCCCTAGACTTTTTCTTTTTAGCACTTGTGGGTGCGTAATAGGAAGAGTCCACATTAGGTATCACAGAGTCTGGATTTTCATCCAGAAAGTGATTAGAGTTAGGACCGCATGAGAGTTGGTCGAAAACTGATTTAGAGAAGTGTGGTAGAGACGCTATGCGGCTAGCGTTGGGTGCCGTGCAGGCTATCTGCATGCGACTGTCTTCTGTTGTGGGACGAGTTCTTATGCGGTTAGGAGTCACGGCCGTGCAGGCTGTCCGCATGCGGTTGGCATCTGTGGCCGCATGGGTTTTCTACAAGCGGTTGACTTTACTAGCCGCAGGAATCTCATCCATGCGGTTGGAAACTGTAGCTGCATAAGTTATGCGGCTGACAGAAGTGGCCGCATGAGTTTTCTTCGTGTGGTTGACGGTTGTGGCCGCATGGATTTTCTTTCTGCGGCTAATACCCCTCTGCGGTTCAGGTTGAGCAGAGACCCTCTTTGCCCCTGCAAGTCCAGCATCATAGTGTTTTCTTCTGCCGAACTTGGGGACAGCAGAGGTGTCTGCGATCTGAAGTGGGGCCGCAGGAGAGTCTTTCTCGCCGTCTTGAGCGACCGAGGGTATCCCATCGAGGGCTTGGGGAGGAGTAAATGACTTTGGCCTCCACTCTTTGCGAGCCTTCGTGGTGCGGGTGCGTTTCTGGACCGGGCCAGCGCTGCCTTCAGAGAGCATCTCTTCGAACGCCTGTTGGTCAAAGCGGACGACCATCTTCTGTTGTGTGGAGCCAAGTTTGGCTGCATCCGATTGCGTCACCAACTCCTCAGCCGTGGAGAAGTTATTCCCCAACAGAGTCGCCATCGTGTTTGCCATTGATTGTAAAAGAACAGAACAATTATCGGAGGACTGAACTTAGACTCACAATACAAACTCGCTCGTACAAAGAAAGCCTAGGGACGAAAACCTAGGTACAGCAGACTAAGTACGATTGTTTATTTTTGATTCTGGGGGGTGACGATAGAGGCTCGGGAAAGCGACGGCCGCTCTGCCTTACTCCTTGGACGATCGGTATGCAGCCTTGGCTCGGGGAAGATCTGCTCGGCGTTGACGAAGAAAGGTTCTTCTTACTCTCCTCGGGTTGCTCTCCTGGCTTCTCTCTCTCTCTGTGATTATCAAGAAAAGGGGGAGCTCTTTCTGTGTATATCTCTCTCTTCTTCTCTTTTTTTTATTCTTTTTGTTGCCGACCTCTTTTACATAGGAATGATGCTGGCTATTTATAAGAGTGGGGTAGGATCATTAGGGTTTGCTGATGATTATCTGTTTGGAATGTCGGCGCTCCTTCATTCTATCTGAACCCTTGATCCTGATTATAGTGAATCTCGGCCATTAATGCGGATAGCATCGTATCTCATGAGCAATTAATGCTAGCTGCTTTAAATACTCGTGATTGATTATGCCAATGTCTGATTGCTCACCACGTATCCCATTAGCTTGATGATAAATGATATGCCCTGATCTCAGTAATTATGACGATGATGTCAAATATATTTGTTGAGATTCGGTTAAATCTCTTATTGATCCATGCCACGTGTCTTAATTGTGAGTCCTGCCAGAGCCGCATAGGATGGGCAACACTTGAACCGCAGGGAGATACTCTTCGTGAGCCGCATAGGACAATGCTTCATCGAGCCGCAGGGAACGAACTCTCAATGAGCCGCATATGCAGTCTTTACGAGCCGCATGAGCTAGCGTTGTATTAAGCCGCAGGGACTGGGTTCTCGGTGGACCGTATATGGCTGATTTCTGCTGGCCATATAGGGTGACTTCTTAGTGAGCCGCATGAAGCTGTTCCCTATTTAAGCCGCATGAGATGTGCCACGTGGCAATCTAGGACTTCTGTCGGATCGGGTCAGAGATTTTCTTCTTTTCCCGAAGAGTCTGTCATTATGGCAGAACCATTATGACGCTTTATGTCAGGTCTGTCACTTGTCAGGTCTGTCAGCCGTCAGAGCATTAAATGCGTCCATACGTTGGGCACAGCTGTTTTTGAAGACCACGTGGCCTCTCTCTCTGGGCCGCATGGAGTTTACTCGAGCTGCCTATGTGCGTTGAGCCGCATGTCCATGTTGGTGACTTTTGAGCCGCATGATACTCTTGAGCCGCATAAAGTTCGTCTGATTTTGAGCCGCATTCTGCTTCCTGGGTTCTGTGCCGCATGAAAAATGTCTCATGACCGAGCCGCATGAAGGACGTCTCATGACCGAGCCGCATGAGGAATGTCTCATGACCGAGCCGCATGAGGAATATCTCATGACCGAGCCGCATAAAGGACGTCTCATGACCGAGCTGCATGAGGAATGTCTCATGACCGAGCCGTATAAAGGACGTCTCATGACTCGCATGAGGAATGTCTCGATATTCCCGTGCACTCGCTTTGTGGGCCCGGGTATCCCGAACACACGAGTGCGTAGGTATCATGTTTGCTCCCTGATGTGGGGGCTAATAGAAACACTTGCCCTCGATCTTTGTTGGGAGACTCTTGAGAACCACTCTGTCCGTTTGCCGCCGGGGGCTGGACACAGGCGGTTCTGTACAACTTTCCATCAGAGGCCCGCTTAGCGGGACGCTCTTGATGGTTAGAGGTTGGGACAGCTGACTGAGCCCGATGAGCCCGCGCTGCCCTAGACTTCTTCTACTTAGCACCCGAAGGTGCGTAATAGGAAGAGTCCAAGTTTGGAAGGAGGGAAGAGAAGTTGGTGCCCTTTTCAAAGGAGGTAAGGAGGCTCTATTTATAGCATGGAGTGAGCCCTTTCTTCTTCCCCTTTTCGATGTGGGACTAAAAGCAATATTTTCCATGCTTCTACAGTTGGTAAAACTAAAAGTATTTGAAAAACAAGAAATAAGTAGTTTACCAACTTGAAATCCAAGGAATAAATCCAAAACACAATAGGATATGAAATATTGCTCCAGTTTTGGAAGAGAACTATGAAATAAAGGATTTCAAACAAAAGCCATGAGGAATAGATAATTGCAACTAGTAGATACCAATTGAGATATGAAATTAAATAAACTTGATACCAATTGAAAAGATGTAAACTTGAAACATTGATCAAAGAAACCATTAATAATCATAATTGTCCACAAATAAATAGTGGAACAAAATAAAAGAATGATCAATGTAAAATATTGCAATTGATATAAAGTAATCTCATTATTTGCAAGATCTATATGCTTATCCAAGTTTATGCATGTGAACTCAATTACCTTATCATGCTATATAAATACCCTTTAGATAAACATGAAGGTAAAGGAGAAAAATACTTGAGAAGGATAAATTCAGTCGACTTGAATGCTCCCCCTTAAAGTACTACTAAGGTAGATAAAAATCATGAATTTTGGATAAGTCCTCAACAAGGAAAGCCAAAGCAATTAAGCATGAAAGAAAAGCCAAATCAACGAAAGCATAATATTCATCAAGATAAGATCTGAAAGTTAATATTAGCAAGATGACATATTCAACCCATATGAAAGAGAGAGATAAGATAATAAGGACAATCACATACACTCTCATAAACCCTTCAAAATAAAAATATCATGACCTCAATCAATAAGATATGAAAATGAAAAAAAAAATATGGGTCCATGATAAACTATGTATACGACATATTAGAGGGTATAGATAAATTAAAACAATTTATTTGCTCCCCCTCAAAATATGCGTAACTAGTTTCTAAGCACTTATAGCATCAAAAACTAGGGGTAAATCAACTATGGATTTCTCCCCCTTGCTCAATGCATATAAGGCTATAAAATCGTCAAAAGACGAATAATGTCATCTTTAGTCAAGAGAAGATATCCAATTAATAGCCACTAAAGATGAAAAATCAAAAGAATATTCCAATTAAGCACATATAATCAAAAGATGACATACATTAGTCTATATAGAAGGATCTCATATTTAAATATGATAGATCAATGTATGTTATCCTTTGAGAAAATGTCATCATGAAAAATAAAATAAAATCAATTAAGAACAATCATGATGATAGACAAAATATAGCTCAAAAATAAAATAAAAATAAAACTCAAACATCATGACCATGATTATCTAATTAAGAAAGAATCAACCAATTTATTACTTTACATGGACTAGGTATGTTGTACCACATATTTATCCAACAACGGATAAATCCAAACCTTGCTAATGGTAAATTAATAACCCATAAAGTTCAAATAGCAGAGGTCATATGTGATAAACAATGAGTAGTCAAAGTAGAGTAATAAATTAACTTGATAATCACATAACTAGATAATTTAAGACTACTAAATCATTATGATCATTCATAAAGTAAATAACGAATAAACATGATCCAATGATAAATCTTATCAAGAGAAAAATCAAAATCCATATTTATAAAGAATCTTACAGATCAATGAAGAATATGGAAAAGAGTCAATCTCAAAATAATCACACATTCAATCTAAAGAGATGTAATGATAATACGATAAAATCATGACTCATAAAGTGAGAGAAATTTAAGAGAGACTTGCTAATGACTAGTATGAAAAAAAAGTTAAAACAAGGAATCAGAAACCTCTAAGAGAAAACAAGATCTAATAAAGAATTTGTAAAACTAGTTTTAGAGATCAAGCATATCACACATCTTGTTTTTGTAAACTAGCATATCATATATAGATTGAGGTTTAGGAATATAGTTAGATGTGTGAAAGTGAGCCAAAAATTATATAGCTTAATAATATATCACAAATAAGCAAACTATATAATCCAAATAAGATTAATGAGGAAAGCCATTAACAAGATAAATGTGCTCATTAAATCTTAAGTCACTAACACTAAAAATACTTGCTTAAGCATAGAGTTCACAAAGAGGAAAATACATTTTGAATGAACAAAATGATTTATAGACTCTTTACTAAGCAAGGATAAGAGCATAAGATGACAAATAAATGAATTAGACTCTTATCAAGTATAGGCCAAAAGAGATATTCATGAAAACGTAATAAAGTAAATCTTTTTTTTTTTTTGCCAAGTATTGAGATTAACCCAAGATAATAAAATGATAGATCGATCTAGAGAATGCAAAATATTATAGCCATTATGAAATAAGTGTATTCTCTAGAAATGGGAAAATTTCAACATAAAAGCTCAAACCATAGTAGCTAAAGTCATGAGAAATATGATATAACAATTACAGGTATTCTCATGTGCTACAAAAATATCATTGGGCAACAATAATTCAAAAAGAAGCATAAATCCAAGGAATGAGCAAAGAAAGATCATTAAGATCAAGAAAGCTAAATGCTAAAGATATCAAGAAGTACATTTTTCAAAGAGCTTTCATAGTGCACCATAGTATATATATAGAAGATATCGATTTGAAAATGTGCACTAAAAACAGAGGTAAATATAAAAACAAGACAAGGCATAAAGCCATGTGATTCTTAAAAGAACTTCCATAAATAGTCAAGTGCAAGGCATAAACAAATATTCTCTCTCAACATCCTAACTTAAAGGTATAAAACAAATAAATATCAAAAGTTAGGAATCACTAATATATATAAAACTATATATATCACGAATATGCATACATGAAAAGAACAAAAACCAATTAAGAACATTTATCCATAATGCCAACCAAAAAGTCAAGAAGATATCATCAAAAGAAGACTTTAAGGAAGAAGCTAATTGATTCAAGAAGAATAAATTTGGTCAAGGAAATCAATAGCTAAGGTATGAGAAAAGCACAAGTTTGAAGGTAACAAGTATATTTAAATACTCTTCAAGTCAATATAAAACTTTCGCTTAACTCATATGCCCACATAAAGATATTTATACAAAAAAATATCAACCTAAGAAATACATGATCTACATAGAGATAAAATTTTTAATGAATATAGTCATGTATCCTTAATGAATATTTGAAAAACTATCCCAAATTCAAAACACATATAAATAATCTTTATTAGACAAAGACATAATTGATTCATAAGAGGTTTAATCAAAATAAAACATGAGAATCAATAATGAATATATTATGTGAGCACAAGTTTAAAGTGAAAGTATAAGTATATACTTGTTCAAGTGATAAGAAGCTTGTGCTAAACATATATATTCACAAATACCGATTAAGATAAATATCACATATTAAAAACAAACCGGCAAGAAGTAACTATTTCAAAAACTTTAAAGACGGAGAGTTAAAATCATATTAACTCAAATCAAAATCAAGCTCCTATGGACTAGAGTGATATGCATGCTTTATAAATAAAGATTAAGAATAACGAGCATGCATATATAAATGTGTCACACTAATAGAGAATGAGTGATAAACTACATAGTGTGAACTAATCATTTAAGCCGAGTAACTAGTCATGCTAGATAAAAGAATTAATAAAAAAAATAACTAAGCATGCTAGTATTGTATCTCACATTGATTTATATAGAAGGCAACTGAAGGATATCAATGTGAGCTAGTAGCAAGACATCAAGAGAAATATGCTAGATTCTACAAATATAAACAATTTAAAGAGAATCGCTTAGCATGTTACCAAAGTGGCTCTAGTGGCCACACTTGTGTTGGTGCAATTGCTTAGAAGATGACCTTTGAGCTTTGCAACCACCAACACGTTCCTCGGTGCTATGTCCCGGTACATGAAGCTTCACCTACAGCATTAGATGAAGACTTTGGTATCCAAATAAACTTGGATCCATATTTATTAGCTTTAGGGACCCACATACTATTTACTCTATCATTGGTAGAAAAACTCCTACGAATAGGACAAGTGAAGCTCATGTGTCCAATGCGAGAGCAATAGAAGCACCTAATACTAGTGTGTGCACATGTATCAGAATGAGCATGGTTATGAGCATGTGACATATTAGAATAATGAATATCTCTAGAGTGAGCATGAGAAGATTTGGTTTTAAGAATATTATGTTCATAGCAAATCATCATGCATGCAAGTAAGAGAATCAAATTTAGTATTTAAAATATTATTCCTTTTTTCAAATAAAGCAATTCTAGAGATAAAATATCATTTTGTTTCTTTAAAGTGTCAATAGAAGAATCATGCAAATGATTTAGCTCATGAGTTTGCCTCTTAAGATCTTCTATTGATGAGGAAAGAGATTTAATTTTCAAAATTAAAGCCTCATTCAAACTCTTTAAAGAAATACATGATGAGTTTTGAGAATCAAGTCTAGATAATAAAACATTGTTTTCATTTCTCAATAACTCATTAGCTTTTTCTAAATGAACAACCTTTTCAGAAAATTCTTCATTTGTAGAATGAAGGTTGTCAAGAATCTCTAAGGATTGTTTAGCCATGGCTTTCCACTTAGAGCATTTCTTGCATTTAGAAGAAACAAGATTGTCTATGCTACTAGAAGTAAAACCCTCTTTATCGGAGGAGGAGTAGGAAGAATACGAAGCCATAGAAAAATAACAAGGATCTACTCTAAGGATGTTAAGCCTAACAATAGAGTCCTTGCTTTGATACCAATTGTAGGAACCCTAGAGGGGGGGGTGAATAGGGTCAAGCTAACTTATCAAGCACTTAGCACAAGCTAATTGGTAATTAAAACATATAAGTGCAAGAGAAGAAGCAAACACAATATCGCCACCCGATGTATCCTGGTATCCTCCCTAGAGGCAATCCAGTCCCGGAACTCTCTCCGGATTTAATCCACTATTTAAGCAAATAGTTACACACGAGTTTGGATCCGAAGAACTCGCCAACTTCTTACACGAGAGCTTTAATCCGAAGGCCTCTCCGACTTCAACCGAGAGTTTGAATACGAAGACTCCCCAACTTCAACCGAGAGTTTGGATACGAAGACTCTCCAACTTCAACCGAGAGTTTGGATACGAAGACTCTCCAACTTCAACCTTTCACAATAGGTTTTGATCTCCTTACAATAGGATGAAGATCTTACTTTTCAACTCAATAACTCTAACACAATTTGTGGATGGCAAATGAAAGCTTTGTAGAGTTGTATGTGGATAGGCTTTGGTAGTTTAGAAATTTTTAGGCTCAAAGCATCAACCTTGAATGAAGGGGTTCAAGGCTATTTATAACCAAAGCATTGAAAAGAGCTCAAGACAACTTTTCAGTCCACAAACCAGCATACCGCCGGTATGATCCGGCATACCGGTGGTATACCGGTCTGGGATTACAACGGCTAGAAATATAGCCGCTGGGATCATTAATGGCTGGAAATCCGACCGTTGGAATTTCAACGTTTCGGAAGCGGTATACCGTCGGTATGGACCGGTATGTCGTCGGTATGCCGGTTTTGTAAACAGAAACTTTCTGTGAACAAAAACCGGTATACCATCGGTATACACCGGTATACCGTCGGTATGCCGTTTTCTACCAAAAATGATCCTGGGCTTATTTCTGCCCTAGCTTTCGATTTTGCCATCCATTTTTTGTGTTTACAATAATTCCTAAGACTCATTACAGACTCCAGATAAACTTAGGCAGGTGCAGGCTTCTTCAGAGTCTTAAAATGATGATGGCAAGGCCTGGCCCCTCGACCTCCGTCCGCTGACCGGGCAGCGGAACCCCCGAGTGCGTGGCTCCGGAGATGTCGTCGGGTGGTTTAGAGAAATCTTTGTGGGATCCGTCGTCTTTGGCCCACCATGATTTCTTCATTGCATTTGTCCACATTGATCTTGCTTATTGCTTTTCTACATGTACATGTTAGAGGAACAAAAGTAATATACATAGTAGCAAGTATGATAAGTTTAATGCACATTAGGACAATATTGAGTTTAAGTATAATTGCTAAGGTGATAGCATAAATGTTAGTGATAGCATAATGATTAAACTTAATTGAATGACCACAATCAAAAACATAGTTTTGATTTTGGCAACCCGATTAAATTTAAGATAGATAAGCTCATATCACTAATATGTAAACCAATAAGCATATATCACCAAAGGTATAAGTATAAGTAGAAATGCTATAGCGATAGTATGAAGATTAGTGATAATGAAATACTAAACTTAACATATTAACCATATTAAAAAATATGATATAATCATTGGGCCAACATATGGTATCCCAAAACCACGTCATTTGACCTAACCGGTTATTCTGATGTTGATTTTATCGCATGCAAAATAGATAGAAAAAATACCAACGACACATGTCATTTCTTAGGAAAAGCTCTAGTCTCTTGGTTTAGCAAAAAGTAAAATTCTGTCGCGTTATCAACAACTGAGGCTGAATATATCGCCGCAGGACGTTGTTGTGCACAAATTTTGTGGATGAAGCAAACCTTAGAAGACTATGGATTGCATTTTACACACATACCCATTTTCTGTGATAACACTAGTTCTATTAAATTGACTAAGAATCCAGTATGTCACTCTCGTACTAAGCATATCGAGATTCGACATCACTTTCTTAGAGATCATCAACAAAATGGAGATATAGACCTTGTATACATAGACACACAGAATCAATTAGCTGACATACTCACAAAATCTCTTGCGGTAGATCGTTTCAATTATTTACGTTGAAAATTAAGAATTTTAGACGTCAATAATATTAATTAATTTTTTTATTAATTTATTCAATACTCAATAACTGTTTTCGAGACAAGCTTAAAAAGAGTCTATCTGTCACCACGACTACGGTCGAAGCGAAGCGGTATTTAAGAGTTCTCCGGTGAACCTCCGTTAGATGGGACAGTACTCCTACAGCTAATCTGAAACAGATACTGAGTAAAAAATATTAATTTATAAAATAATATTAATTATATTATTTGAAATTTAAATTTACTAAACTTTGAACTAAATAATTGAAATGAGTTGTTAAAAAGGACATAGCCCACAAATATTTTTTTAAAAACCCCAAAAGAACCCTAGGCGAATTCGGTCCGAGTTCGGTCCGAATTCGGCCAGAGTTCGTTTGGTGCTGTATGCATTTTAAACAGAACCCGAGGCCATCTCCTCTTCTGCACTTCCAAACCCATCTATTCTCATCAGCAGCAGCAGCCGAAATCCCCCAAACCCTAGTTCATCTCCACTCCATATCTTCCAATCCATGTGGAGATTTCCATCCAAAATTTGGATTCGTACGGAGAATCGCATCCTCTACAGCATACTTGATTCTCAGAAGGTATAATTCCTTCTCTCCTCCACTTTTAAATTTTTTAGGGTTTCTAGTTTTGGGAAAGAATGCCTAAGGGATTCAATCCTTTCAAGAGGAAGATCCATGCCAGTGAAGAGGCATCATCTTCTGATCCGAACACGAATTCCCTTTTTTTTCGTTCCAATCGGATGACGGCGCGTCGGATGAGTTTTACTTCAAAACTCACGACCAAGCTTTACTTTAGTATGCCGATTTTATTATGCGCACTATATGCACTGGCTCACTGATTAAGTGGACTGTATTTTCTGATCACCGTCCCTACTTTGAGGCATTAGGGTTACACCATTTTGCTACCTTATAATTCTCTATAGCTACTAATTCCATTAGATTGTTCTATTGTAACTTCGTGTTAGACACTTTTACTGTAAGAACTCGTGTTGGCGGAATCGATGTCGAGTTCAGTGATGCATTGCTAGCAGGAATCCTTGGTCTTCCAAACGAAGGTGCCCCGCTCGATGACTTCACTGACTTTGATTTTTCCGAGGGGCCCGACTTGTTAGTTTCAAGAATGAGCTTTGTGCACCCGCACGTGCTCGTCCTGAAAAGTTTAAGGCCAATAACTTGAACTTGTTTAACTACGAGTTACATCGCATCATCTATTCCACTCTACTTTCCAAATCCACTTCAAAAGATGATGTCACTACACTCAAACTTTCTGCCATATATCACATTCTTAAGGGGATTTCTTTTCTGCCCCTAAGACTATCATTCAGATGATGGGTAGATGTTGCGGAAGAGACCGCAACCTCTCTTATGTGATGCTTATCCCATGCATATTTCAGCATTTTGACATAGACTTATCCACTTGTGCTCTGGACCCTGACCCCAAGTTTCTCAAACTTTTACGTCGCAGCATTGCCACTGCTCCTCCACCTACTGCACCTGCTCCTACTGTACCTATTCCTCCTCAGTCTTACCATATGACTTTTGAGGGTATTCATCAGCACCTATCGGATCTGCAGACATTCTTTGTTGACACTTCCAGAACATGAGTTTCTGACGTGACTCGGTTCCAGGCTATTGCCAACTCATTTGTCGATCTCAGATTTGCACAGACGGGTCACTCTGTTAGCTTTTCCTAGAGACCCATCTGTATCTGGTTACCGTATTGATGATGTGACGGTCCACTCTCTGTTCCAGCCAGGGAACGCTTACGATTGGTATCGTACTTCTGGTGCTACTCCACACACTCTGGAGCTGGCACATCTGGAGCTGGTCCATCTGGACATGATGGCACTGCAGCAGGTGACGATGATGATGAGGATAATTTTTGAGTTGTTCTACTTTTGAGACTGATAATTTTATCTTTTGTTTACTTGGAAATGCTCCGACATTTCAAGATAGTATCAGTACTCTTATTTGGATATGATTTATGACTGTTGATGCACATGTTTTATTATTCAGTTTAGCATATTATTCAGTTCAGCTTTTTATTATAGCATTATTTTTTGCTTCCATATAAACTATCTGTGACAAATATTATCTGTTTATCGTATTTCTGTTTATGATATTTATTCCATGCCTGTGTTGAATGTTTTATATTTTTTTTATGTTTCTTCACTGATTGTTACCTATGCATTTATTGCGGGGGAGCTTTCTCTTTTGCAATTATTTTGCTAAGTGACAACGGGAGAGAAATAAGATCTAGCATCTTCATGAATACAGGTTATGAATAATTTTTTCATTATATATCTCGGTACATTCGGTACATTTTTGAATTGATAAAGACCAAAGATGTTATATCGGTCAAGGTTTGTCAATTATCAAAATGGAGGAGATTGTTGGCCCATTGGTCATGGTCAAACGTGATTTTATAATTGATCAAACTCTGTCTCGATATACGAAACAATTCAGATGTTTACTAAAGACGTTTTGGACACTGATCAAGATTGAATATCTACTCAGTTCAAGACCGAAGCTCTGTTTGCCACTCAAGACTGTATTTCCTTAAGCATATAATTTTCATTTTTATTGAGTGTAGGAATACATTGTACACCAAGTCGTACTGGTAAATAGGCTATCCGAAATCGTTTTTCAAAACTGACCTATCGTTTTTAAAATGACCTATATTTTTGAATAATATCTACTTTTACAAAAAACTTCTGAAGGATTTTCAAAAAGTCAAAACAATTTTTCACAAAATAAACCTGACCAAATCCTGACAGAACTCGGCCAAAGTTCGGCCAAGGAAAACGTTATGTGAACGTTGGATTTTGAACTTGGTCTCCCTTCAGTTGCGGTTTGTTACAAAGAGTCCTGTCCGAATTCTGTCCTAATTCTGTCAGAGTTCTGTCTTTGGAAAAACTATAAATAGAGAGAAATTCTGATCATTTTAACACACTCATTCACTTTCATCTTCTCTCTTCTAAAGCTTACGTTTCTTCCAAAGAGTTTTCAAATGCTTCCATTTTCAAATTCTAAGCCAGTTACAATTCTCTAGTCAATTTGTCGGTACGGTACGGTTTAGAAGATTTCAGAGAAATTGTAATCAGAGGCTTGATTGAAGAAAGACTCTTCAAAATTGAAGTTGGTCGAGTTCTTCGTAGCTCGCGTCTGTAGAAGTTGTAAGAACTTGCGAGATTTTTCAATAGTGGATTCAACTGGAAGCTAGAGTTCTTCCGACTGGACTAGTCCTCACAAGAGAAAAACCAGTATAAATCTCTGTGTTTGCGTTTGTCTTCTGATCACTCTTTTCTTTACAGTTATTACTTTGTGATTATTATTATTTCTGTGATCTAACTGCTAACAAGTTTTAATTTAGCAATATTCCGCTGCCTACTCTATTCACCCCCCTCTAGAGTATTCTGCTTTACGATTTTGTTCCTATAACAATAACGTCGCTATTATGTATTTCAATTTTTTTGATATGCAACAATAACGTCGCTAACATTTATCAAAACATAGCTATTTTTATTAGAACGTCGCAACACGTCGTTGATACGTCACTATATAGAAAGTGCTAGTGATGTTTAACGACTTAATATTTATCGCTAACCTGAAGAAAATAATGTTGCTGACCGTCGTCATGCGTCACAAAGTTGTTGATGTTGCAGACTTTGTCATGTCATCTATGACGTTTCTAAAATCAATAATAATGTCTCTAGCTTAGTCAGATAAAAGGAATGAATTTTGTGTCGCTAATTTGGCAATTTGTAACAATGTCTCTATTTACGTCAATACAGTGCCGTTTTGCGACATTTTTGTTGTCTGTGACTAAAAAGTAGACATTTCAATCAAAATAATGCCAATTATGTCGCTAATGTTGTTTAGCGATGTAAAATTCATAATTAGCGACGTATTTTTACATTACTAATTCCTCTTATTTTGGTAGTGGTATTGCGGGGGTTTTCTTATGGGAAAGCTTTTAATGCCACCACACACATTTGTTTTTGTGACCAATTCTTGGAAGAAGCTTCTTTTGTGCTAGTCCCAAATGGGCCTAACTCAGACTCGAAGTCGGACGTTTGCGAAGGACGCAAAGTAATACTTTGATAGCATACTTCGCACTTTGCACATACGCATTGGATGCAGTTAGATTTTGTCTTCATCGCGGGCTTCTCGGCACTGCATATTTCGTGCGGGATGCTGTGACATGGTTCCATCGCTCAGCGATCCCGTAGTCCTTTGGTTATGCAAATTTTGTGTTGTTGTTCCTCGGAACTGGGTCGGTCATGTTGTGGTAATGCAAAATTTTGTGTTGTTATTCCTCGGAACTGCAACACGAGGCTGTTCAATTTTGTAACATTTTTATTTATGATTTATAGTGCTAATAACTATCACATTTAGTAGGGAATGATTCATGATCTTCCGTCCATGTCTTTAGTGGGCGGTTGCAAGAGATTGCTCTCCATATAAGTATTGTTGCAACACTCTGTTAGGCTTAGTGGGGGCAGAACATAAATCCGATAGAGAAGAAGAGAACTTTCACTTCAGTGAAGCCAAAGCTTTTGCATCTAAGAGTTCATTTGCACGTCGGTGCTTGTTTGTGGAGGGAGATGACAAAAAGTGTTTCCGAAGTTCTTTCGAACTGGCTGGTTCTTAGGAGCGGATCAATGGAGACCGTTAAATCTCGCTTTGAACGATAGTGATTTTTCCAACAACGACGATGTCGACTTTCTAGCAGTTCTTCACTGCGATCTAGAGCTCTGCTCTTTTACTAACTCGGTTACTTTCACTCACGAGCTTGCTTTGCAGCGGTTTTACTGCCATGCATCGCCATTCATGCAATATTTAGCAAGTTCACTTGTTGCCATCACCACTTCTGTTGTTTCCCTCTAAAATATTCTTTCAAAGTATTTCTCCTTATGTGACAGTTTACTTGCCATCTAACATGACAGCTGATATACAACTGACAAGACATATTTTAAAATTAAAATTAACATAAAATTAATATTAATAATAAAATTAACGCTAAAATTAAAATTAAAATTAATATTAATATTAAAATTAACATTAACATTAGAGGTTAAGATTAAAATTAACATTAATATTAACTTTAATGTTAACGTTAACATTAATTTTAACATTACCGTTAATATTGACATTAATATTAACATTAACATCAAAAAATTGGATAATTAATTTTTTGAGTTAAAATTTGTCAGATAGCTGACATGTCAAATGTCACGTCAACTGTCCCGTAAGGAGGGATAGTTTAGAGGAAGATACGAATATATTACTTCTTTTAAAATTCTGCAAAACTTCCTCAAATAGTTTTGCAACATAAGTTTTTCCTCAACATTCCGCGATAGAGCCGGTGTACTTCGTCGGAAATTTCCATAACGCTATTCATTTTCTAGTTTCTTTCCATTTGACAAAATTTGATATGCATTCAGTTTAGAGAGCCCGTTGGCCAAGTTTGGGGGTTTCTTTCTCATAGATGTCATTGACATGAATAAAGAAAAACCTAATTAATTATATAGAACATGTTGTTGTCCATTTCGACTAACACAAGACAAAAACTCCAAAAAAAGAGAGGGGAGACTAAGCAAAACTTGGTGTTTTATGCATACTTCCGGATATCCCAATATATGTACGTTTGACACGGACATTATTAGCCAGCTTAGCTAATTGGTGACATTGGAGCATCCATCATTTTTTTTTAGTTTTCAGTATATTTAGAGAATAATGTCAACTTTAATCCTTAGTTTTTCCGTCTTTGGGGAATGGCCATTGTCTCATTATTAGCCGATTGATGGATTAGTTGGTCGTCAAGTAGCAACTTTGAATAATTCACTTGCTTTGGTTGTGAAAATTCAACATCTCTATTTGAAAAAAAAAAACATATATTGTGGGACATTATTTTCATCCACATTGTCAAGTGGAATTGAACGGCCTTGAAACACTACAATAGCAACACTAGTCTGTTTTAATTAAGATTTAGGGTTGAGCATTGTTTGGTTTTAGATCCGAATAGAATAAGGGATTTAGTTGGATTGGAAAATGTTTATTCGATTCTGAAATTGTCCCATTTACCAAAAAATGGAATAAAAATTAGTAAATTATCTAAATATCCTTTTATATATATTATATATATATATATATATATATTTTTTTTTTTGGAATAAGGGTGAATTTATTCCTCGCATATAGCGGAAAAGGTATTAAAGTACAACATCACAACTTACCATGCCCCAAAATACTATTATGGAGCCATTACAGATACATCGAATTCTATATTATGTAGAATTCCAATAGGGGGGTAGTCAAGCCCTCAAAGATACGTCTGTTCTTCTCCTTCCAGATGTGCCAAACAGACGCAGCAAGCCGAACTCTGGCTCTTCTAGCCCACCCCGGATCCCGTCCACTGTGACCTCGGATCCAACTGAGGATGCTCCGAATGTCCCATTCCATCCCCAATCCTCCTCGCAGCTGCGCACACTGCTCAGTCCAAATGTGCCAGGACACCGGGCAACCAAAGAATAGATGCCCCATAAATTCATCTTCATCATTACATAGCACACATTTGGCATCCGGAATCTGCATCCCAAACCGGATGAGTCTGTCTCTCGTCATCAATCTACCATGGAGAAGGCGATAAGCACAAAGTTGCATTTTTCGTGCAACGCCCTTGCCCCAAATGAAGTCCACCTCCTCAGCCTGGTCGTGGTGGATCCGAACCAAATCATAGCAGCTGTGGAAGCAGAATAGACCTGACCCGCCCCCCGTACCTGGGCCGGCCCAGCTCCATGAATCCTCCGTCTGGCTAGCGTCAATGGGAATAGTGTGAATCTCTGCCGCAAGCTGAGCAGTAAATGGATAACCCTCTGGCCTCCAACCACCGTCTCTAATGATCCGGCTGCATGTGAGCCCTCTACCCGCTTCCCTGTCCAGCTGCCCTCCCAATATCTCTAGCAGGGATCTGGAACCCAACCAAGGATCTAGCCAAAGGTCAGTAGTCCCATCCTTCATGCGCCTGCAGATAGCGGCCTGGAACCGGTCTACATCTCAGGATAGCCTTAAACGTGACCGAGAAATTGTTGTCTATCCTGCAGGCCCAGAAGTTGGTCCTCCGTAGGTATCTGCTAGCCATCCAGTCCGCCCAGAGCGACCCCCCCTTGATGAATTTCCAGGCCATCTTCACACAAGCTGCCTTCCTAACCGCATGAAGAGGCCTACCCAACACCTCCTTCCTCCCGAGGCCGACAGAGCTGATCCCAGGATATCGCATGTATCCCTCCCCTCCATATGAAGTTAGCGCAAATAGCTTCCACCTTCCGAATAGTAGCAGTGGGGATCTGGATAGACTGGAGCCAGAACATAGTGATGCCAGCAATGACCGACCGCACCAACTCAATCCGTCCCCCAAAAGAAAGTCCCGCCGCTTGTCAGCCCTCCACTCTCCTCTGAGCAAAGTCCACCAAGCTGTGACAATCCTGCTCTCGGGCATAGTTGACAGTCAGCGGGACCCCCAGGTATTTCACTGGGAGCTCGCCTCTGTCCACACCTAAAGCGAAAGCTCTCTCCTCCTGAAGTGTACACGGGAGCTGAAGTAGACTCTGCTCTTCTCCCGGTTTAACTAGAGCCCAGAAAGCCTCCCGAATTCCTCCATAATGTCGGAGAGCGCTCTCATACCCCTCATGGTAGGCTGGAGTAGCACCAATAATTCATCAGCATAAATCAAATGAGAAACAACAGGACTCACCAATCGGAAGAGGGGAACAATCCTCCTGCTATGCACTGCTATATCCATCATACATGTGAAGTACTATCACCAATGTAAAGGACGAGGATGAGGGGGTCTCTCTGCCGCAGCCCCTGTTGCTACTGAAGTAGCTATGTGGCGTGCCCTGGATGAGGACTGAGAAGGAGAGCAGATGCACTCTCTCACCCTCGCAACCCACCTCTCGTCAAACCCATGGCAAGCATCAAATGGCACATGAAGTCCCGATTGACCGTGTCATATGCTTTCCGAAGGTCAAGCTTCACACACGCCTTCATCCCTCCCGGTTTGCTAAACTCCCGCACCATCTCGTGAGCTAGCAGGCTGTGCTCCGCTATCGGCCGGCCCTTGATGAACGCTGCTTGGTTCTGGGACACTAAACCCTGCATAATCCCTTCCATGCGCCTGCACATAAGATGGGTGATAATCTTGTAAAGAAATTACAGCACGCAATGGGTCGAAAATCAGCCAGCGAGGTCGCTCCTTCCTTCTTGGGAACCAGAGTCAAGAATGTATGGTTCAACTCTTCAGGAGCCGTCCCTCCACAAAGAACTCCTGAACCGCAGCCAGAATAGGTGCCTTAAGCACACCCCAGTGTCGCTTAAAGAAACCAGAAGAGAAGCCATCAGGCCCAGGCGCTTTGTTGGGATTAGCCTTCATCACAATATCTTCCACCTCCTCCATCCTCACCGGAGCCAAAAGAAGACTGTTCCCATGCCGGGACACCAGTCTCTTCGTAACCAGGGCCGGGAACGTGCTGGAGTAGTCCGTCTGCTGATATAAGGCAGTGTAGAATCTGAAGGCCTCCTCCTGAATCTCCACCGGGTCTCCAACAAGGCGACCCTCAGCATTCAGAAGTCTGGGAATGCTATTCCGGTGCTGGCGGGTGCGGATCACATCATAAAAGAATTTGGTGCAGCGGTCACCATCTTTGAGCCAGGAGCATTTCGCCCTCTGAGCCGCACTGATCTCCTCCTGCAGTCTCATGGTGCTAACCTCCTCAATCAGGGTCTTCTCCTTGGCCGCCAGATCCCCATTCATAATGTCAGATTGGAGGGCCACCTGAGTGTCCCGAAGCTCTTCTTCCTTCTCAGCCAGGGAGGTCCGCGGCCTCGTCTTCACCCACCCCTAATAGCCCGCTTGAGCTGCTTGAGCTTGTGAACCATGCGGAATTGGGCCGTGCCATCCCGGAAGTGCGGCATCTCTCTCAAACAACCTCCTCATACTCTGGTGAAAGGTACCACTGTTGTTATACCGAAACGGCCTCACCCGCAAAGTGGGTCTCTCACATAGGCCCACCCGGATAGGAGAATGATCGCTAGTACCCACTGCCAGACCTTCCGCCACCGAGTTCGGAAAACACCTGAACCACTCGCTATTGCCCAGGCCCGATCCAGCTGACAGGCAATACGATTCTGAGTAGCCTTGTTGTGCCAGGTCCAAATATGTCCAGCGCGCTCCAACCCCCGCATACCTGACACAAGAAGACACCTCTGGAAGTCGTATAGTATCGAGTCCGGTACAGGCCGACCCCCAACCTTCTCTTGACGAAGCAACATAGCATTGCAGTCCCCCAAGATGAGAAGAGGAAGATGCATGTTGTCCGCCATACGCCCCATAAGCACAATGTCCTCCCAAAGAGCCGCCCGGAGCCTCCGGTCGTTGTGCCCATATACAGCACCTAGGATGAATCTGAACCCACCTTTATTCTCAAAAGTAACTCCTATGAGCTGCTCAGACTTATGATTCTGGACCCCCACCCAGCTACCTGTATTCCACCTAACCCAGATCCTTGCCATACCGCAAAGATCTAAGTTATGGATGTGACCCCAGGCTGCCGGAGTCCGACGTGAAAGCATAGCGGCCCCTCGAATCTTCGTCTCCAGCAAAGCAATATCACAAGCCTCTCTCCGCAGCACCCCACTGATCTCCCTCCATCTGCCAATGGAACACCCCCCTAATGTTCCATGCTAGGACCGACATCTAAATAAAAGATGTTGGGTCCCCCTGTAACTCATCTAGATCGACACTCGAGGGAAGTGTCTCGTCCGTCTGCTCAAGGACTGCATCTACCATGGAGGAAGGGGCAAGATGTGCCTGGATCCTGCTAAGAGTAAGCGTCCAGTCCGATTGGGGTCGGTCTGGTCATCCATCTCTCTCATCTGAGGGACATCCTCCAGTGTGGCCGGGGCGTGTCTCTTCCTGCTGCTGTAAACCATAAGCGCCGTGGAGGTCTCCGCCCCCCTCTGACTACTATCCTCCGCACTCATACCCCTGGTCGTCATAGTCCTCCGAGGCCTGAACGGAACCAGCGCACCCTGCATGCTCTCCTGTCTCAGAGACGCCCCTGTCTCCAGTCTCCTATCAATCTCCATAACTGTGTCTTCCTCCATGTGTCTATCTGGTGCCGTCTCCTCAGGCAAGCTACTGGGGGCCGCCTCCCTCTCGCGAGTCTCCGTCTGGACCGTCTCTGGCCTCGATATCTCTGCCTGGCCCGCCTGTGGCCTGGCGTACTCCTTCCCTTTATACTTGCACGCACTGGTAACGTGCCCAAAGCACTCGCAATGCGAACACATGGGTGGGACCCAATCATACTCCACAGCCTGCGTCAGAACTCTCCAGATGGAACCTGATACTCGACTCTGCTCGAAAGCTCTGAGCCTGTCTTGATCCCCAAAAGACTCTGGCGTACATGATTCTGGATCGGAACGTAGTAGCCTCATCAGCCTTGATCGGCTTCCCCACGAGGCTGGCGAGTCATGAGCAGTAGAATGCTCCAATATTGAACAGGGAATTCTGGGAACCGGATCCAGACGGGAATGGCATTCAACACTTCCTTCTCACACCTCAGCGCCGGTGTCCATTCCTTCAAATAATGAGTCGCCCATCAAACGACCATGGCCCTCCCTGCACAATCCTGGTCACATCCTCCGCCAGCCCAACTTGACATAGTAGAATCCGTTCTCCCGGGAGAAGAATTCTATGCTTCCCTTGGGCCTCCAGACTCTCTCCGCATAACCCCTGATTTGGCCAAAAAACGGCTTATTCCTAACACATATAGCACTAAGGGTTCTTCCAGAAATCAGCGACCTTTGCTATTTCCTCTGCAGGGAAGTAAGCCCTGTGTCCTCCACCAAACGCCATCGGGGTAACATATTCCATAGACATCGGGCTTTTCGACTCCACTGGGGTGCATACCTCCTTCCATGACCGAGGCCTCTGCTCATCAGAGGAGGGCCTGGTTGGAGGAGTAACCACAACCGGACCTTGCCTACCAGCGTCGGCTACGACACCCTTCTCCTTCTCCGCCGCCGTCGCCTTTGGCCGCCACCCAGACACGGAGCGAACCATGTTTCCCCCTCGTCGATTCGGATTGACAGTGCCTCTTGGGGGTCGGCTCCCAGAACTCCCTAGGTTTTGAACTCCTCGTCGTCCTCCGGCCCGACGTCTCACCACCGTCTGCCAGCCTGCCTCAGTCCCGTCCGCCCCATAGTAGATCCCGATCCAAATTCAAACGACGGTGCCGTATCTCCACCCACCCCCGAACCCCCAACCGTGGAGGTCGGGTTCGGTCCAGCCAACCCCCTCTCGCCATGATGTGCCCCGCCGCTGCCCGGAGGATGCGACCCCCCTTGCCATTGTCCCGATTCATCCGCCGCCCCGGTGCCCGACCCCCCCCCCCCACCCGCCTGGGGGGGTCCCCTTCCCGCTGCTGCCGCCTGGGGGGACAGCCCCCCCCCCCCCCGCCTTGGTCGCCCACCCCCGGGGTGCAGCCGCCGCTGACAGGGGTGCGGCCCCCCCTTCGATTTGACGCCCGACCCCCCTCCGCCTGGGAGGTCGTTCCCCACCGCCGCCCGCCCCGGTGGCCGCTCGCCCCCCTCCCACCTTTCTCCGGCTTCCCCGCGAGGGGGTCCGGGGGCGGGGGGGGGGGGGGGGGGGGGGGGGGCATCGCTAGGAAACCCTAGAATTGTCGCCTGGAGCCGCTGCCATTAATCAAATTTTTTATATATTTATGACATAATATATATATATATATATATATATATATATATTTTTCATTTGCATATATATTAATATTATATATATATATATATATATATGCAAATGAAAAATATATATATATATATATATATATATATATATTATATATATATATATATATATGCAAATGACCTCTAGCCTAGTGGTTAAGAGAGATGCATGCGGCCGAGTGGTCAGGAGATCGATTCCCGGTGGGAGCGTTCGCAACAATTACCTACTTTCAAAAAAAAAAAAAAAAAAAAAAAATATATATATATATATATATATATATATATTATATATATATTAGAGAGAGAGCGAGAGAGGAGAGAGAGAGACGGAGTTCGAGCCCCCACGGGGGCGGCTTGGGTTCGCCCACGGCCCCGGGCCAAGCGGTGGCTGGGTGTCTTCGACACGGCCGCTTGGTTTATATATTATATAATATATATATATATATATATTTGAAAGAATGTAATTATGGCGAACACTCCCACTGGAATCGATCTCTTGACCACTTGGACCGCATGCCTCACCACTACCACTAGACTAGGAGGTCATTGATATATATATATATATATATATATATATATATATATATATAATATATAATATATATAAACGGTTAAAATTAGATGACTTAAACAACATCCAACGATGGACAACATGGAGATACACGTTGGATTAGATTTAGTTTTCGAAATCGCTTCCACTGGGATTCGAACGCCGGACCACTCGGACCACATGCCTCACCACTACCACTAGGCTAGGGATATATATATAATATATATATATATATATATATATATATATATATATATATATATGAGTGATCTAGAACCAACCGGTTGGTTTTGTATTATGGAACCAACCTATGTTATATACGTTGGATTAGAATAGCATGGTTGAGATTAAATAACTTAAAAAGTTTGTGGGGTCTACACATTTTAATCTCAACCATTAAACTTTAATCCAATCCATAAAACATATGATGGTTCTATAATACAAAACAGTCAGCTGATTTTGGAGCTATATATATATATATATATATATATATATACACCAGCCGGCTGATTTTGGAACAACTGAGTGATTTATTTTGCAATTATGAGATTATCATAAATGATTGAAATACAATAATTTATTATATATTTATCAAAATTTTATATTATGTATATTTTAAGCACAAGCTTAACTTTAGGCCATCTCCATTTAAAAAAAAAATGCAATTGAACAAATCGAACCGACCTGGTTCGATTATGGTTCATTTTTTTCGGATTCAATTTGGAATATTAGGATTTTGGTAGATTCCATTTTGTATATTTAGATCCGATTGAAACCGAGATGGAATGCTCTGAGTCGGTTAACATATTAATTAAAAAAAGAAAACATGACAATCTTCAAATGTTGAAAGGAGTTAATATTTATGACAAAAAAAAAAAATCATACTGTTAGATTTCTTCAAAGTTAAAGTGTAAGATGCTGTAGCTGTAATGTCATTCTTAACATTATTTTTCTTTCTTCATCATCTATTTGGAAGGAGAGAGCAATTTGCTCGTTGTTGCACTCGCATACCCTTTCTTTATACACGTAGACTATGTGGGTCACAAACAAAAGAATTGTCCACAGTCATACACTTGTACAGGTGTAGTAGAGTAGAAAAATAAATTTTCAATCCATCAAAGACTTTTTTTTGCTTTAAATTTTTTCATAGGGTGTGATGATTTAGAGTTGGAGAATTTCGGTGTTTGTTTCCATGCACGCTATATGTCTTGTGCTTGGTATAGACATGGTCCCTGCATGGAATATAGATTGTGCCATATAAAATTGCTTTGGTAACTATGACATAATTTTTGGAACCCACGTTACAAAAAATGGACGAATAAAATATTAAATTAGTACGTATTTTTGTCAATTCTGTTCGATAATAGCTTTGGTTCCACCCTGAGGATTTTTGATAAATAATATGGTAGAGAATTAAGGGATTCCTGCACGAGAACGATAAAAATTATCAAGAAATAAGTATGTTTTTTCGTCATAATTAATAAAAAGGAATAGACATGAAAACTGTTTTTCCAAGAATCTCCCAAGAGACCTTCGATGCCAACCAAGAGCCGAAGACGACTCTTGCAAACAAAGAACGGGATGCCAACTCTTACCAATAAGACAAAAGTAAAAGCCAATACTCTATTATATATATATGCCAATGACCTCTAGTCTAGCTAGTGGTAGTGGTGAGGAATGCGGTCCGAGTGGTCATAAGTTCGAATCCCAGTGTAAGCGATTTCGAAAATTAATTACCATTTCCAATATATACCCTAGAGGCGACTTTGGGGGTTTGACCCCCAATCCCTCCGGCTAGCGACGGCCGGGCCCAGGCGACAGGGAGGACCCCCGCGGCGTCACGCTCGGCTCTCCCCGCCACCTCCCCCCCCTTCTCTCCCTTGATCCCGCGTCCGGACGTGGAGTGTTCTGCTCTCATGGAGCGGCTGTCGGGGTGACGCCGATGGCATGCCCCAGCCGCGCCCGGCGGCCCCCTCGCCCGATGACCTCCTCTTCCTGTGGCGCACGCCAGACCCCTTCGATCCCCCCTCGGTCACCCCTCCCTCGCGTCAGTTCTTTCTCCAGAGACTTTCCGCCGGCTGCCGCCGGTCCAGCCGTCGGAGGTGCTGTGGCCCCCTCTTGTGGAGGCGAGGCCCCCATCCTCTATATGGTCGTGGTGGGCTCTCCAACGCCCTCCCCGCTTCGAGTCTCGTACCCTCAGGTTTCGTGCCCTCGGGTCGTGAACCCAGCTGGCTTTCCTCGGACCCAGAGCGCTCATGTTTTCAAATTTCAAATACCTCTTCCAGATTGGACCCAACACCATTCCTCCCGTTGGGCGCCGCTAGCTTCACGCCATCTGAATTTGGATAGCCCTGCGCCTTTTCTCTCGGCGCGATTCCCTCCCCTCCCTTGGGCGCTGGCTTTGGCGCACCCCACGGGGAAGGCAGTTTAGGCACGTCAGATGTTGGCGCTGACTTTGGCGCGCCATCTTTGGGCACCTCTTTTGGTGCGCAACCTGCAGCCGCCTACTTAGGCGCCTCTACTGTAGGCACCTATTTAGGCGCAACACTCGCATCGGCTGCCAGCTTTGGCGCGCCTTCTGTTTCTGTGGGCACCAGTTAAGGCGCTCCACTCGCTTCGGCCTGCTGGTTTGGCGCGCCTTCTGTGGGCGTCTGTTTAGGTGCACCACCTCCTCTCGACCCCCTCGGCGGGCTAGCAGCCGTGCCACTCGAGGCCCGGGGTACTTCGGCCGCGGCCAAGGCAGGCACCGCTTTTCCCGTGGGCGCGGTCGAGGTAGTTCCCCCACCTGGCCGAGCGCCCCCCTCCCTCTCCCTTGGCGGTGCGTCGCCCCCTGCGTGCTCTGAGCAGCTCGAGCGCCGGGCACCTTCCCTGTATGGCGCAGGCTATGGCATCATTCATGCAGGGACATCCCGGACTACCCCTTCCTCGGACTTGCCCCCTCCCCCTGGCCAGGTTGGCGCTGCAATTATTGGCGTCACACAGATCACTCCTAAGATTTTCCCCGAGATCTCCTTCCCCGCGTTGCCGCACATGCAGGAGAGGTCAGGGCCCCTTCCCAACCCAGTTCGAGCAAGAACACATCCTCCCCCTGCAGTGGAGACGTACGCAGATGTGACTAGGCCAGCCAGGCCACTACTCAGTTCGCTCCGATTCCCGCAATCGAGCTCCCGGACATCGACCCCCCTAGTCTTCCAATATCAACGGGATCCTCTTACCCTTCTCGCATGATGAAATCTCCTCTCTGGCACTGACTTTCCTCCACACCTTTGTTCTGAAATTCCCATCTGGCTGCCTGAGGATGCCGATGGTCCAGGCTGAAATTGCCAGTTGGGGCATCTTAGCGGGATACACGGTGGCTCACATGGACCCAAAACACATTTACATCCACCTCTCTTCAGACTCTGGCTACAAGATTGTCTGGACTAGAGGAAAAGGCAAGATCGACAACCTTCCATTCACTACTGCCAAATGGTCTCCTGATTTGATACTTCTGAATATTCAGCGATTGTCTCAGCTTGGGTTACCCTCCCAAACCTCCCCTTGATCTGCTTTGCGTCGTCTGCATTAAAGCGAATCGCGAACTCCTTTGGGACATTCGTGGCCTTGGCGGAAGAAACTAGAACCCTCTCCAAGGAAAATTACGGAAAAATGTGCATGGAACTCGACCTTTCAAAGGAACTCCCCAATCAAATCCAAATCTCCCTTGGCAGTAAAATGCACTAACAGCAAGTCCTTTACGACAACAACACCAAATTTTGCAAACACTGTCGCAAGAGGGGGCACCTCTTTGAACACTGTTTCAGAGTACATCCTGAGCTGAAGAAGCAGAACACCCGAAAGGCTCCCCTCCCCATACAGCACAAAGATAGTCAACAATCCCCTATCCTTCCTTCCCCCAATCGTCATATTCGATTTGTAGCCAACGCTGATATACCACCCCCTAATTCTCACATCCGCTTCGACGCCTCGGCTGAATCCTCCCCCAACCCCGCACCCGACCATATCGTCGCTGAACCGCTAAAACACCTTCGAAGTCTACCCGAAAAGGGGATGATTCGGGAGTCATTACCCCCACTGAAGGAACCACCTCATCTCTTACTGGTCTGAAGCTGAGTTCCTGCCGCAGAGATATCTCCAAAGTTCACACCAAATCCCCTTCCTTGAACCTCTCCAACAAATTCGATGCCCTCGCGCAAAACACTACCGAAGAACACACGGAGTGTTTCACCTCTGATACCAATCAGGAGCCAGATGACGATGAAGCTGGAGAAGACACCGACATAGCCGAAGAGAACACTGACAACAATGAAGTCTTCGCCGGTTCCCATGATCGTACCCTAGAAGTGTCCCACATCGCGGATGGCCTTATTGCGATTAGGGAATCACCGCCCTATCTGCGAGATTACTTCGATCGGATCACTGAGGTCAGTTCACCGGTGGAGGCGATCAAGGAATATACCATTATCAAAGCCATGTTAGATAAACCGGAACACAGACCTTTGATTCTTCCCCGAATGCTGGAGGTTGAACAAGCCTTCGAAGCGGCCAAAGGCATTCGGTGCACAGAGCTGTAGAAGCATGGAAAATATTGCTTTTAGTCCCGCATCGGAAAGGAGAAGAAGAAAGGGCTCACTCCATTCTATAAATATAGCCCCTTTTCCTCCTTTGAAAAGGGCACCAACTTCTCTTCCTTCCTTCCAACTTGGACTCTTCCTACTACGCACCTTCGGATGTTAAGTCGAAGAAGTCTAGGGCAGCGCGGGCTCCTCGAGCTCAGTCAGCTGTCCCAACCTCTGACCATCAGAGCGTCCCGCTACGCGGGCCTCTAATGGAAAGTTGTACAGAATCGCCCGTGTCCAGCCCCCGGCAGCAAACGGACAGGGTGGTTCTCAAGAGTCTCCCAACAATGATCAAGGGCAAGTACTTTTACTAGTCCCGCATCGGGGAGCAAACAGGATACTTACGCACTCGTGTGCTCGAGATACCCTGGTCCACAAAGCGAGTGCAAAGGTTGATCGAGATGTCCTTCACAAGCGCAAGGAAAGAAGGGAGTCTCATGCGGCTGAAAACCTAGAAAACTCCATACGGCCCATGAGAGGATTTTATGCGGCTCAAAATCAGAATGCTTCATGTGGCTCAGAAAGCTTCATGCGGCCCAAAGGCAGCGGGGGCCTTATGCGGCCCAAGATCAACAGGAAAAGTCCATGCGGCCCAAAAAATAGAAAGAGCCTCAGGCTCAAGAGTCTATGCAGCTCGAATAATTCCATGCGACCCAGAGAAGAGCCACGTGGCCTTCAATAGCTCTTCCCTTTGTATTTTACTGCATTTAATGCCTTGACGGCTGACAGCTCTGACAAATGACAGCTCTGACGTGCAATAATGACTCTGTCATAATGGCAGACTCCTAGGAAAACGAAAGAAATCTCTGACACGATCCCCCGAAATCGAAAAACCTTCATGCGGCCTTGACACGTGGACAGTCGCATGCGGCTCAGGTAGAGACCACCCCATGCGGCTCAGGCCGAAGCTATCCCATGCGGCTCAGGCCGAAGCTATCCCATGCGGCTCAGGCCGAAGCTATTCTATGCGGCTCAAGCAGAGGCTACCTCATGCGGCTCACAAGTGTTTGCCATTAAATTGTTTTGATTGAAATTTTAATACAAACAGAATAGTGATACAATATAGGACTTAGATGTAGTCCTAGGAGTACACTTTTGTTTAAGCTGGGTCCTTAGTGCTAATGGAGCGAGTGGTAATGCGTTGACTCCATTGACCGGCTGACGACGGTTATCGGTTCTCTAAAGGTGTTGATTGCTCTGGGTGCTGGAGCTTGCTGAGAGGAGGAAGACGTTGAGTGTCTAGAACTGCCTCTCTGGTGATTCTCTGTTGTGGATTCTCTCTGTCTTGTGAACCTCTCCTGTGTGAAGGAGATGATCCTTCTATTTATAGTTTTGCAGGCTGGCTGCTCATGCGCGCATGCAGGATGCGCCGGTGTGGGGACGCCACATAGAGGTTGCTGATGGAGGCGCACGGATGCTGCGCCCTGATCGAGGGGGAGAACTCTTCATACTGCTGTTGTGAGCCGGCACGTAGCAGAGAAAAGATCTTTTCGTTGCTGAAATCTTGGACGAGTTGAGTCAAAAGACACGTGTCGTCGACTCATGGTTCGAAGATCTCGGATTTGGTGGAGAGAAGTGATCTGGTGAGCTGCGCCTTGGATTGGGCGCAGGAGGAGGCTGCGGCTCATAACCTTTAGGAGTTACAAACCATTTGGGGCGCATGGCTTTTGAGGCACATGCAGGCGACTTTCCTTCTGTCTTTCAGAGAGCAGCCTGGGGCGCATAGCTTTTGAGGCGCATGCTGATTTGGACGCATGGCCGTAGAGGCACATGCGGTTGGTTGAGTGGCCACGTGGCAGTAGCCGTCGAAATAAAGTCATGATGATGCTGACGTTGTCGACGCTTCATTTTCTGAAAAAGCTGTCAACTGTTCAGACTTTGGGAGGCGTGCTGCCAACTCTGTCAGTTCAGCATTTAATGTTGGTGACTTTCGATGGACAGCTGAGTGGGCGCGTCGGTTGGCGTTCCACTCGGTATGGAGATGTGTGGGGTGCACCCTCTGTAATGCACCGAGTACTGTAGGGCGCGTCTGTGTGATGCGCCTGATGCCGAAGGGCGCATCCGTGTGATGCGCTGTCTGGCTGGCGCATCGGACATTTCTTTTAATGATGCGGCTGTCTCGCTCTTCGAGTGCTATAAATAGCCGTTTGGCTGAATTCGAGGCGTCCGGTTCATCCATTTAATGTAAATTCATTGCACGGAATTCGGAGGGCCATCCACTTGGCGCGTGGGTTTGATCTGCTCGGCCTATAAATAGTGGCATGGAGAGAAGATTTGCTTCTCATTCCCTCACGTACTTCCAACATGAACTTGAACATGCGGGTGCATTCTGTTGACGAAGTGCTCCCGAGGGTGAAGATGAGACGCTGTGTTGTCTTCGATGCACTTGAAGGTGACTGTTACATCCAAAAGATAGAGTCGAGGGCTTCCGAGGCAGGCGGAAGGTGCCTGTTGCATCCAAAGATAGGGATGCTCGGGCCTTGTCTCCATTATTCCGGAAGAGCCGTAGATCGGAATGGCGGTGCTAGGCTCTATCTTCTTTCAAAGTAGGGTTTGCCCACTTTGGTTGTGTTGAAAGCTGCTCCTTTAGCCGCGATTTCGATCACGGTCTTCTTTCGCCTTTGGAGGCTCTTTCGAAGCCTCCTCTGGCCACAGCATTTGCGGTGCTCTTCTCTTCCTTGGTTCCAGCCAGAGGGTTAAATGCTTTGCTTGACGAAGCACTTATCAGGTGAGCCTGGCTGGAAGAGCAACACATAACTGGACTGCTGAAGGGATGCACATAAATGAGCTGGATGCACATGACTGAGCTGCTGAAGATATGGTGGGATGCGCCTGGTTGGAGGCGCATGATGTCTGCTGTGCCTGACTGATGGCGCATGGTAGCTGCTGCGCTTGTCTGGAGGCGCGTGGTAGCCGCTGGCTGTAGACTTAGGATCTTTCCTTTGTAGAAATTCTCCTTTGTACAACCTTTTCTTAGACATGTAATAGACTTCTGTATATCAAAAAAGTCTTCTTTCGAATGTCTATCTTTATTGATCTTGCTGTGAAGTTCTTCGTCTGAGTTCTAGCGCATGTAGTGTCTGGCGCATGGGCTTTCTGGTTGTGAAATTCCATGCTTCTACAAGACCCCCTTCAAAGTTTTCAAAACTTTTGAATAAGTTTTGGAATACTTTGAATAAGAAGCATGGAGGTCAGGGCGCATTTCTGGGCGCATGCCTGTTCGGGCGCATGCTCTTCTCAGTTAATGATGATGGTGCCTCGGTAACCGAAAAGATTAATGATAATCTTTTGGTTTTATTTGCTGCTATCCTTGCACAGAACCCGAGGCGACGGCTGAGATCACGCGTCATCTGTTCACGCGTGCGACCAAGCCCTATAATAGGTAAGAGTTGGAGAGAGAAAGGGTTCTTCTTCTCTGTGCCTCTGCTTCTTTAGAGTTTCTTCTTCAAAACCCTAACTTCTCCTTCCTCGAGAGAATGGCTCCCAAGACTCCTCGCGGTGCTGCCGGCAAGGGAAGGAGAAAGCGAAGGAGTCTGTCGATGAGGATGTACCTATCACTCTTGCGACTCTTGCCGACGTTCGTCCTGAGGTGACAGGTGGGTTTCGTCTCTGCTTTGGGCCCTGTGCCCTAACTGCCGACGCGTATAGACTTCGGTCTTTGATGATACGCCGAGGTTCTATCCTGCCGACGTGCATAGGTTTATACCTCTATCATGCACCGAGGTTTTAATGGCTGACGCGCATGGGTTTTATTCCTGAAGATGCGCCGAAGCCTTTGCTGACGCGCATGGGCTCACGCTCTGATAATGCGCCGAAGCTCCAATGCCAACGCGCATGGGCTTACGCCCTGATGATTCGCCGAGACATGCTGACGCGCATGGGCCTATGCCCTGATGATGCGCCGAAGCAGATGAGCATGGGTTCATACCCTGGCAATGCGCCAGTCTGCTTGACATATTTTGTCTTTTTGCCTGACTTCCACTTTTGTTGTGCCAGTGTCGATGACGAACCCTTTGTTGAATGAGGTCCTTCTGGACGCTTCTCTTTGTCAGATGGGAGTTGATTTTGATGAAACGGTGATCAACCCTGCAAAGGATGCTATCCTTCAGGACCAACCTCGTGAGAGGATACTACAAATCCAGGTCCAGTTGCCGCTTTTCCTCCAGAGTATGATGGAGAGCGGTAAACTGAAGTCTGCTGATTCTGAAGGTGTGACTTTCTTAAAGCCTGCCTTTCTGTTTGGCGACCGATTAGTCTCTTCCGAAGCGAAGATATTGAAGATCAGAGAAGACTGGTTCTTTGCTGCTAAGGCATGATGTTATACATGCGGCATGTTGACCGCCAGTTGCCACTGACAGCCTTTTATCGTCTAGCTTCGAAGAGAATGATGGGTTGGGAACTTACTCCTTCTCAAGGAGGTGCCTTGGGGGGTTCCCTTTCGATGACCCCACCTCGAACCAGCGAGACACCTTGACCGCCTCACGAACCGGTTCTTCGTTCAGTTACCGAGCTTTGCGTCCCGGGAGCATCTATAGTGAAGTCCCAAATGACACGTTTCCCTTCAGTGCCCCGACTTTTGCAAATCGGATGCTGACGTCGAAGGTCACGTATCCGACAGCTGGTTTTAGAGTCGAAGGTTGGTGTCACTACATCCCAAAGTGGGACGAGTTGACCTTCTGGGTGCTTTCCAGGTTCAAAGTTGAGCTTAAAGAGATAGGGCTGACTGCCGCCATTCGGGCCACGCAGGCAGGCGTGGACCTCAATAAGCCGATGTTCCTTGCGCTCTTGGAGCTTTTCAACGCCCAGACTGGCAGCTTCTTTACTCCAGTGGGGAGTTGGGATTGGCCCTTCATGAGATGTACGAAGTGTCCAAGCTTCCTTGGGGCTCGGAACCGTATGAGGAATATTTCCCATCAAATGAAGAGATCAGGTCTTGGAAGATAAGGACCCGGAGATGATGGCCGTTTTCAAGGAGGTGACGAGCCTTCATTATCTGATACACCGGAGGGACAAGGGTAAGACCCAGCCTCACGTGACTGCTTGGAGGGACTATGTCTTCAAGCAGGATTTGGCGGATCCTTCGAGGATCCGGTTTGCGACTCCGCAGGGCTTGAAACCCGCGGAAGTGAGTTCTGAAATAACCCGACTGGACGAGAGGACCCCACATTCCAATGAGAGCGGCAAGGATACGTACAGCTGTTTCTGGTACTGCGCGCACCGGATGTCATCTAAGGCAGAGTGTTGACGGCCTACTTGATGATATGGCTCCGGGATTATATATTTGCAGGGGGATCCGGTGCCGTTGAGAGGGTACATCGGAATCTCATTTTGCCTGCAGTGAAGTTGGCCTTTGGACGACCTTTAGCTCTCCTCCCCGCGATGGTGTGCAACCTGTTGCGCGGTTTGAGGTCTTTTGCTGATGATGTGATCCACGAGAAAGGTAATAATGACAACTTTCCCCGGGCCGAGCTGCCTTTCCATTATCTTATGGGGTGGCTGATCTTACATCATCCGAATGTGATGAGTCCTGGCCCTGAGGAGGACCATGTTGAAGGAGATGCCTTCATTCGCCACTTCTACAAGAGGAAGTGGTCTTACACTGGCGTCCCCGTTTGTAGGAGGGTTTTGTCCTTCCTTCAGGGGTGGGAAATCGTGAAGGTTGGCCCGATCTTCAAGAATTTTGAGGCCGACCAGGATTTGGTTGATTCTGGCGAGGATGCGGTTACTTTGCCGAAATGGAGTTTTCGTTGGTTGCAGAGTATCCGGCCTTCGCACCTGGTCTACCGTAATCAGAACAGATGTTATCTGGAACCGTACTTGCCAAGCCGATTTGCTCGTCAATTTGGCTACACTCAGCTAATGCTGCGGAATCCCAGTAGCAGTCTAGGCTTCATCGGGAGTTTGCTGGATGGAGCCCGGGGCTGGCAGTATTATAACGCTGGATGCACTAGCGTTAAGTTTACCACACCAGTTCGCAATCCTCGGCCGCCGATCTTATATCCGGCCGCCAAGCTGTATTGTACTATGAATACTATGTCTCCTGGTTATGATAGGGAGACTAGTTTCATCATTGGAATCCAGTTGGAGGCAACAACGAATATGTTGGTGGCAGCTCGGTCATATCGTCCGCCAGAATTGGCGGGGTATCGGGCTGCTGCTGTGGCACCAGTGAGGGACCCGTCTGTCGGGAAAAGGCGGGCTGACCCAGAAGCTGGTTCTTCTGTACCGAAAAGGTCGAGAAGGACGTCGACCCTGAAGATTACGGAAGCGCCACTTGTAACGCCAACGGGCTCAGCTCCGCTGAGGTAAGGAGTGCTTCATAATTCCAGTTTTTTATGTCATTGTGGCGACTTATGTCTTCTTCTTGTAGGGATTGAAGAAGAAATCTCGTGCTTCGAAATCGGGCACCAGTAAGCTGAAGGAGGTGGCAGGCTCTTCTGAGGAGCGCATTCCACCAATGATGATGTCTCCTGTGGAGGAGGGTCCCGAAGATGTTCCCGCGGAGGTTTTAGTATCTCCTGACTTTGAAGTCGCAACAACTTCTGGGATAGTACCATCTGCCGTGGAGGCCTTGGATGCTGAGGGTCCTACAGACTCGAGGCATCCTGATGATGAAGTGGATTGGAGTTCGTCGCCTTCTGGTGACGTCCCTCCAGCGTTGTAAGGGTCCGTTGCGGGGGCAGCAGAAGCAGTGAGGATAGAGGAGAGGGTTGATTCCTCTCCTGGTCATGATGAAGGGAGGTCGGCTGAATCATTACCAAATCCTTCCTTGGCTTCAACCATGGACATAGAGATGGCTACCGATCAGGGCGGTAGCGACAGATTTTGTCCCTGTAGAGGGACTTGAGAAGAATGAGACCCTTCTGTCGGTCTTGTCTCCTGGGGCTGGCCAGGAGATAAATGTTGATCTTCCCGTTTTGCCGGGGGAGGTAGCTGATGCTGATAGAACGTCGGGGGTAGAAGAGGTGGCCGTCGACGTCGGTAATTTCTCCGGGCTTGAGAAGGGTAAGGGTGTGGAACCCTCTGTTGCTCCTTCCACTTGTGGTACTATCACGACGCATATGCCGGCTCCTTCTGTTCCTTCGGCTCCTCGGGCTAGCAGTCTGGCCCCTGTTGATGAAGAGCCTATTGCTGCCGAGGTTCAAACCTCTCAGATCGAGGTTGGCGGATTTTCCTCCGGTCCGCAAACTGTAGTAGCTCCCCCAACTCCTGCTATGACGCCGCAGGTGCTGGCGGATGCCGACGAGTATGTGAAGTTCCTCGTCGAGGGAGTGTACAAAATGCTGGAGAAAGGTGTATCTGCAGTGATGGATGCCAAGGGAGCTTTGCGACAGCAAAAGCTTTGGCAATGCCTTGTATCGAGCTGATCCGCGTTCACCAAGGCTATGACCATATGGCCGAAATTCTGGAGGTTTCGGTGATTGAGCTGGACGAGCGGCTCGCGGAACTGCAGCGCATCCAACGAAATGACCTCTCTGTCTTGATAGATGCAGAGATAGGGAACTTGATTGCTGAAATCGAGGCTTCCTATCGAGCCGATGTGAGCAGTTGGGAGCGTGAAGTGGCTGGGACTGAGACTGCGGCGGAGCAGTTGTCTCAATCTATGAAGAAGACGACGGAGAAGCGGGCTGCGGTGGATGCTAACATCGCAGAGGTTGATGCTCAGATGTACCGTCTTGAAGACCAGCGGGCCCAACTTCAACTAGAAGCTGATCGTGTCCTGGCTGAACACGTGGCATTCAAGCAGGAGGAAGCGACTCTTACTCAGCGGACCCTTGCTTTGGCTCAGCAGCGACGACAGCTTGATGAGAAGTATGAGAGTAAAACTTCCGCTGAGGCTGTCAGATTAATGCGTCAAGAAGCCGAGCTCCGAGTCCAGGCGACTGTGGAAACTCGCACTGCCGACCTGAGACGTCGAGTCAAAGAGCTCTCATCCCACCCTGGAGAGGATCGGGGACTGTAGTTTCTCTTCTTTTTACGTGTTTTTGCAACTCTTGCTGGGGAAATAGCGTATTTCTGTACTCCCTTTTTTGAAAAATAAAGAAATACACTATCTCTTTTTTTTGTGATGTGTTCATTTTTGATCTCATGAACTAGATGATTATGTGGACCTATTATCTTTTGTGCACCTTGGTTTTTAGGTACAGATAATAAGTTTGAAGGAACCAACATGTTTGCTCAGAGGTAATGTGGACATGGCAATCATTAGGTTCAAATGATAGAATCTTCCTACTCAGAGGTATTTATGGACGTGGTAGGAATGATCCTGGGAGATACGCTGAACAACTCAGAGGTAATATGGACGTGGAAGTTCTGCGATCAATGTACGACAACACAGGAGTTGTTTGTACGGGATGTTTACTCAGAGGTAATGTGGACGTGGTAAACATGAAGGATAGCGTAAGCTCACGAAATGTAAGGTTGCGCTTTGTAGGATGTAGAGAGACAACTCAGAGGTAATGTGGACGTGGTTATCTTTCTACGGAAGGATGCCACAGAATAGCTGGGTTCCGGAAGCGTTTGATTTTGTGAAAAGAGGTTGTTTGGGGAAATACATGTCTTGGAGGATGTCAAGAATAGTACTTCTTTAGGAACTTGCCGTTGATGGGCATCATGAACAAGTCCCCATTGGGTTTGGCGAGGCGGTAAGCACCGTTTGAGTATACCGTCTCAATGATGAAGGGTCCTTCCCATTTGGGCTCGAACTTCCCTGGTGTCTTGTGAGTTAACACCATTGGTCTTCTGACTGCTAAAACCAGGTCGCCAACTTGGAAAGTTCTTTGCTTGACCTTCTTGTTGAAAGCCTGTGATATACGGGCTTGGTAAAGTTCGATGCGTTGTTGAGCTAGGAGACGCTTTACGTCAAGTGCCTCCAGTTTCCGCAGACGACGACGTTGATTGTCTTCTTCTGTGAGTTTGTTTGTGATCGCTACACGGAGTGAGGGGATCTGGATCTCGAGAGACAGTACCGCTTCGCTCCCGTAGACCAGGGAGAATGGTGTGTTGCCTGTTGGGGTCCGTACCGTTGTGCGGTAGGCCCAAAGACATTCGCCGAGCTTTTCGTCCCAGTCGCGTTTGTTGGATGACACGACCTTTTTGAGCAGCCTGACGATAGTTTTGTTGAACGCCTCGGCCAATCCGTTTGCTGCCGGATTGTAGGCGGTTGAGGCCACGTTTTGAATGCGATTCTTGTCACAGAACCTGCTGAAAATGTGGCTGATGAACTGGGGACCATTGTCATGAATGATTCGCCTGGGTACTCCGAAACGGTAAATGACATGGTGTTTGATAAAGCTGACCACCCTGGAGCTTTTACTTCCTCTAGTGGGACTGCTTCCGCCCATTTGGAGAAGTAATCGGTGATGGCCAGGATGAAACGATGTCCTCTTGATGAAGGAGGGGTGATTGGTCCTACAATGTCCATGCCCCAGGCTTCGAATGGCCAGGAGGCGAGGATGTAGAGGTTCAGACGGTGTATGTATGAAGTCTGCATGAAGTTGGCATGCATGGCACTTCTTAGCATATTCTACTGCGTCGGCGGCCATGGTTGGCTAGTAGTAGCCCATACGTCGCAGTCGATCTTGTAACTTAGGACCTGGTTGGTGAGCTCCGCAAGTTTCGTCATGAGCTTCTCGAAGAGCTTCGGCCGCTTCTTCGTTAGACAGGCATCGAAGGAGAAGCCCGTCGAAGGAGTGTCGGTACAGCGTTTTAGTGGCTGTATCGTAGTAGAATCGAAGAGAGCGTCTCCTGACTGAGACGGCTTCCTTCGGGTCTTCCGGAAGGATTCCGTAGACGGCGAAGTCGATGAATGGGAATCTCCAGTCTCGGACATTAACATCGGTGTTTGTCGGCACGGCATGAGCCATTTGCAAACATAGGTTGTTTCTGGGACAAATCAAGTCTCGGCCAGTTATCGTGACATAGTGTTGAGTCCCAAGGGGCGCGGCCAATGAGGCTGCGAGGCCAGCCAGAGCGTCAGCCTCCAAGTTTTGTAGACGGGGTACATGTTCGATGAAGAACCCAGTGAAGGTTGAAATGATGTTCAATGCAACTTCATGGTAAGGGATCAAATCTTCATGGCGAACCTCGTATTGCCCCCGAATCTGGTTTACGACGAGTTTCAAGTCGCCGTAGGCTTCCAGATGATCCACCCCCAGCTGTTGTGCTAGCTGGAGTCCCATGACGAGTGCGTTGTACTCAGCAACATTGTTGGACCACGGCTTCGAAAGAGAGTATGCGCGCTGGATGACCAGCTGATCGGGGGAGACCAAGACTACCCCCACTCCTGCGATGATTTGGCCGTTGGGGCCCGTTCTTGAAGCGCCATCGAAGAACATCCGCCAAACGGGGCTTCCTTCAGTGACGTTTGATTCTTGGACTTCATCCGGGATGTCTTCATAAAGTTTTGAAGATTCTGGGATGGGGTGTGCAGCTAAAAAGTCAGCCAGAGCCTGACCCTTGACCGCCTTCTGCGGGACAAACACCATGTTGTATGGCGTTAGTAGGATCGCCCATGTAGCCAGCCGGGAGTTTAATGACCCTGGCTTCGTCATGAGAACTCTGAGTGGATCGACTCGGGAGATGACGTAAATTGTCTGGCCCGAGACGTAATGACGAGTCTTCTGAATGGCAAACACCAAAGCCAAGCACTCCTTTTCAACGGGGTTGTACCGGTGTTCGGCCCCGATGAGTGTTCGACTGAGGTAGTAGATTGCTTGCTCGTAGCCTGCATCGCTGTTTTGAGCCAGTAAAGCGCCGAGGGAATGATCCATGGCACGGACGTAGAGGAGGAATGGTTTGCCGGCGACAGGTGCCACTAGGACTGGCGGGCTTGTCAAGTAAGCCTTGATGTCGTCGAAAGCCTTTTGGCACTCCTCTGTCCAGACGTAAGAGACTCCCTTCTTCATGAGCTGAGTAAAGGGTTGACATTTACCGGAGAGGTTTGCTATGAACCTCCGGATGTATGCCAGACGTCCCTGTAAGCCCCGAAGTTTTCGAAGGTTCTTCGGAGGGTCCATGTTGAGGATGGCTTTAGTCTTCTCGGGATCGACATGAATGCCTTTTGCCGTGATGACAAAGCCCAAGAATTTGCCGCTAGAAATCCCCAGGAAGGATTTAGCGGGGTTCATTTTGAGTTGATGTGCCCGCATGAGATCAAAGACCGTCCTCAGGTCCTGTAGGTGATCTTTTTTGAGGCGGCTCTTGACTGCGATGTCGTCAACATAACACTCAACTGTCTTGCGAAGATGTTGACGGAAGATGGTACTCATCGCTCGTTGGTATGTTGCACCGGCATTCTTCAAGCCGAAGGGCATTACTGTGTAGCAGAAAACACCTTTCGGAGTCCTGAATGACGTGTGTTTTGCGTCATCGGGGAACATCTTGATTTGATTGTAGCCTGAATACCCGTCCATGAAGGACATGCGTTCAAAGCCACATGTGTTGTCGATCATTACATCGGTGATTGGGAGCGGGAATTCATCTTTCGGGCAAGCAGAGTTGAGATCCCTGAAGTCGATACAGACTCGTATCTTCCCGTTCTTCTTGGTGACAGGGACGACGTTGGCTACCCAGTCCGGGTGTTGTTCCTCACGGATGAAGCCACTGGTCAAGAGCTTGTCCACCTCCTGATCGATGGCATTCATGATGTCCGGGCGGAAGCGTCGCTGTTGTTGTTTGATAGGTTTGGCATCTGGTAAGATGTTCAACCTATGCATCACGATCTGTGGATCGAGATCCGGTATGTCTTCGTAGCTCCAGGCGAAGACGTCAATATACTCTTTAGCCAGTTGGACTAAAGATTCTCGGTCTTCTCCTTCCAAGCTTTTGCTGATAAAGATGGGTTTAGAAGAAGACCCATCCCCGAGGTCGATCTGCTCGACTTCGTCTTCGGTAGGAGGTTCTCGTAACTCAAAACGAGACTCCCATTGTTCTCCTAGGCGTTGAGCCCAGGGTTCCTCTTCGAAGGGTTCCGGCGGTTGGTCTTCGCCTTCATCTTTCTGAGGTTGCGCCGATGTCATGTTAGCTGACAGCACTTTCCTGAAGACTGATCCGATGCTGGTATCGGAATCCCACGTCGATGCTTCAGACGAGTGGGAATGTTCTATGTCTTCTGCGTCTGAACTCTCTGGAGTTGATGGCGGCGTGACATAGCCTAACCCCCGTCGAGTCCGATTATAGTAATCCTGTGGCTTTCCATTGGGCATCGAAAGCCGGACAGGGAGATGCCGACCCTTGCCGTAGTTTAGGCCTTTATTGCTTTTCAGGTCGTAGCCCATCTTTTGGATGATGCGCTTTGCCGTATCCGTGTACCGATAGACTTGTACTCTGCCGGTATCAGGTTCGGGCTCGATTGACGGGAGGTCCTGATGACGCTCGACTTTGCCCGAGATGATGATGCCTTCGTCTCGACTTCGTGGGGGGATTATGAAGACTCCTTGAGACGGGACCACTCGATTATGGTGGACGGTCGTTATTTGTGTTTGCAACGACCGTAGAGCGTTGTCTAATGTATACATGGCATTCCAGTGTGGAAGACAAGAATAATTGAAAGACACTCTATTATTGATAAAGTACGAGATTTTATCCCGTGGGATTACATTGTCTAAGGAGGGTGCGTCTACATCAGCAGAGATATATTCGCCAAGCTCCTCATCTGTAAGCACTGGGGCCGGATCAGGAGAGTCCTCCACCGCTCTGACTTTGGGGTCTGAGAGGGTTATGTGAGCCCTCTCCGGCATTTTGGATGACTGCGGCGGCTTGTCTTTAAGACGCACCTTGAGAGGTGCCTCGGTTGCGCCTCCGATGAGTGGCGCCTTCCCTTGTAATTTTACCACCAGGGGAGCCGCTGTTTGAGGTGGCTTTCCCTTGAGGCATATCTTCAGGGGAGCTTCGTGAGTCGGTGCTTTCCCTGATAGCTTGATGCTCATTGGAGGCGCCTTCTGGGGAGGCTTGCCCTTCAATCGGATTTTCAAGGGGGCGTCGGGAGTCATTTTGGGCTCCAAGTCCGGCTCTGTTGCCGTCTCTGCTTCATCATCGGCGTCGTTGGCTTCCTCCTCGTCAAGTGGCTTGTACAAGTCGGAATCAGTGAAGTAGGCCTCAATCCCTTTGAAGGGATCGATATCTGCAAACTCCGTCCGGATGACGCCGTTGGTGGATACATATTTCATGCATTGGTGGAGCGTGGAGGGCACCACCATGTACTCATGTAACCATGGTCGTCCGAGTAAGATGTTGTAGTTGACCTCGGCATCCACCACATAACAAGTCACCTCAGTTTTGAGGCTGCCGATGTGACACTTCAGCCGGATCTTGCCCAGTGGCTCGCTCTTGCTAGCGTTGAAGCCACTGATGGTCGTATTGGAGGGCGCCAGCCGGTACATTGGGATCCCCAGCTTTGATAGCAGCGCCTTTGAAATGATGCTTAGGGAAGACCCCGGATCGATCTGAATCCTGCTCACCTTTACCGAACCGATGTACCCTGTGTAATACAACGGTCGGTTATGTCGGTGATGCTTGAGCAGCATGTCTTGTTGGGTGAAAGTTATGTTTGGGATAACTTCATCCGCACAATGACAGTGTGCACAAGTAGTTGGGAGGTCTTCAGGCTGCTTGATTTGACTGAGAAAGGATTTGGCATCCTTCAGAGCTTCGCAGAGAGCTTCTCGGGAGTCCTTGGAGAGACGCAGGAGCTCGAACAAAGACAAGCATGCAGGAGTACTGGCCAGTTGTGCCAGAATGTCAAAATTGTGGGGCTTGGCTAGCCCCGAAGCATTTTCTTTCCGCAGAGGTCTGTCGAAACGGGCCTCCACTTGCTTTTGTTTATTGGCTGCTGAGGGCTTGGATGGATCCTCCTCAGGGATGGTGCCAGGAGGCACCATTTCGGCGGCAGCTTCACCGGGCTGGGAGTTCTGTTGTGCACGCGTCTGCACAGGAAGTGCCTCTTCCGTTGAAGAAGAGACCGTACGGCAAGACTTGATCTTCCTGCCTTTTGCTTTGGAGGTAGGGCGTACCTCCGGTTGAGTTACCTCGGAGACGAGGTCGGGGTGAACCCAGAGGACCTCTCCTCGAGATGTGGTGAGTGGGACAAGTCCACTCACATTGTCACGGGTGGGTGGCAAGTTCACCACCTCCATTGTCGCCTTAGGGATGGGGACGACGCCATCTTGTGTGGTAGTCGGCGGCAAGGTGCCGAACTGAAGTGACACCACATTAGCTGACACCGTCTTCTCTTCGTAGTCGACGGAGATTACATCCGCATTGATCATGCGCTGGATGTAATTTTTGAGGACGTAGCAGTCCTTGGTCGGGTGTCCGACAAACCGATGGTAGTGACAGTACCTCGGGTTGTCCACTTTCCTGACTTCATCGGGCCGCTTTGGGTCCGGAAGCTTGATCTTGTCACCCTGCTTCAGTATCTCAAAGAGTTGCAGGGTGTCGTCATCATTGAATGAATAAACCTCCTTGGGTCTCGGTGCCAGTGGAGGCTTTTGAGTAGGCGCAGATGCGCCCTTCGAGGCATTAACAGTCAATGCCTGTTTCCCCTTTGTTTCTCGTCCGGAGTTGTTGATTGCGGACTTTTTCCCCTTATCGTCAAAGGCGGGGAAGCTAACACCCAGAAGACGTGCATTGGCCGCCTTCTTCTCTGCAGCTTCAGCTTCGATGATTAGGGAGCTCCAGTCGGGAGGGGGAGTAGAGTTAAGCCAGAGCTTTACTGCAGGCAGCATGTTCATACTGCAAGCGAAGAGAAGCGCATGCTCTGGCATGCCTGGAGGTAGCCTGAAGCAGGCCTGACGGAAGCGTTCGATGAATGCCCGAACCGTTTCCTTGTCCTTCTGGCGTATCTCAATGAGAGACGCCATCGTCATGTCCTTCCCACCGTCGTAGAAGCGGTCGAGGAAGAGGCGTGTTCAGGTCGTCGAAGGACGATATGGAATTATCGGGGAGGCTGCAGTACCAGTCATACGCCACCCCTTTCAGGGCCCCAACAAAGATGCTGGTGAGGAGCGCGTCCTCCTTCGGAAGATGCCATGTCTGCGACTGGAAGTACGTCAGGTACCGCCGTGGAGAGTCCTTCCTGTCATACTGCGTGAGTGTTTGTGGTTTATACTTTGGGGGATAAACCACCTTGTTCCACTCAAGGGGATAAGGCTGGGGAATGCCCATCTTCTGGCGCTCCTCCTGCCTGTTCTTGGACTCGAAGCGCTCCCGTAGATCTTTGATCATTTCGACCACGTCCTCCGTGGAGCTAGGAGTCGGGGAAGGAGGTACCACCTGGAGTGGAGCGTTTGAGGGCTCCGACGTCCGGGGTGCTTCTGTGTTTGAGGGTGTCCGTTGGAGGGGCACACTCGACTCTCCATTGGCTCCTGGGTCGGGACCATTTGAAGGTGTCCTGATCAAGGCCGACCGCATCTCAAAAACTGCTTGAGTCAGTGCTTGCATTGAGGCAGAGAGGGTTTTGAGTCCTCCCTCTAGCGAGTCTATGCGCTGGACAATGTCCTGTGGCGGCGCATCAGTCTCAAGATCACCCCCGGTCATGTATACTGTCATGACACGGCCGGAAGTGGATGGATTAGTTGAGGCTTCGCTCTCAGCCTCGCTCTCATGTGGGAGAGTCACTTCTCCTGGTGTTTGGCCACCCCCAGCCACATTCTGGAGTTCGTCTTCGACAGGCGCATCTGCAAGGGCCTGACTGCCCTCAGCTCTGTTGTCACGCCCCAGAACCAGAATACTGGAGAGCGGGGGCGGACACAGCCAGCTACGTATATTGAAATAGAATACATCTCAACTACACGGTCACGGCTGTCTAGATATGAGGGTTTACTACAAGCCATCAGTCTCTTAAGGTCAAGCCTATTGTCTCAATCTCAAGCAATTAACAGAGTTACAAGATGTTAGAGCATCAAATATATATATAAGGCGTCCCAAATATTACATATTGGATGATCATGAAGCTAGTCGTACAAAATGATAGGACTAGCAAGAGTTCAGTCGTACATGATCAACCCTAGGATTTGTTAATCATGTTTATAGCCCGTAGGCAGACAGTAAGTAAATGTGCATCGAGCTAACAGGTGCTCGTCGGCTAAACGCCTCAAAAGAATAAATTTACATATAAGTGGGTGAAACAAAAAGGGAAAACCCACTCGTAGCCCGGGTTCCGTCTAGTGTTCACCATTGGGCTGGAAGCTTGGTAGATCCTCGGGTGCTGCTCCGAAATCTGGCCACACAAAACCAGCTGGGTCAAACCCCAGAAAGAGCAAGTGCCACAAAGGAGGCCACAAATAAGAACAAAAGCCAGCATATCAGAACACAAAGAATAAAAAGTACAAGTAATAAAAGTACACAGAGCGATAAACGACTAAGGACGTGGAACCATTCCGGGAGCCAGGTTACAATCCTTAAACCAAACAAGGACCGGGATTGTACCCCTTCGCCTGAATAGTTCACTGTCTCTACCCATTTATCGTTGGAGATAAGTAAAACAATCATGATCAAGAGTTCCAGGTACAAGGGCTAGACAAGACTTAGACGGGGCTGGACACCATTCATTCACAATCGGCCAAGCAAGTACTACGGCTTACTACTTTAACTAACTAGGGTTATCACAAGCCTAATTACTAACAAGATGCAAGTGAGAAACTCCCAGTCCCAAGCCCTGCAGACCATCCAGTTATCCTTCCGCGGGTTGAGAGTTATAGGTGGGTACATTGCCCGGGAGACAAATGTACCCTTAGGTGACTTAGAGGGTGCAACACATGACAGTGTGCTGGAAATGTGCTCTACTCGTCGGCAAGCTACAAGTCCATTAAAGCGCCCAGATAACGAGATTGCCTGTGACTGGGAATTCTCCATGTTCTAGTTTGATCTAATCATTAGCCTATTCCAATTTAGCGCGAGTCCCTGGCCGTGGTACCCAGGGAGTCACGTCCTAGACATGATGCAAGACAAGACAAGTGGATTGTACAAGCAAGCCAGCAGGAGCACCCACGGTGTCAAGACAGGTCAAGTTAAGTTATCAAGTCTAGTCAAGTCAGGAGTGCGCCGCCACGGCCACTATCAAGTTATCAAGATAATTCTTGTCAGGGTACTTGTCAGGAGTGCGCCACGACGGGCCACTATCATGTCAGGTTGGTCATGTCAGGAGTGCACCATTACGGGTCACTATCATGTTATGTAAGTTCCTTGTCATACCAGGCCATGTACAATAGTCATTCCAAGTATATAAGTAAAATCAAGTTCATGACAAAAGGCGTAAGGATATAAAATGGGCGTAAAATACCTGATACAATACCAATATATATAGGATCATAAAAGAGCCAAGACCAAGAAATAACAAATTCATCATAAACAAGTAGGTAGCACAAGGGGGTCAAAGGTTGGGCTACGCAGGGTATAGACTGCGCATACAAAGCTGCGCAAGAGTTGTCTTGCGCAAGGGTTACATTGCGCAAGGGTTACATTGCGCAAGGGGAGCAGTACGCAAGCAATACGCAATGCACAATACGCAAGCCACTACGCAATACACAGTACGCAGGCCAGCATACGCAGGGGCTACGCAAAGTGCAATACGCAGGGTGCAATACGCAATGCACACTACGCAGGAGCTCTACGCAGAGGCCGTGCGCAAGGGGAGCAGTACGCAGCAATACGCAATGCACACTACGCAGGAGCTCTACGCAGACCAGCATACGCAGGGGCTACGCAAAGTGCAATACGCAGGGTGCAATACGCAATGCACACTACGCAGGAGCTCTACGCAGAGGCCGTACGCAAGGGGAGCAGTACGCAGCAATACGCAATGCACACTACGCAGGAGCTCTACGCAGACCAGCATACGCAGGGGCTACGCAAAGTGCAATACGCAATGCACAGTACGCAGGAGCTCTACGCAGACCAGCATACGCAGGGGCTACGCAAAGTGCAATACGCAATGCACAGTACGCAGGAGCTCTACGCAGAGGCCGTACGCGGGAGCCGCGTGGCCAACAAGAGGGAAAGGCTGTGTTCTTCTCCTACCTCTGTCCGAGAGGAAGAACACCCAACCCAAAAACTTCAATTCTTCATAACTTTGCCAAATCAAAACTAAATTTAGATTTTCAAAGTTCTAACTTGAGTAAAATTGAATTCTCTTCCACATGGAAGCATCAAAAACCCATAAAATCCAACTAAAATAGATCAAAACCATGTAAATCCGAAAATAATTAAAACCTAGATCTAGAACAATGGAGACTCCAAATCACAAAATTCCAAGTTCTAATGTTGTTCTCCATGTCCTAATCTAGCTAATGAACAAATAAAAAGAGGTGCTTATTTAATGGCAAGATGCACTTGCCTATAGGTGTTGGTGGAGGAAGAAGAAGAAGAAGAAGAAATTAATGGAGAAATTATGGAGGAGAGAGAAAGTAGGTGGGTTATAATGAGGGTGTTGTGGTGTAATGGAGGTGGTGTGTAGGCTATGGTGTTCCATCATGACAAACCAAACCAAACCAATCTCCAAAATAAAACCAAGCCATGGTCTAAAACCCATTTACAAGAATTCAAAAATCCGCAAGTCGAGAATAATAAAATACGTGCCAAAATCCAAATACGAGCATAATACGAAATACGGAAAATGAGGATGACATCTGTCTTGAAGGGCCTCTTCGTTTCCAGTACTACCCCCGGCGGTGTCCTGGAGGACATCGTCATTTTAAGGGGCTTCAGGGAGGCCATCTTCGCCTTGATGAAGATCCGCCACAGCTGTGCTTTGGACATCTTCGTCTTCGGAAGGAGGCTCGACAAGGGTCTGGCTACCCCCAGCTTCCTCCAAGAACTTCTTCCTCGACCGAGTGCCTTCGAACACTCCAGAGGTCGAGACAGCTGCCTTGGTTTTCCTCGGCTGGCTTTTGGATGAAGACGAGGAATTGGCAGTCGTCTTCCGGACAGATGAGGAGTTGGAGATCACGTTGCATGAAGCAACCTTTAGCTCCTCTTCTGCTGACACCTTCGTCCCAAGGCGATGTCGGAGGGGTGTCGATGATTGTAGCCGTTGGAAGACCGACTGCTTTGGCGGTACTGTCGTCTTGCAACAGCAGTTGATGGTGACCACTGCACAAGTGTGCCCCGTGAGAGGCACATCGTGTTTGTTGGTCAACTCTCCTGACCGGCGCTTGTGAGTGATCACGTTGCGCAGGTCGTTGGAGGAGAGTGCTACCCTCACACCCCTCTCAGGCGCATGGCAGGGCCAAGCGCCGGGGTGGTCGGGTGAGTGCTGCGCCCCCTGATCTAATACCAAGCAGGCATCACGATCAGTAGTGAGGGAACCACAGCATTTGAAGTGACTTGAACGGACCTCAAACGCACAACCAGAGGAGGCGCGGGAGTTCAAGACCACTGAGTTTGCCTCTCTCGGCTTGGTTGTGCACGCAGTGAATGCGCCCAAGCGAGATGAGGACTTTGAAGGTCGACTCGTTGTCGGTGCAGAAGCACTTGAGTCAACCTTGTACAGCTTGCCATCGGCAGCACGCGTGATTGTAAGCGCGTGCCTCTGGCCGGCTGCTGGCATAGCACGTTTGTTGTGCATGGCCCGTGCCGCCTTGGATTTCTTCGTACCAGCCCGCTGGGGCGCATAGTACTCAGCATCCAAATTCTCCTCGCCATTACAGCGAGTGAGTCTGTCAAAGACAGAGGCGCTTTGTGGCGCATCAGAAGTGATGCGCGGGGCATTGGCTGCGCCCCTGCTCCGTCGACGTATCTTCCTCGCCTGAGAGGAAGATGGCTGGGGAACGTGGTCAGCCGTACGCTTCCCCGAGAGATAAGCTGCATCAGCGGGCGCACCTTGACTGCTGAGGACGTCAGCAGGAAGGGAAGGCTGGACGGGCGCATCCCCTTCAACGGTGGTGCCCGAGGCGTCGACTTTGCGCACCCAGACTGCGCGGGTCTTCTTCGGCTTCGACAGCCGCTTCGAAGGACTCGCACTTCCTTCAGAAATGAACTCCTCGTACGCCTGTTGATTGAGGCGCACTACCAGCGTCTTGTGGGAGGAGCCCACCTTCACGTCGTCGGCCTGTGACACGACTTTCTCGGTAGAGGAGAAAGAAGTCCCCAGCAGAGTCGCCAGCTTGTTTGCCATTAAAATTGTTTTGATTGAAATTTTAATACAAACAGAACAGTGATACAATATAGGACTTAGATGTAGTCCTAGGAGTACACTTTTGTTTAAGCTGGATCCTTAGTGCCAATGGAGCGAGTGGTAATGCGTTGACTCCGTTGACCGGCTGACGACGGTTGTCGGTTCTCTGAAGGTGTTGATTGCTCTGGGTGCTGGAGCTTGCTGAGAGGAGGAAGACGTTGAGTGTCTAGAACTGCCTCTCCGGTGATTCTCTGTTGTGGATTCTCTCTGTCTTGTGAGCCTCTCCTATGTGAAGGAGATGATCCTTCTATTTATAGTTTTGCAGGCTGGCTGCTCATGCGCGCATGCAGGATGCGCCGGTGTGGGGACGCCACGTGGAGGTTGCTGATGGAGGCGCAAGGATGCTGCGCCCTGATCGAGGGGGAGAACTCTTCATACTGCTGTTGTGAGCCGGCACGTAGCAGAGAGAAGATCTTTCCGTTGCTAAAATCTTGGACGAGTTGAGTCAAAAGACACGTGTCGTCGACTCATGGTTCGAAGATCTCAAATTTGGTGGAGAGGAGTGATCTGGTGAGTTGCGCCTTGGATTAGGCGCAGGAGGAGGCTGCGGCTCATAACCTTTAGGAGTTACAAACCATTTGGGGCGCATGGCTTTTGAGGCGCATGCAGGCGACTTTCCTTCTGTCTTTCAGAGAGCAGCCTGGGGCACATGGCTTTTGAGGCGCATGCTGATTTGGACGCATGGCCGTAGAGGCGCATGCGGTTGGTTGAGTGGCCACGTGGCAGTAGCCGTCGAAATAAAGTCATGATGATGCTGACGTTGTCGACGCTTCATTTTCTGAAAAAGCTGTCAACTGTTCAGACTTTGGGAGGCGTGCTGCCAACTCTGTCAGTTCAGCATTTAATGTTGGTGACGTTCGATGGACAGCTGAGTGGGCACGTCGATTGGCGTTCCACTCGGTATGGAGATGTGTGGGGGCGCACCCTCTGTAATACGCCGAGTACTGTAGGGCGCGTCTGTGTGATGCGCCTGATGCCGAAGGGCGCGTCCGTGTGATGCGCTGTCTGGCTGGCGCATCGGACATGTCTTTTAATGATGCGGCTGTCTCGCTCTTCGAGTGCTATAAATAGCCGTTTGGCTGAATTCGAGGCGTCCGGTTCATCCATTTAATGTAAATTCATTGCACGGAATTCGGAGGGCCATCCACTTGGCGCGTGGGTTTGATCTACCCGGCCTATAAATAGTGGCATGGAGAGAAGATTTGCTTCTCATTCCCTCACGTACTTCTAACATGAACTTGAACATGCGGGTGCATTCTGTTGACGAAGTGCTCCCGAGGGTGAAGATGAGACGCTGTGTTGTCTTCGATGCACTTGAAGGTGACTGTTACATCCAAAAGACGGAGTCGAGGGCTTCCGAGGCAGGCGAAAGGTGCCTGTTGCATCCAAAGATAGGGATGCTCGGGCCTTGTCTCCGTTATTCCAGAAGAGCCGTAGATCGGAATGGCGGTGCTAGGCTCTATCTTCCTTCAAAGTGGGGTTTGCCCACTTTGGTTGTGTTGAAAGCTGCTCCTTTAGCCGCGGTTTCGATCACGGTCTTCCTTCACCTTTGGAGGCTCTTTCGAAGCCTCCCCTGGCCACAGTATTTGCGGTGCTCTTCTCTTCCTTGGTTCCAGCCAGAGGGTTAAATGCTTTGCTTGACGAAGCACTTATCAGGTGAGCCTGGCTGGAAGAGCGGCACATAACTGGGCTGCTGAAGGGATGCACATAACTGAGCTGGATGCACATGACTGAGCTGCTGACGATATGGTGGGATGCGCCTGGTTGGAGGCGCATGATGTCTGCTGTGCCTGACTGATGGTGCATGGTGGCTGCTGCGCTTGTTTGGAGGCGCGTGGTAGCCGCTGGCTGTAGACTTAGGATCTTTCCTTTGTAGAAATTCTCCTTTGTACAACCTTTTCTTAGACATGTAATAGACTTCTGTATATCAAAAAAGTCTTCTTTCGAATGTCTATCTTTATTGATCTTGCTGTGAAGTTCTTCGTCTGAGTTCTAGCGCATGTAGTGTCTGGCGCATGGGCTTTCTGGTTGTGAAATTCCATGCTTCTACAACAAGGACTATCTCCATGCGGCTCACGAAGAAGGCACCCATCATGCAGTCACCTACGCTCATGCGGCTCAGATCATCACCATACGGTTCAAACGTTCAGGGGTCACTCCCAAGCAGCCTTGACACGTGGCCAGCCTTATGCAGCCCAATGAGGAGCAATCCTCATGCGACTCAGATTTTCTAAGTGAAGACACGTGGTATAATAATGGGACACGTGGCATCAAATCAACCGAAATCTATCAACAAATCCCAATAAAATATTGGGATCAAATCAGATCATTTACAATCAAGCAAATCAATGACATGTGGCGAAAGATCCGAGATTGGCATTACAAATCATGAGGATTTATGTCAATCATCATTAATTATCCACAAAGATTTGATGCAATCACATTAATTGTCCGGATCTATTATGTTCAAGATGAGCGGCCCAGATTCATTGATCCTAAGCCGCCGACTTTGGAGAATGGGCAATCATTACAAACCCTAGTGATGCCCCCCACTCTTATAAATAGCAAGGTGCCATTCCCTTGCAAAAAAGGAGAATCTCTTATTTTTGCAAAAGAAGACACAGAGATCCAGAGAGTCAGAGAGAGAATATACAGAGATCGAAAGAAGAGCATTTCTTCATCAATGCCAAGCAGTTCTTCTACAGAGCCAAGGTTGCACCCGATCGTCCAAGGAGTAAGGCAGAGCGGCCGTCGCTTTCCCGAGCCTCTACCGTCACCCCCCAGAATCTAAAATAAACAATTGTACTTAGATTGCTGCACCTAGGCTTTCGTTTCTAGGCTTTTTTTGTACAAGCGAGTTTGTATTGTGAGTCTAAGTTCAGTCCTCCGATAATTGTTCTGTTCTTTTACAATCAATGGCAAACAAGAGCACGCCTCCCCGGAGGCATACCTCGCCTCCAAACGCAAGAGAGCTCTGGAACCGACGACGCCCCGGTACTTGCGTTCAACCAGCGGTCGGTGTAAGGAGTTACTGACCAACCCATAGAGACCCCCGTAGTCTGGGTTTAGTGGTGAGGGTCCGGTGCCTACCGTTCCTTACCCCGTCCGAGCTCCGATCTCGGGGCTTGCCCAACCCTTCTTTTTTCCATTCTTTTTGTGCCAGTTGGCATATGGTTTTGTGGCGTCGGTTTCCCGGCACCGGATGCTGTTGCTTCTTCGTCCTTTTCGACTAGGCATCCTCCCGTCGCGGAGTTTTGTGTAGGCGCTTGGGCTATCTCCCGGCACCACATTTCGCTTTTTAATAAATTCTCTTGTTTAATATATATATATATATATATATATATATATATATATATATATATATATATATAAATATTAAACAAAAAATTTATTAAAAAGCGAAATGTGGTATATATATATATATATATATATATATATATATATATATATATATATGTGTGTGTGTGTGGTCTGGCGCTCCTAGCGTAAGTGGCAGGACCGCACAAGCCGGCTGGGTGGCAGTGGCCACGTGCTTGTGCACGGATGACCAGACACCATACATCCCCTGGAAAAGGATGTATCGATACATCCCAAATCTGGACCATTGGATGTTGATCCAATGGTTCAGATTGAATAATAGAGTAGAAACATCATTTAATGCTGATTTTGACTTTTGACCTCTTGGTAACTTGCTTTAGCAGGTCATTCTTCACTTTAATTTTTTCAATGAACACCCTAAATTAACTCATATTTACTCTCTTTTGCGTCCATCCAATTTAATATTTTGTGCATCAACGTATAAATTTTGTAATTTTTTTTGGTTACAGGCCGTGATGGTGGTGGTGTTGGTGGTGGTGGTGGAAGGAGAAACGGAGATGAAGAAGAAAATAAGAATCGGTCTGGATCGCGTCGAATGTCGTCGAGCCCTCCTAGAACAAAAAGTAGTACCAGCGGCGCCGAGAAGAATCGGTCTGGTTCGCGTCGGACGTCGTCGAGACCTCCTCGAACAAGGAGAAGTACCAGCGACGCCGCTTCTGCAGGCTCCCGGCTTAGTAAATTTTACTGTCCAAGCCATTGTGAAGAATTTTATTTTTCATATAACAATTTAATATTTTGGTAATAAAGCTACATGCCATGGTGGTGGTGGTGGTGAACTGAGTAATCCTGCTTATGAGGTCGGGCGGATCATTTGCTCACATATTTTTTTTTTAAAAATCTGTATTGATCGGACGAAATATTTTTTTACTTTTCTAATGATAATATTTTCGAAGAGTATATATTTTTTTGTATTGTGACAATTTGTCATATTAACCATCTTTCTAATATTTACAGTATTTAAAAAAAATATCATTTACCAAAGTACATTCAAATTTTTACGTTAACATAGTATGGTATATTTTGGACGGAGAATGGACATTCTCCTTGCTTTTAACAGGGAGAATAGCCATTCTCCTTGCTTTTAGCACAGAGAATGGCCATTCTCCCTGCTTTTTAACACGGAGAATGGCCATTCTCCGTTCTTTTAACAAAGTATGGTACATTTAGGATGGATAATGTTCAACATTTTGTCATATTAACCATCTTTCTAATATTTACAGTATTTTAAAAAAATATTATTTATCAAAGTATATTCGAATTTTTACGTTAACAAAGTATGGTACATTTTAGACGGAGAATGGACATTCTTCTTGCTATTAACACGGAGAATGACCATTATCCATTCTTTTAACACGGAGAATAGTCATTCTTCGTGCTTTTAATACGGAGAAAGGTCCTTCTTCGTACTTTTAACACGGAGAATGACCACTCTCTGTGCTTTTAACAAAGTATGGTACATTTAGGACAGGAAATGTTCAAGTATCTCATTCATTTTTCACCAAATATTTATAGTATTTTTAATATCATTTACCAAAGTATATTCATTTAATATTAAAGCATGTTGAAGAAAATCTGAATATTATTTTATCAGGCTTCCACTATATGGCTGCACAAAATTGCTTGCGAGTGTTTGAATATAATTAACCTACTATACAAGAGAATTTTTCTTACATTACATACTTTGCTTCAGCAATAACAAGGGATGAACAGGCAGAATTACATTATGAATTCATATTGATGGCATCAATATACTGATTATTTACATAAAGCAAAACACATTACAATCAAATAAAGTTTTAGTGATCCCAGGAATGCATCCGTAATGAGGCTATCTGTAAACCCTAGGAATGCATCCAAGACTCATAAAATCTGTAAAGGACATCTAAAAATCAAAGGACTACACCAAAAGATCAAAATCATCTGTGAATGGCAACTGCAAATCAAATAAACGCTTCAACCAAACAAATTATAATCAAATTAAGTATACTTCTTTCTAAGTCTAATAAACTGTATAATTCACGTTACAGTAATCTGCCCAATCAACGTTAGTAATTCAACATAGAACCTGCATAATTCATAATACAATAATCCAAACAAAGATCAGACCTACTCTAAATTCAAGACCATATTATATTTTCTAAACAAATTATGAACCATGCACTGCAATAGTGCTTAGTACAAGCAAAAATTTTAGTTTTATAATATTTCAAACACAAAATTTAGTTTGACCGCCAAGACCAACAAATATTCATAACCATATTATAATTCAAATATTACTTCCAAATTGAAATAAAAGTTTCAAAACTCAAAAGATGAATCTTCATCTCCATCTCCATCTTCTTCTTCTTCTTCTTCTTTTTTTCTTCTTTTTCCTCAAAATATCCTTCACCTACACCTTGAGGGACGGAATAAAAAAATTATAGTCAGTATGGACTCACTGTATATGTAGAAATGACATCCAGAAACATAAATAGAAATATTAAAGTGGGGGCTAGCATTAGAGTGTCAATGTGCACAGTGTGTATTTTTACATAAGAGTATCAATGTGCACACTGCAGGTTCTAACATTAGAGTATCAATGTGCACAGTGCGGGTTCTATGATGAGACCCCATTTTGTATCTATCACTGAGTAGTGAGTACACTCTCCAGTTAGCTCAATTGTTAGGTTACTCTTAAGGACTCTCTCTAGTGTCAGAATACCAAACAAGTTTAAGTGCCTGGCTTACCCTTAAGTGCAACCTATATTATAGCAGTGTGCTCATGCTTATAATTCCAAATATCACTGACTGAGGGAGTGTTCCAGCTCAGTCCTAACTCTAGTATCAGACATACATTACATGCCTTGAGGAATTTCTACTCTGTACATGCATTGGAGCATCATGTGTTCAGTCCTAAATCACCATTTAAGGGTACAATTGGGCAGTATCAGTACAGATATCGGAGCATCAAGTAGCAGAAGTATCAGTATAATATTAACTATTCGGTTTAGCTGAGTATCAGAGCATCAATTAGCAGAGTATCAGAGCATCAAATAGTAGAGTATCAGTGCAATATTAACTTTTATTGTAAATTATTTGCAGTATCATAGCATCATCAAGTAGCAAAGTTTCAGTGCAATATTAACTTTTATTGTAAATTATTTGCAGTATCATAGCATCAAGGAGCAGAGTATCAGAGCATCAAGGATATCCAGAGTAGCTTTGATTCAAGACCATGTGCTTCTGTCCTAGAGTATTTAATGTAGAATATAGGGGCTAAGAAGTTTTGATATATCCTTAAGCATCAAAGATGAAGATTTGGTTTAGCTGAGTTGAAGCTCACAAGTGTATACAATATACACAGTAATAACTGGATTGGAGCCTTAATTCAAATACAAATGATTCCCTGAGTTCCTTTTTTAGTGATGATACTGAGTATCGTCCTATTAACAAGTATATACAGTTAGCAAGCAAATGTGTATATTAGATTACAGAATCATCAAGAGTTGTAGAATAAGAGAGAAAAAAAATGTAAAGTAGCACCAGCTTGGGCTAGCCCCATTTACATTCTTCACGAGGGAAGGGAAATCTTATTCTTCGTCAGCAAATTCAACCTCTAATTGTTCAATCTTATCCAGAATCAATTTCTGGTTGTCGAATATAGCCTTCATATCTTTGAAAACATTCTCAATATTTGCAGCATCAAAATTGTATAGATCATCAATCCTGTCCTTAGTGTTTGGGATTCCATAAGTTGATAGTTTTCCAGATGTTGATGATTTGCCTGCAGCTGTTGTCAGTTTTCCTAACATTCGAGTGAAGGTTAGTTTTCTCATGGGGCCTTTATTTTTAATATAAACATACCCTGCTAAGCTTGGGACATAATGTTTACTAGCCATTGAGCATACAAATCCTCCGAAAGGGAGAGCTGTCCTTGTAGTTAGTTTTCCCACGAGATGTATCATTCTATAGAACATATCAGAACCTATATCTATCCTTTTTCTTCCCCATATAATAAATAAATTTTACTCTCTCGGGATGGAGGGAAAACTCATGTCCAGTAGGGTTGAGTGTTTGAGATACGTAGGCATGCAACAATTTATACAAAGTTTTTAATTAATTTTTGTATATATTTTGAGGGGTTTTGGCACCTACTGATACACCTGTAATCTCATGAATTGCATCCCTCATGGAAATATTATCAATATCTTTCATATCAAACTCATGAACTGGATCAAATCCATAAAATTCGTTGATGACAGCAACATTAACCCTAATCAGTTTTCCTCTCAGAAACACCAGTTGTTGATCCTCTTTTTTTTTAATTTCAGCCCGAAGATTTGAGTAAATTTTCTTACTATTGTTTGTGAGATTTTTTCAAAACATGATTTGTTTAGTTTCTCCAATTGATAGAATTTCAATATATCCAGGAAAGCTTCGTCTTCGACATCATCCATCTTAATTAATCTTTCAGGCATAACAACCTTTTTTTTGAAATGTTTATTGTAAGTCTTCTTAGATTTAGAGTCTGTAAAATTTTTTTACCTCCTCTCCTTCCTGGGACATATTTGATGATTGCTCTTCCTCTTTATCTTCCTCTTCTGATGAGGATTCAAAATCCTTAGAGTATGCTGAGGACTCTGTATCCGTTACCATCTTAGCCTTCGCTTGAGTACGCCTTCGATCTCCATAAGTTGAGTCTTCCGACGACTCTGTATCGAAGATAGATTTTTCGGTCTTTGTCAAGCAATGCGTTTTTTTAGCCTTTTTTGCAGGTGGCTTGGCTGCAGCCGCTGATTTTGTCGTCGCTGCCGCCGCCGCTGCTTTCGCGTTTGCCCTTTCAGTCTCTGCCCTAGCGACCATAATCTTAGCTTTCGTCGCCCTTGCAAGTTCTACCCTTCGGGCCTGTATCGCATCCCTTTGTGGATTCTTCTCCTTCGGAGACGGTCGTTGTTTCTTCGACGATATTTTGATAATTTTAAGCAGTCATTTGGGGGAGGATTTGGAGAGGGTTTGGGAGAAGAAAAGGGTTTGAGAGAAGAAGAGAGAAAATTCGACCGTCTTATATGACCTTGGGAAGTGGAAATCTTTGAGTAGTTTTGAGTCTTAAATTTTATAAGAGCACCAACCTTTGGGATTCTGACACCCTAATTTTAAAAACTACTTTCCAAATTAAATTTATTACTATTATTACTAGTATATATCTGTTTGCCATGAAAATCAACAACAGGTATTACAGAACACTGGAATTGATTGTAAACTCGCTTGTACAAAGAAGAGCCTGGAAAGAAAGCCTAGAAAATAATCTAAGTACAATTATTTAGTTTTGATTCTGGGGGGGGGGGGACGGTCGAGGCTCGAAAAAGTGCTACAAACTCTGCCTTACTCCGTGGACTATCTGATGCAGTCTCTAGCTCGTGAAGATATTGCTTTTCTCTTGAAAGTTGGGAAGTGAAAATCTTTGAGTAGTTTTGAGTCTTAAATTTTATAAGAGCACCAACCTTTGGGATTCTGACACACTAATTTTAAAAACTACTTTCCAAATTAAATTTATTACTATTATTACTAGTATATATATGTTTGCCATGAAAATCAACAATAGGTATTACAAAACACGGGAATTGATTGCAAACTCGCTTGTACAAAGAAGAGCCAAGAAAGAAAGCCTAAGAAATAATCTAAGTACAATTATTTAGTTTTGATTCTGGGGGGGGTGACGGTGGAGGCTCGGGAAAGTGCTATAAACTTTGCCTTACTCCGTGGACTATCTGATGCAGTATCTAGCTCGTGAAGATATTGCTTTTCTCTTGAAGGTTGCTAGCCATTGCAGGGGAGTGGCACCCTGCTATTTATAATAGGATGGATTTTGAGCCGCATGGTCGGTTTGCTGCCACGTGGCTGGTTGGCACGCAAAGACCCGCTCTCGGGCTGCCATCTGTCGGCTTGTTGGGATTTTGTTGCAGCAAATCTGGGTGGTTAAAAAATCGGTTAGATTGCCACGTATCCCTGTAGGAGCATAAAAAGTACTTCATAAACCAAGTCAAAAGAAGTTGAGAGCTTTACGCAAGTCAAACTAAGTCAGAATCAGACTTTACGCAGAAATCTAACAGAGTAAAATTCTACGCGAGCTACTTTTCGTGAGAACCATCCTCAAAATTTTACGCAGGAGACAGGCTGTCCACATCGCATTTAATACGCGTGATACTGTTATGACATAATGATTTTCTGACAGCGGACAGCACAGAAGTCGAGAAGATTTGATTTACACTAAACCCAACACTTGTCGTTTAGTGTGTAGATGGGCTACTTTACGCTAAAGAGATTGCTTCTTTTACGCACGAAAGTTATTCGAGCTTTTACGCTCAAGGCTGTTGTGCGCGTAAAGTTTATTTGAGCTAATTTTACGCTCAAGGCCATTTTTTAGCTACTTTACGCGGGAAGTCTATTTTGGGTTATTTTACGCCCAGTCTGCCACTTTACGCAGGAAGTATATTTTGGGTCATTTTTACGCCCGATCTTTTCTGGCTACATGAGAACGTGGTCTGCTTACGTGGCTTTCATGCCACACTTATCGAGGAACGTGTGTACGTGCTCTCCTCATTTTGTTGTAGTAGTGGAACATGTGTCACCATGCGTAGAGATCAAAACTCTACATGGGATACGTGTCATCACGCGTAGAGGTTGATTTTCATCGTGGGTGACAATTACTTGCATAGAGACCCAACTTTGTTGCTTTTTACGCACAGAGGGTCTAGTCTATAAATAGACTTATTTTTAACACAAACAACATCAATAGATATACAGGAGAGGAGATTCTGAGAAAACTCATATTTTTAGAGTGATATTCCCAGAAGCATTTCTTCAACTTTTTCTCAAGAACATGGTGAAGCAAAGCAGGAAAGCATTCGACTGTGCCATCGGTGCCGTTGCTCGATACCTTTCTGGTGACTTAATTCTTTCGATTGTTCGTCTTCTTCAAGCAGTTTTCTTCATCATCATCGTATGGTCCAAGGAACAAAGTGATCGCTCTCAGATCAGACTTCCATAGCAATACTTCCCAGAAACAATTTGTACTTTTGTACTTTTTCTAGTTTTCTTTCAAAAGCCAATTTTAGGCATTTTGTTAAGTAAAACAAAATGGCGACTCTGCTAGGGACGACTTTCTCCTCTGACGAGAAAGTAATTGCTCAATAAGATGATGTGTCGGTCGGATCGACAAAGAAGACTCTGGTTGTGCACTTCGACCAGACTGCTTACGAAGAAATGCTCCGAACTAGGGGTAGTACTCAATGCTCCAATGTTCAAAAAGTGCGAAAGGCGCAAAAAGTTTGGATTCCTAAGTCCAAAGCATCCTCGGATCTCCCTGTTGTCTCTGAAGGCAAATGCATCCATTCCACTCCTGTTGTGAAGGTTCCCGTCTGTGACGAGGCAGTCTCTACTTCAGTGATGCGCCTCGGGCGTAAAAGTCAGTTTCCCGTTTGTGACGTGGTAGACTCCCAAGTTTTACGCTCTGTGCGTAAAAATCAGTCTCCCGTCTGTGATGTGGTAGACACCCAAGTTTTGCGCTCTACGTGTAAAGGAAAATCTCCCGTCTGTGACGTGGCAGATACTCATATTTTGCGTTCTACGCGTAAAGGTAAATCTCCTGTCGGTGACAGAGTAGATAAAATTCATAATGATGCTTTTGCATCTAAAGTAAATTTGCCTGCATGCATGCAGCGTAAAAACAAGAATTCTATTGTTGGTAAAACTTCAGTTTTCCATCAACAGCCTATTTATACTGCTTTACGCAAGGTACCAAACCTTCAGATTATGCATAATGCTGATGGAGTCCTTTGTGCACAAAAATTACAAGATTTACGCACGCAACTCCAAGCGCGTAAAAATGTACAATTTGGTTCTGCTAATGCAGCCAGTAATTTTCTTTATACACAAGGGACTAAACTTTTCTCTGTCCCAAATATAATAAAGAAGACTACTCCCTCTACTCCTTCTGATTTACGCGAGTTACTCGTACAAAAGCGTGAAAACAGAAAATCTTCTATGACACTCTCCCAAGAAAATTACCATTGTGAGTGTCACCAGATTGTAATCAAGTGTTGCTATTCGGCTTCTAAATGGTCAGTTTTTGATCGATTAAGCTACAATGTGCCTCAGCAGCAAGTTGATGACCAAGAATAAGAGTTGTCATATGCGTCAGTCAACATGGCATCTCATACCAACAGAGGACGACGTCCAAGACGCAATTCGTCCCGGACTCCAAGCCAACAATAATTCAACCGACTCCTTGATACTTTTGAAGGGGTATATCAGAATACTCGATCAAGAGTACAAAGATCGGTACAATCTTCAGATTCAGAAGCTGGGGGTACCCAGTCGTTGTAGTCAGAAACTGATAGTGTTGATTCATACCTCTATACCAATCCCTCTGTATGTTCAAGGGAGGTTGAATCTTATGCTATCGAAGATGAACCGGAGACGTCAACTGCTAATATAGAACAACGTCTCTCTGCGGTTGAACAACCACTGAAGGTCATGCTTGCAATGATTCAAAGTATGCATCAAATAATAATGACTCAGCAAACTGTTCAGCCGGCAGTAATAACACCGGTTCAGGTAGCAGCTCAAACTCAAGATAGTCAAGGGGTTGATACACCTTTGAATAATCTTAGTTAAGAGCCTGCTATCAATCAAAATTTTGTAGCTCCAGATCCTCTCATTCCAGAAGATGTACCACCTCCGGTGGGGGTCACGGTACATCCAACAACTATTCAATCGTGTAACACCCTGTTTTCTAAAATGAGGATAATTTTAATCATTTATTGATTTGACATTTAAATCATGATATGATTTTTGGTAATTTTTAAATTATTTTAAAACTATTTAAAATCATGACTTGTGATTTTAATATTTTGCTAGAGAAACCCTAGAGACTGTTTGACCTTGAGCCTAACCATGTGATTAGGATATTTTAATGTCATTTCTGGCCTAAGAATATTTTGCATTTGACCTCTTTAAATTATTTTGATATTTATTGCGTTGGTGATTGTTGATTTTGACCTTTGATAGGTGTGATTTTGTGATGGTTTTGTGTCCGTAGCGGACACGTATCAGTTTTTATTTACAAATGTTTGATGTACCTCAAAGAAAAAAAATTTATAGCTGATTTTTTTAAATTTTTTTTAAGGTGGATAGATTTGTCACCCCCAGTTTTCAGAAACAGGGGTATTTTTGTCGTTTTACATTTTTGAATATTTTTAAAATTTATTTTATTATTTATGATATTATTTTGGGGTTGAAATTTATTTTATTATTTATAATATTGTTTTGGGGTTATTTGAGTCGGGTTCGAATTTCAACTCAATCCGACTTGAAACGGGGACCCGGAGGGTAGTTTGACTCTAGTGGGACCCACACACTAGTTAGACATGGCCCACATGATATTAATTTTAGTCCACATGATATTAATTTTAGTTAGTAGTTAGACTAATTATTTATGGATAGGTTTAGTTTAATTAGAGACTTAAAACTAGACCAAATTGACCTCAACCTTTAACCCATTCCTAATTTAAATCAAATAATTAGTGGAGGGCATTTTGGACATTTAAATAGGGGACACCTCACCCTTTTTGGGCAGCCATCTATGGGGGGATAAGGAGTGAGTCACTCCTTCATTCATTTGTTTTCATCCACTTTCTCTCTCTTGTTCTTCCCCAAATTAATTTAGAGATGAACCTCCATTGATTTTATCTCCAAATCAACCCCTTCTTCCACCAAATCTTCTTCATTTCTTCTCTACTCCATGGTTAGAGGGTTCTAGCCAAGTTTAGGAGGATTCGGAGCTCGTTCGTATCCTTTTAGAATCTCTACGTGTCGGTGTCGTGTCGGAAGAATTTTCTTTTGAATCTCTCTTCCGAAAGGTATAATCTCTCCTCTAATCCATCCCTATATGCATATAGGAATATTTTGAACCCATAGAAATGACCTCCATGGTTGTATCTCCATTTGTGTCCATTTCGTGTCCATTTGGAGGTCATAGGAGTGTCCTTTGTGTTGTGGTTGTGTCCATGTGGGAAAACTTCAAATTTGGACACACTATGTGTTGTTGTTATGTATGAATGAATTATTACATGTTTAATCTCATATTTTTGTATTGGAGATGTGTTCTATAGTGTCTCATATATATATATTAGTGTAGAGAGTGAGTTCTTGATATATTATGTTATATACTTGTGTTTCTTTTGTCTCAAACTACCTAAATTCGTCATAATATTTATCCACGTTTTTAGTAGCAATAGCAACTTAGAAATATCATAACTTTTAGCTTAAAACTCCGATTTATCTCCCATTTTTTAAAAAGAACCGTATCGAAGTTAGCTTTCCAAATATATATTTTAATAAGCCAAATTCGTTCAAAAACTTTCTGTAAAATTATTTGAGTGTCAGCTGTACGAATGACGAACGCGTTTCGGTGTTTTTGCGATTTCGGGAGCTTTCGGACACGAAAATGTGATCCGTTTAAAGTTTCGGAAAGCTAACACAAAGATCTATAACATACTTTAATCCTAGAATTTAATGAATACTTAATTTTTACAGTATTGATTTTAAGTAGAAGATTACTATACGACATATGCATTTTGTGTATCCTTGTATGTACAAATATGTATGTATACATGTGTATATATATATGTGTGTGTGTTAAGAGAATGTAATATAATATAGAGTATGCATAAATGATATAATGTATGAAAGTATATAATGTATTCAAATATGTATGTATAGGTGCATGAATGAATGAATGAATGCAATGCATGAATGAATGGATGAAATGCAAGCATGTGGGTAATGCAAGGTATTGAAACATGTATGCAAGTATCCATATGTAAGTAAGTAACGTAATCAAGTATGAATGTATGCTATATATGAATGCCAACATGATAGGAATGTATGATGCCATATTAGCACTTAGCACCATGTTCATATGTTAAAACCCCTTCTACATGTTGACAGTAACCCCAAGCATGAATACACATAAAACCTACTTACTGTTATGAGTAAACCCTTTGATGTATAAATAAACCCTTTTGTTATGATTAACACCTACACACACATGCTAAACCTATGCTTTATATGTTATTTCTTCTATGTGACACAATGAACCCTTGCTAAATGTTATCCTTCTAACATAATACCCTCACACTTGAACACTTTGTACTGCTATGTACACATTGCCATATCCACATTCATGTATCACTCTCTCCTTGTCTTTATGCACCTTGCTTGTAATAAAAATATATATGAATATATATGTAATGTGTGTTTGATAACCTGTGTAGCTTTTTGATTTTTGTGTGAGTGTTAGTCTAGGCTTGGTTAGGCCTAATGAGACTCGTTAGTCAAGGTTTAGACCTAGTACTGCCTAGTTAACCTAATTTGACTAGTACGGTTGACCAGAGTTGACCAAGAGTTGACTTTGACCTAGAATGACCTAGAATCATGTAGAATGCATAGTAGAGCTTTATTTTACCATTTTGGACTTGTTGTGACTTGTGCTGTTCTAAATAGGAGCCAGACACCTCTCCTCGGATAGTACATTTCCTTTGGACATTCAGATAGCAGGCGAGTACATTCTCTGATCATTTCATATCATGTTTAGGATTATATTTCCTGCTTTAGACTATCTTACTTGATGCTGACACGTTGGTAACACGGATTGGTACTATGTAGATTCCTTCATGAGATGTTATCCCTCTCGGGAGCATCAGATACTTTTGTCATGTGTGTTTCACTTACATCACGTATCATATGCTTCTATCATCATGAATCTTCGGGAATCAGCTAGTGACTCATGTACCCTCATGATCACCGAGCCTTCATGAATCAATTCATGAATCACCCTTTATGGGAAACGTAGTATAATCATGAATCTTAACGTAACTTGAATGGATCCTTGTGTATTGATTGGGGATGTGGGAGTATAAATGAACATGTGAATAAATCCAAGTAGTGTAATCATGAATCAATTTCCAGTAGTGTAATCATGAATTAGTCCTTAGCCATTCACATGTTTATGCAGTACTCTGAATCACTAGCACTGTCTCTCTTTATATATATCATAGATATTTACTTACAGTCTCTCTTTTATATTATGCTATTTCTTCAGATCCTGTATTTTATTCTCTAGCATGATTACATTTCCTTTCCTGCTATTGTTGAGATGTATTGTGCTCGCTCCTGTCCTGACTGGACCTGTTGATAAATTTTACAGATAGCCTGGAGGTTGCCTGCTAGCCTAGAGGAGACACATTAGTGGTTGTTTAGTTAGCTATTTTCAGTTGTCTAGAGTTGTATTTATTTTATGGATTACTGTATTTGAACTTTGAGATGTATTTCTGGGTTTGTGTATCTTAGGCACTTAGGCTTCTATCTGCTGTATCTCTTTCGAATTTTATATTTTACCTATCTTTTATCTTGCTCTACCTTAGTTGTGATTGAGACTGTATCTGCTATGTCACCCCCATTCGGGGAGTATAAACTGCTTAGCATATTATTGTTAGATGTTGTGACCTAGGACAGCGTTCTACCGCCGACACTGCGGCGTTGGCTGGGCATTGTTACGTTCTCGTACCCTTACTCTAGGGTGCGGGTCGTGACACATTTTTAGTGGTGGCCCATGCAGGTCGAGTTTGTGTAGTGGTATTCGAACTAGAGTACCACTACAGCCTGCAGTAGGATTATGATATATTTTTGAAGGTACTCAATCACAGTTAGGATCCCTTGAGAGATTTCTGGGACGACCCTTGAGAATCTTGTTTAACTCCGATTTGAAAACTCTTTTTTTTCCCTTGATTTGATTTATCTCTACTTTCTGTTGTGAATTTGATTTTGATGGATTATTATTGAATTTGAGTTTGTATTTATTGATTTTGATGAAGATTGTTGAATTTTGAATCTTGATGTTAGCTATAGCATCCGAGTTTGTAGTTATATGATTTGAAGGATTTTGTTCATTTTTGAATCTTGATGTTCATTGATAAATTTGATTTTTGAGTATTCATTGTTGATTTAAATTAATTTTTGTCAAGATGAAATTATATGGGCTAGGTCATCTAAGTTTTGGAATCTAGTCTTCTATAGTCACATTAGCCAGCATGGTGAGGACATATAGTCTGATTTTGGATATATTTCTCGGGTGTGGGAATTTAAGGTTTTCGCAGCCAAGCTAGCGGCATCGTAAAAATGTTAAATACCATGATTCTAGAGGTATGTGCCTAAGTCGAGGACTCTGTGATTATCGTAGCCTTGCTTACTAGTATGACGAGGATTTAGAGTACCATGATTGTGGATAGACGCATATGATTATCAGATTGTACCTTAAATATTTTGAACATGTTTTCTCTACTTTTGTTTCAGTCATTCAAAAAAAAAAGGATTTATTGTTGTTTTTTTTTATTTCGCTTCTCATTGTTTAACTTAGGAGTAGGTTTAGCTGTTTTTATAAACCTTTGTGTAACTTCTTGCTATGAGTTTCTTCTTAATACAATGAATCAATAATTTTGCTAGACTTATTTTGGATTTGATATTTTAGCTCTGGGTTTCAAAATGGTTCCTTCTTTTAAATAAATAAACAAAACAGATTTTACTGTTATTTCCTTCTTGCTACTATTCTTGTATTAAATGATAATAATAATAATAAAACTGCCTTGATTTCACCAATCACCTACTTTGCAACCTTGGTAGGAATCTAAGTGTTGGTCTTGATATAGAATTTGATTTTTATATTGGGACATGAGAATATATATATAGTGGACACAGACTCTTTGCCTGACACGTATGCATGCTACACTTGATTTCCCACCTGCCTAAATACATATTAATATGTTATTGATATTTAAATTGTCAAAACCCTAATATTTCTGGTTCTCTGCTTTTTCCAGTTTAAATTCGTAATTCAAATATAGATTTCATGTTATTAGTTATGTTTACATCACTACACATGTATGTTATACGTAGGGTTTCAATTCAAAAAAAAAATTGGTTGAGTTTTGTGTTTGAATTTATCAAATCTAAGACTGTGTGCATATTAACCCTTAATACTGGATTTTTAAATGTTAGTTCAATTTGTTGTTTTAGATAAAATATTTTGAGCTATATACATTGTTGTATGTAGGAATATAATGTTAGGTTTCACATTCTTACATGTTAGGTTGTGATAAACATTGGGTTGGGTTGATGTTGAATTTCTCCAATATCCTAAAACTGAATACATGTTAACATTTTTATATTGATTTCAAATATTTAGTTCAATTTCAGATTTAACATGTAATATTGAACTGTATGCGTAGATAAATGTATGGATAGTATGTTAGGGTTTTATTTCTATCATGTTAGGATGTATTGGGAGTATTGAGATTGGTTGTGATGTTTCAAACCCCTAAAATCTGAAACTGCAATATGTTAATATTACACTGCTTTAAATGTTAGCTTATTTTCAGATTTTGTATGTAAATGCTGAACTAAAACTGGATTTAACCTTTCAATACTAAGTTATAATCCTGTACAAGGACACACACACTCTAACATAGTATACGCTGCCATGTAAACCTAATATTTTCTCTCTATGTTATGTTCATATACCTGTATAGATATATATAGAGTTTATGCATACATGTTATAATGTATATAGATATATAACTAAATCTCTAACTCTTTATATATATGAGTATATGGTTAGCTATGCATGTTATGAGTAAATATGTTGTGTATTGTAGATTGTTTAACCAATATGCCATGAGTAGTGTAACTTGATAGCTATTGTTTCGAAACCCAAATCCTCCTATACTCTTCATGTATATTTCACATACACACATGCCTACTATCTAACCATATGAACATGTCCACATACACCCATACACACACGAATCACATAACCTTACATAATTCTAGCTTTTCCTTCTCTAACACTCTCTCTATATATAAATATATTATGATTGGATTTTTATGCAATTGGCTTTCATTCTTTAACTTTTGATTTTGATTTTCTTGAATAGTACCCCTTATTAGATAAATGGTAGTTAACTTTATTTTATTTTGATAAGTACCATTTTTCGTGTAGAATGATAGATCGCCTTACAGTTTTGATGATTTGTTATTTCTGTATCTTTTCTAGTTTAGCACCATAGATTGCTTGTGTGTTTTGATACCCTATGACCGTTTTGGTTTAGCATGACTAGTATACCTAGATGAGACTTTCACTACCACCGTATGCCATGACCCTGTATGTCATCCTTTTAAATCGTATGATTGTTTAAGTTCTGAGACTTTGATTGTGGGGGGTTTGACCTAGAAGGAGTATGAACATTTTAATTTCGAGGACAAAATTTTTTCAAGGTGGGTAGACTTGTAACACCCAGTTTTCTAAAATGAGGGTAATTTTAAAATTTTGTAATTTTAATCATTTATTGATTTGATATTTAAATCATGATATAATTTTTGGTAATTTTTAAATCATTTTAAAACTATTTAAAATTATGACTTGTGATTTTGATATTTTGCTAGTAAAACCCTAGAGACTGTTTGACCTAGAGCCTAACCATGTGATTAGGATATTTTAATGTCATTTCTGGCCTAAGGATATTTTACATTTGACCTCTTTGAATTATTTTGATATTTATTGTGTTGTTGATTGTTGATTTTGACCTTTGATAGGTGTGATTTTGTGATGGTTTTGTGTCCGTAGCGGACACGTATCAGTTTTTATTTACAAATGTTTGATGTGCCTCAAAAAAAAAATTTATAGCTGATTTTTTTTTAATTTTTTTAAGGTGGATAGATTTGTCACCCCTAGTTTTCAAAAACAGGGGTATTTTTGTCATTTTATATTTTTGAATATTTTTGAAATTTATTTTATTATTTATGATATTATTTTGGGGTTGAAATTTATTTTATTATTTATGATATTGTTTTGGGGTTATTTGAGTCGGGTTCGAATTTCAACTCAATTCGACTTGAAACGGGGACCCGGGGGGTAGTTTGACTCTAGTGGGACCCACACACTAGTTAGGCATGGCCCACATGATATTAATTTTAGTCCACATGATATTAATTTTAGTTAGTAGTTAGACTAATTATTTATGGATAGGTTTAGTTTAATTAGAGACTTAAAACTAGACTAAATTGACCTCAACCTTTAACCCATTCCTAATTTAAATCAAATAATTAGTGGAGGGCATTTTGGACATTCAAATAGGGGACACCTCACCTTTTTTGGACAACCATCTATGGGGGGATAAGGAGTGAGTCACTCCTTCATTCATTTGTTTTCATCCACTTTCTCTCTTGTTCTTCCCCAAATTAATTTAGAGATGAACCTCCATTGATTTCATCTCCAAATCAACCCCTTCTTCCACCAAATCTTCTTCATTTCTTCTCTACTCCATGGTTAGAGGGTGCTAGCCAAGTTTGGGAGGATTCGGAGCTCGTTCGTGTCCTTTTAGAATCTCTACGTTTCGGTGTCGTGTCGGAAGGATTTTCTTTTGAATCTCTCTTCCGAAAGGTATAATCTCTCCTCTAATCCATCCCTACATGCATATAGGAATATCTTGAACCCATAGGAATGACCCCCATGGTTGTATCTCCATTTGTGTCCATTTCGTGTCCATTTGGAGGTCATAGGAGTGTCCTTTGTGTTGTGGTTGTGTCCTTGTGGGAAAATCCCAAATTTGGACACACTATGTGTTGTTGTTATGTATGAATGAATTATTACATGTTTAATCTCATATTTTTGTATTGGAGATGTGTTCTATAGTGTCTCATATATATATATTAGTGTAGAGAGTGAGTTCTTGATATATTATGTTATATACTTGTGTTTCTTTTGTCTCAAACTACCTAAATTCGTCATAATGTTTATCCACCTTTTTAGTAGCAATAGCAACTTAGAAATGTCATAACTTTTAGCTTAAAACTCTGATTTATCTTCCATTTTTTTTAAAAGAACCGTTTCAAAGTTAGCTTTCCAAATATATATTTTAATAAGCCAAATTCGTTCTGAAACTTTCTGTAAAATTATTTGAGTGTCAGCTGTATGAAAGACGAACGCGTTTCGGTGTTTTTGCGATTCCGGGAGCTTCCGGACATGAAAATATGATCCGTTTAAAGTTTCGGAAAGCTAACACAAAGATCTACAACATACTTTAATCCTAGAATTTAATGAATGCTTAATTTGTACAGTATTGATTTTAAGTAGAAGATTACTATACGACATATGCATTTTGTGTATCCTTGTATGTACAAATATGTATGTATGCATGTGTATATATATGTGTGTGTGTGTTAAGAGAATGTAATATAATATAGAGTATGCATAAATGATATAATGTATGAAAGTATATAATGTATTCAAATATGTATGTATAGGTGCATGAATGAATGAATGAATGAATGAATGCAATGCATGAATGAATGGATGAAATGCAAGCATGTGGGTAATGCAAGGTATTGAAACATATATACAAGTATCCATATGTAAGTAAGTAACGTAATCAAGTATGAATGTATGCTATATATGAATGCCAACATGATAGGAATGTATGATGCCATATTAGCACTTAGCACCATGTTCATATGTTAAAACCCCTTCTACATGTTGACAGTAACCCCAAGCATGAATACACATAAAACCTACTTACTGTTATGAGTAAACCCTTTGATGTATAAATAAACCCTTTTGATATGATTAACACCCACACACACACATGCTAAACCTATGCTTTACATGTTATTTCTTCTATGTGACACAATGAACCCTTGCTAAATGTTATCCTTCTAACATAATACCCTCACACTTGAACACTTTGTACTGCTATGTACACATTGCCATATCCACAGTCATGTATCACTCACTCCTTGTCTTTATGCACCTTGCTTGTAATAAAAATATATATGAATATATATGTAATGTGTGTTTGATAACTTGTGTAGCTTTTTGATTTTTGTGTGAGTGTTAGTCTAGGCTTGGTTAGGCCTAATGAGACTCGTTACTCTAGGTTTAGATCTAGTACTGCCTAGTTAACCTAATTTGACTAGTACGGTTGACCAGAGTTGACCAAGAGTTGACTTTGACCTAGAATGACCTAGAATCATGTAGAATGCATAGTAGAGCTTTATTTTACCATTTTGGACTTGTTGTGACTTGTGCTGTTCTAAATAGGAGCCAGACACCTCTCCTCGGATAGTACATTTCCTTTGGACATTCAGATTGCAGGCGAGTACATTCTCTGATCATTTCATATCATGTTTAGGATTATATTTCCTGCTTTAGACTATCTTACTTGATGCTGACATGTTGGTAACACGGATTGGTACTATATGGATCCCTTCATGAGATGTTATCCCTCTCGGAAGCATCAGATACTTTTGTCATGTGTGTTTCACTTACATCACGTATCATATGCTTCTATCATCATGAATCTTCGGGAATCAGCTAGTGACTCATGTACCCTCATGATCACCGAGCCTTCACGAATCAATTCATGAATCACCCTTTATGGGCAACGTAGTATAATCATGAATCTTAACGTAACTTAAATGGATCCTTGTGTATTGATTGGAGATAGGGGAGTATAAATGAACATGTGAATAAATCCAAGTAGTGTAATCATGAATCAATTTCCAGTAGTGTAGTCATGAATCAGTCCTTAGCCATTCACATGTTTATGCAGTACTCTGAATCACTAGCACTGTCTCTCTTTATATATATCATAGATATTTACTTACAGTCTCTCTTTTACATTATGCTATTTCTTCAGATCCTGTATTTTATTCTCTAGCATGATTACATTTCCTTTCCTGCTATGACTTGTTGAGATGTATTGTGATCGCTCCTGTCCTGACTGGACCTGTTGATAAATTTTACAGATAGCCTGGAGGTTGCCTGCTAGCCTAGAGGAGACACATTAGAGGTTGTTTAGTTAGCTATTTTCAGTTGTTTGGTGTTTTATTTATTTTATGGATTACTGTATTTGAACTTTGAGATGTATTTCTAGGTTTGTGTATCTTAGGCACTTAGGCTTCTATCTGCTGTATCTCTTTCGGATTTCATGTTTTACCTATCTTTTATCTTGCTCTACCTTAGTTGTGATTGAGACTGTATCTGCTATGTCACCCCCATTCGGGGAGTATAAACTGCTTAGCATATTATTGTTAGATGTTGTGACGTAGGACAGCGTTCTACCGCCGACACTGCGGCGTAGGCTGGGCGTTGTTACTTTCTCGTACCCTTACTCTAGGGTGCGGGTCGTGACAAATCGAATGTGCTTCCTCAAACTAGTGAAGCTATTCAAGCAGTGCGGGAGCTAAAAGCACAGTTTGAAGTTCTAAAGCACAAGGATAAGCTCCAGAGGTTAGGAATTAAGCAACCTTATCCTCCTCATTGGAATGACGTACCCTTTCCTCCAAAATTCAAGCCACAGTCGATGGTGTTATTTGATGGACAAGCCTCTCCTAGTCAATATATTAATTATTTTGATATTATGACTGTGCATCTGCAGAAGAATGATGCTCTTCTTACCCGAGTTTTCATCGGGTGTTTTACGGGTTCAGCTTATCACTGGTATCGCAGTCTACCCGACAATTGCATATCATCTTTTGACGAGTTTAAAGTAATGTTTCTTTCCCGCTTCTATGAAGGAGGCATGGACATGAATATGTCCTCCTTAATAGAAATCAAACAAAAGGAGAAGGAAGATACTCGGACGTTTATCGAACATTTCCGACAGGCAACTTTGAAAATGTCTCCTGGTATGCCAGATTCAGCATTGATTGACACATGCAAGATGAATCTGCAACCAACTATTGCTGTCTTCACAGGCTCTCAATTTACAGATTGGGCCTCATTCATTATAGCAGTAGTTTCAGTCGAGACTAATGGTAGGTTGGCTCGTGAACACGGAATGATTTTTGCTTCAGAAGACAAAGAAAAGAAAGGCTCTTCTGGTAATAATTTCGGCAATCGCAATGGGAAGGGGAAGGAAACCCTAGTGGTTAATCTTTCAAAACCCAAAATGACGCTAAATAATCAGGAGTCTTCCAAACCAAAAGAAAAAAATACTCTTTTGATGACAGTGATATCCCAGGGATATTCCAATGTCTTGTGAAGAGTCGCAAACTCCAGATTCCAGAACCAAAAAGGCCTAATGAGGTGAATCTGACTGACAATCTCAAATATTGTATCTATCATAGATACATAAATCATCCTAGCAAAGCTTGCTATGTTTTAATGAAGAAAATCCAAGAGTTGATAAATGCCAATGCCATCGCTTTAACCAATGATGAGCGTACGGTTACAACTAATATAATTTCTCTACAATTTGGAAGTCATCCTCCACAGCAAGTTCAAGATGGGATTGTCCCAATTTGTAACGCCTGTGGTTCGTATTGCGTATTTTGGTATACGTATACGTAATTTGACCCGTATTGCATGTCTCCCTGCTTAATTTATTCTAGCATTTTAGCTGGTTTATTCTTGGGTTGGTTCAGCTGGCTTGGTTTACTTGGTTCATCATGAGCCAAGGTGAACCCTCCTACCTACTGTAGGCTTTTAAAAATGACAGTCACGCTGAGTTGATCAGGACAGAGTCAAAAGTCACGCTCAATTGATCAGGACAATATTTACAAATCACGCTGAGGAGACATCTCATCATTTGTCAGAGAGTAATTATAACTGACAGCACAACAGTCGAAGAATGTCTCTTCATATGCCACGTATGCACAGAATTCAAGAGATCACAGCCGTCTATTGCATGATTTTCGAAATCTTCTTCAGCAAGACTCAACCTTCGTCAAGTTGGCGTACCAAAAGAGCTTCTTGTCATTTAATGCGACTGACAAAAGTAATCACTGTCAGAGATTTTGTGTCAGTCGAGGCACGCTGAATCAAGACAGCTGGCAGTCCTATCTCAAGTCTGCGTGTATTTTGAGCTTTCCCTCAAATCTGCGTGGATTCTGAAGTTTTCTTCCTCAAGTCTGCGTGGATTTTGAAGCTTTTTTCCTCAAGTCTGCGTGGATTTTGAAGCTTTCTACCCCGAGTCTGCATGGATTTCGTCTTCAACAAGTCTGCGTGGATTTCATCAAATTGGAGTACGTGGCAGCCATGCCACTGATCTCTCGCCTGCGTGTCCTGTAACTTGCACATGACTCATGCATGATTGCCATGTGTCCAACAGTTACAGGCCATGTCCAGTAACTGCTCACAACCTTGCGTATGTTAAATCCTGCGTGATTTTCAACTAAGCACAGGCTGTGAAGACAGTTATCTTTTCAGTTATTATTTTTGACTCTATAAATAGAGTTCTTTTTCTTATTCATTGTACAGATACATAGTTATCTACTGTCAAAATTTTGAGAGCTTTTTTTCTTCGCATAGTCCAAGGGATAAAGTGATCGTCTTCTAGATCAGATTCCTACAGTTGTAATTTTCCTAGATACACAATAAATAAAGGAATTTATTTATGGAAAATAAATTGGCGACTCTGATGGGGAAACCATCTCCTCTTCTGAGATGGCAACAACTCAATGCGATACTTCGTCAATCGTCTCGACGAAGAAGGTGATGACGATCCAATTCGATCAACTCGCCTATGAAGAAATGCAGCGGGCTAAGAGTGGTAAGCCCACTACAGCCTCCATCATCACTGCCAAGTCGAAGGGACACTCTGTCTATGTCCCTAAGAATCAATTGGCAGCCAATGGTGAAGTCTCTGCCACAGTGTCTACTCCTAACACTGGCAAGAACTCTACTGCAAGCACGCACACTCTTGTGCACTCGAAGATGACAGCAATCAAAGATCACGCTAACAGTACTGACTCCTTAGCCAAATCTGTTCCAGTGTGTGTCTCCAAAATTAAAAGTCACGCTGACAGTACTGGCTCCTTAGCCAAATCTGTTCCAACGTACAATTTCAACCCCAAAAGTCACGCTGACAGTACTGGCTCCTTAGCCAAATCTGTTCCAGCGTACAATTTTAACCCCAAAAGTCACGCTGATAGCACTGGTTCCTTAGCCAAGTCAGTTCTAGTGTATAATTCTAAAATCAACAATCACGCTGACAGCACTGGTTCCTTAGCCAAATCTGTTCCAGCGTGTATTTCCAAAATCAAAAGTCACGCCAACAGCACTGGTTCTTTAACCAAGCCTGTTTTAGCGTGTATTTCATCTAAGAAGAATAGCTCTTTAGCTATCTCTTCTTCTTTGCCAAGTTCTACTAGAACTGGGAGTGGTCTTCCACACAAAGTCCCTTCGAAAAGGAATAACTCTTTAGTTGTTTCTTCTGCTCCTGTAGTTTTTACTTCAGGAACAGCTTTGACTGACAATTTTGTTAGTCAAAGAAAAGGAGATGGTCTTTTGACTACTCTTCCTTCTGGACATTCTATGTCTCAAAACTTGAATGAGTCTAAAAAGAAACATTCCTTAATGTCTTCTTCTATGACTTCTTCGAATTGGGCACAGAATTTGTCTAGAAAATGTCTGTTACCAACTCCTAATCAAGGGGGTGGTTCAACTTTTCCTTCTCTGCAAATATCCAGATCAATGGAAGGAAAACTCCATGTTTCCAAAACTAATGTGTTACCTCCAACTGATCTAGGAAAACTAAACACTTCTAGTGTTAAGAAACTATACCAGTTGGAAACAACGATAAGAGATCCAGATGCAGAGTATGCAAGAAACTATGTGGCTCATATTAATCATTCTCTATATAATCAAGAGCCATCAAGACCCAAGAACAGGAAATATACTCCTCAATCTTCACAAATAGATTTACGAGAACATCTTCAACAGAAGAGAAGGAGTAATTCAGTGACAAAGGACCATGCTGAATGTGACTTCTATCCAAGAGTCATAATTCAATGCAGATGTCAATCAATGGCTTATGACCATGTTGATCATGAATGTGACTTCCAGCCAAGAGTCACAATGCAATGCAGATGTCAAACTAAACGACAATCTGTCTTCAATCGGATTCAGTATGAACCTATGCCTGATGAAGATGAGCCTTTGTTTGCTTCTGTCAATATGACCTCTCGGGATGCTGGGGGTAGAGTTGATAGTCCAGATGGAGTATATAGAAATACCAGAGCAAGAGCCTTAGCTTCTAGTCAAAGAAATTTGATCTCTGAAGATGATTCTGAATTCCTTGGAGAATCTAACTTCCCACCTCTTCCTACTGGGGGTAGTTCTCCTATAATTGACTTTGATACACAAAGCAATGATTCAGAACAAACAACATCTACCAGTTCATCAATAATCCCTCGTACAGTCACAACTTATATGGTTGATGGGAATACTGATGAACCTTCTTCTTCCTTGACTCCTCAAGATCGAAAAATTGCTTCTTTGGAACAACAAATGAAGTCTATGGCTGATACTATGAAGTCGATGTATAAACTCATGGCAACATAGATGCAAAATTGACAGACTGTACCAGATGCCATACCAACTGACACTGATATGAGTCCAGTACAAGTTCCTCCAGCAGTACAATCCAATACTCCTGGACAAGCTCAACCAAATCCTAGTCTCTCTGGAGCTGGGGGTAGTGCTTACAATGCTGTTCCTCCTCCCAACTATTCTCTACAAGTTACAACTCCACAATCTTCCGGAGTTGTTAATGAAGAATTGAGGAATCTCAAAACTCAATTCGAAGCATTCAAACAGAAGGATGGTTTACAAAGGTTAGGCATCAAACAACCTTATCCGATAGAATGGAAGCAAGTATCGTATCCTTCTAAATACAAGCCTCCCACTATCTCATTCTATGATGGAACCACTTCTCCAAGTCAGTTTATTAATCACTTTGAAGTGATGACTGATCAACTGCAACCAAGCGACGCCCTCCTTACTCGGGTGTTTGTTGGATGTCTCAAGGGAACGGCTTATGAATGGTATAGAAGTCTCCCAGATGGGAGCATTACCTCATTTGCCGGTTTCAAATAGATATTTCTTGAACGGTTCTATGAAGGGCTCAATGACATGACTATGTCTGCTCTTATTAGAATCAAGCAGAAAAATAATGAAACTACAGAAGAGTATATTGAACGATTTCGAAGAGAAGCTCTGAAGATGCCTCTTGGAACCCCTGATGCTGTCACCATCAACACATGCAAATCAAACTTATTGCCAATCATCAGCATGTGGACAGGATCCACCCAATTCCAAGACTGACCTTCTTTCATAGTTAGTGCCAAGGCCGCAGAAATTAGTGCTGAAACCTTCAAAGGTTTAGGAGTGCAGATGACTCCTAAAGAAACATGTCAAGGTACTAATAATAAAAACAATGCTCGCAAGGGAAAAGAAACTCTTGAAGTTAATCTTCAGAGCAAAGATGCATCAACTGTTCAAACTCCTACAACTCAACAACCAAGAACACCTCGCCCTAAAGAAGAATACTCTTTCGATGACGACGATGTCCTTGGTATCTTTGAATGTCTGCTGAAAGGTAATAAGATACAATTACCTGAGATCAAGAAATCTGATGAAGCTAGTAAAACAGATCATCCCAAATACTGCCCATATCACAGAATACTGGGTCATACAATTCGTACATGTTATGTACTGAAAGGAAAGATCCAAGAAATGATTAAATCTGGAGCTATCTCTCTTACTCCAAAAGAGAAGACCGTCACCTCCAACGTCGTCTCTATGCAATTCGGAGATTTCCCTCCTCAACTCCTTGAAAGTGGGATTGTCCCTATTCCCAAGGCAATTCTTGAAATAGTGAATATTCCTCCTCCGCAATCTGAAGGATTAGTGCCAGTCACTTTGGAAACAGGGAAAATCATGTGGATTCATCCTGATCTAGTGGCAGATTTTGAATCTCCTCAAAAGACTACTTCTCGAAAGTCCAAGAAGGCTGGTAAGATTAAGTCATGTCATATGACATCTCTTGGGTCTACCTCTGACACAGAGCCAAAAGAGAAAGAAGAAGCACTTGTTAGTGCCACTCGAACGGGGAAACCTTATCTAAAGGATTATTCCAAGAATCCTGAGGATACTCCTGATATCCCTCCAGCTGATAAAGATGCTCCTAATGTTCCTCCTGAAGAAGAATCATCCACTGTACCTGTTCCTTCAACTACACCGGTTGAACCTGTTCCTCCCAAGCCTACAGCTCTAGAGAAAGGCAAACAACAGGCTCGGTTCGATAAGCCAATCAAGAAGTCCTCTCCTCTTGGACTTCAGAAGCCTTATAATTTCGACATTTTAGCTCAGCTTGCTAATACTCCAGCTAGAATGTCCCTCTTTGAACTTCTACGTCTTTCCAAAGAGACTCAAAAGACGTTAAGTGAAGCACTTCTACAGGCTGACTCTTGTCTTATACAATTGAAGAAGCCAGATGTGGAACCTGCCACTTGCTTACATTGCAACAGTGTACTGGAGATTATCCCAAATATTACTTTTACACAAGACGACATGCTACTGGAGGATAATCGACATGATCGGCCTCTCTACTACACCTGTTATATCGATACAATGAAGATAGATCGTATCCTCATTGATCCAGGGTCTGCTATAAGCATCATGCCAAAGAGTTTATTGGATGAACTAAAAATCCCTCTTCATAAACTCTCCAAGACGGTTACTACTATCCTGGGATTCAATCAAAGCCGAAGCGAACCTTTGGGAAAGATTCATCTGAAGCTTCAAATAGGTGATTTCAGATCCAAAGTCACTTTCTATGTGATCGAGATCGTTGGATCCTATAATCTTCTTCTGGGGAGGCCCTTTTCTTCATGAAAATAATGTGGTGCCTTCTACTCTTCATCAGTGTTTTAAATACATTGATAGCAATGGAAGAGTACAAAAAGAAGTTGCTGACATAAATCCCTTCCATGGGGTTGAAGCCTATTTCAATGATTCCCGAATGTACAAAGAAGAGTATATAAGGGTCATACAAGCTATGGAGAAAGAGGATGCACAAAGTGAGACCTTAATAATTTCTGTTAAAGGTCGAACTACTCAGCAACAATCTCCCAAACTCTCTGAAGAAGGTTCTTTCATCATTCCGGTGATTGGACGAATTTCTCCGTTACCTCAGTCGTTTGCTCAAGACACAATGATTATTCCTGTCAGTGGGCGTACTACAATTCCTGTATCTCTACATGTAAAACAGGATACTCTGCTAATTCCAGTTGGAGGGCGGATTATTCTTCCATCTCAAGCTTCAAGGGAGCTCACCTCTTCTGAGCCATTTGTTATCGATCTTAATCGAAACAACGCTTCTTCTCGTTCTACTTCTCCCCCTTTAGTCATTGACTTGGCTAAAATCTCTAAGGCTCAGCCTTCTTCCAATGTAAATACTGCTGCTTTTACATTTAATGAAAAGTCTCCATCTTTGCAGTATGTTGATGTGTGTAATTATGTTCATAGTTATTTACATTTGTTAGATGACTTGAACACAATAACCATGGGGTTGTACAGACTGTTCATACAGATGTATCCCTAGAACCTGTACAATCTTTATACTTTCTAGTTCCCAGCAGAAAGCCAGGAGACATTCCAATATTCTTCTACAAAGGACCCCAAAGTCCTTCTGATTTAGAAGATAAAGACAAAAATGATGATACTGGAAGATTACAACTACGTTGTTATAGTCAGCAATCTAAAGACATCATCAAAAATATGGGCTATGACTTCAGGACTGGCCTCAATAGTGGAAAAGGAAGAAAAATGCCTGTTCGTATTCCTCCTCTGAAATATGGAAGAACGAAATACAGATTGGGCTATACAGCTCCTACTCCTTTTATCAATATTATCCATGAAGATTTTGAGTCTGACGAAGATAAGAGATCTGATTCTTCTAGTACCACTTCTTGGGATTCCGATACGAGTATCGGTGACTTCTACTGCAACCTTCTGTCTTCCAACATGGTTTCCATTAACCATTCTGAAGAAAGCGATGAAGACGAAGAAGAGTTTGAAATCTCACCTGAATCAGAAGAATGGGCCCAAAGATTAGATAATCAATAGGAGTTCCGTTTCGAGCAAAAAGAACCTCCGACTGAAGACAAACTTGTTCAAATAGATGTTGGTGAAGAGGGATCTCCCAAACCAATATTCATCAGTGAAAGTCTTTCTGAAACTGATAAGCAAGACATGATCAAACTCATTCGTGACTACATTGATGTCTTCGCTTGGAGTTATGAAGATATGCCAGGACTCGATCTACAACTTGTAACTCACAAGCTCAATATTTTGCCGAATGCTAAACCGGTCAAACAACAACAGCGACAATTTCGTCCAGACATTACGGATGCAATTGAAGCTGAAGTCAATAAACTCATAACCTCCGAGTTTATTAGAGAGGAACAACATCCTGATTGGGTGGCTAACATAGTTCCTGTCCTTAAAAAGACTGGCAAGATCAGAGTATGCATAGACTTCTGCGATCTCAATGCGGCATGCCCTAAAGACGAATTCCCTCTACCAATCACTGATGTCATGATTGATAATACCTGTGGATTTGAACGGATGTCATTCATGGACGGGTATTCTGGGTACAATCAGATTAAAATGTTTCCAGACGACGAGAAGCACACTTCTTTCAGAACGCCGATCGGTACATACTGTTATACAGTTATGCCATTCGGTCTCAAGAATGCAGGAGCAACTTATCAACGAGCTATGAGCACTATATTCCGTGAACATTTGCGGAAAATAGTCGAATGCTATGTTGATGATATTGTAGTCAAAAGTCGACAAAAGGAGGATCATATCCAAGATTTGAAGACTATATTTGATCTAATACGTAAGCATCAATTAAAGATGAACCCTACTAAGTCCTTCTTAGGCGTCTCTAGTGGTAAATTTCTCGGCTTCGTCATTACCTCTAAAGGTATACACGTGGATCCCGAGAAGATCAAAGCCATCCAAGAGATGTGTCCTCTACGCACCTTAAAAGAGCTACAAGGATTTCAAGGAAGGATCGCTTATATCAGGAGATTCATCTCTAATTTATCAGGACGCTGCAGACCATTCAACAAACTTATGAAGAAAGGTGTTTCTTTTGTCTGGAATGATGAATGTCAGAAAGCATTCGATGATATAAAATAATATCTGATGAGCCCTCCAGTATTGGTACCTCCCGTTTCAGGAATTCCATTTATCCTATATACTCGAGCAATGAGTCATTCAATGGGTGCATTACTTGCTCAAAAGAATCAAAATGGTCATGAACAAGCCATCTACTATCTCAGTCGTACTATGACCGGAGCTGAACCTCGATATTCATCGGTCGAAAAAGAATGTCTAGCCTTGATGTTCGCTGTTCAAAAGACACGACATTATATCATTGGCCAAACTATTCACGTCATCTCCAGGATCAATCCTATACGGATCATGATGAAGAAACCCAGTGTTTTGAATTCTCGATTAGCTAACTGGGGAATCCTACTTGCTCAGTATGACATGCATTATATTCCTCAGAAGTCAGTCAAAGGACAAGCTTTAGCTGATTTTCTAGCTGCTCATTTAATTCCAGAAGATTCAAAACTCTATGACGAAATTCCAGATGAAGTCCTAGATTCAAACCAAATTGCTGAAGAAGATCCTACTTGGCGTCTATTCTTTGACGGAGCTTCAAGGATAGGTCCTAATGGTGATATTGTCGCTGGAGTTGGAATCGTTCTTGTATCGCCAGAAGGTCTTGCTATCCAAAGAGCTTATTCTCTCGATCAGCCGTGTTCGAACAATGTAGCTGAGTACAATGTATTACTCATTGGTCTTCAACTCGCTAAACATCTGAATATTCAACATTTGGAGGCGTACGGAGACTCTAAACTCATTGTCAATCAGATAAGGGGTACTTATGAAGTCTGCCATCAAGATCTGGTTCCTTATCATAGATCAGCTATAACTATGGCTTCTTCGTTTGAAGAATTCTTCATTGAACATGTTAGGCGAGCATGTAACACAGAAGCTGATGCTCTAGCTAATCTTGCAGCAGTGTTGGCTATCCCAATTAGACGACAACAAATGGTTATTGTTCGCAATCGAGAATTATTTCATCTTGAAAATAACCTGACCCTAGGACTTCCAGTTGACATTGAAGAATCAACATCTCATGATGTCAACACAACAAGAGAATTTGGATTTAGTCGTAAATCTTTATCATCTTCATCTGATTCCAGCATGGAATTCATCTTCAATAATTCGGCCGAGAATCAAAATATGGATACGGATTGGAGACTTCCTTTCTTAGATTTCGTATTGTATGATATTCTTCCGGATGATCCGAGTGAGGCAGCATCTATCAGACGACGATCACTCCGATTCTATTATAATCATACAACAAAGACCTTATATCGTCGAGCCTATGATGGTTTACTTCTTCGATGTGTTGCTGGTGACGAGGCTCAATAAATTATTTGCAAAGCACATGATGGAATTTGTGGAGCACATCAGCCTGGACCAAAACTTCAAGACCGTATTCGACGTATGGGTTATTATTGGCCCACTATGGTATCAGACGCCATCGAATATGCAAAGAAGTGTAAAGCTTGTCAAATCTATGCGGATTTTATTCATCAACCTTCAGAATTTCTACATCCGACGGCAGCATCATGGCCCTTCGAAGCTTGGGGCATGGACATTATTGGTCCGATCAATCCGCCGTCATCAAATGGTCATCGGTTTATTCTCGTAATAACCGATTACTTCTCCAAATGGGCCGAAGCCATTCCTTTGTCTGAAGTTAAGACGTCCAATGTCATTAGCTTTATTAAGTACCACATCATCTACAGATTTGGTGTTCCTCGACGCATTATTCATGATAACGGACCACAGTTCGTTAGTCAGAAGTTTACTCGATTCTGTGACGATCATCGGATCAACAATGTGGCTTCTACCGCATATAATCCGGCAGCTAACGGATTAGCAGAAGCTTTCAACAAGACCATCATCAAACTCTTAAAGAAGTTTGTCTCTACTAACAAACGTAATTGGAGTGAGAAGCTCAGTGAATGTTTGTGGGCTTATCGCACTACAGTTCATAATGCTACTAAATGTACACCCTTCTCTCTGGTGTATGGTTGCGAAGCTGTTCTTCCATTAGAGATTCAAATTCCTTCTTTAAGGATAGCAATCGCTAATGAACTCACTGCAGAAAATAATGATCGTCTTCGACTTCAAGAATTAGAAGCTCTGGATGAAAAGCGATTATCTGCTCAACAGAATATTGAATTCTATCAAGCTAGAATTTCAAGAGCTTTTAATAAGAAAGTCTGAGTTCGATCGTATCAAAAAGGAGAACTTGTTCTAACAGTCAGACGTCCTATGACTATGACTCATATGAGCAAGGGCAAATTTGACGCAAAATGGGAAGGACCCTATATCGTGAACAGAGTTTTCTCAAATGGAGCTTATCAACTCTCAGAATTGGATGGTCGAAAAGTTTTGATGCCTACTAATGGCAAATTCCTTAAAAAGTATTATGCGTAAATGTAAATGCTTGTAATCATCAGACAGTTTCATGTTTAGAAATAAAATTTTTATTTTATTTTTATCATGAATGATGATACATGATATTAAAGAAGATCACTATCATCCTTTTCTACATTTGGACGTAGGCCACTGCCGTCCTTCTCGAAGACGCGATCAGCAAAAGAACTGAGAACCTCTTTGCTGGAACCCACGAGAAACTTACAAGCAGCCATTCTCATGGCTTCTTCTTCTTCAGTCTTTCCTGGTTCGAGCAGGAAGTCCAGAATATCCCTTGGTGGCTTGGGTACAGACGAACCTTCGCCGGCTACCGCCTTTTTCAATTGAATTGGATCAGCAGGGCATTCTCCAGTGCCTTTCTGAATCTTCATGGCAATTCTAGCTTTCTTGGATGCTTCTTCAGACGACATTTTTATGTTTGAAAGTAGAAGTGTTTGTTCTTGTCAAATTTCTATTATATTTATAGGCAGAAGTTCTACAAATAATGAAACGTCACGTTCATCCGACGGTTCATCCATCCATTAATTGCGTTCATCCGACGATTCACTTGACGGTTCATCCGTTCATTTATTCGTCCGTTCATGATCTTCTATCAATTTATTTGGGGATTCGTTATTTATCATGTTTTCATAACCTCTGAATCAATTCCGAATCTATCTACTCATTTGTTATTTTTGACCTCTGCATAGAAATCAATATATTTTCTTTTGAGTTCATACATATTATCACATCCATAATACCTCTGATAATATCATATACTCTGAAACAGAAAAGAAGATTTTATTATCTATCATGTCCACAATTCATCCACAAATACAAATTATTGAGCATAGAAGAATTATCATTTCTATTCTCATTTCACCAAAAAAAGTCTATTACATTTTCTTAGACTTTCTTACAAATCATAATGGAAATCTATTACAATCTTGGATTTTTATTCTACACCACAACAATAACCTAAAAGAGATCTATCTTTGGATCTTCTCCGTCGGACCTTCTCCGTTAGGTTCCTTGTTGGTTGCAGTTCCTGACTGTCTGAGTCCCAGTCACGACCAGATCAGCAGGAATCAAACTCTGGTCTTCTCTCTCAGACGAGAGGAGAACCATAGAGGATGGCAGCCCGAAGTCGTGGTGCTGCCAATACAATTGGTGGATTGGGGGTAACCTCTCAAGGAAGATAGGAATGTATTCCATATTGGGATACAATTCCTAGTTCAGCCTTGAAAGGAACTCTACTATCCGATTTTTTCGAGGTAGAGTTGACTCCACCATCCAACTCTCGTGTATAAAGGCTCTTCCTACCATCTGAGGAAGACCCTTCTATCCCACGAAGAGTTCTGAGTTGTCTGATGTACGCGTCAAAAGCGTATGAGCTCCCTGATGTAGGTGTTAGCAGAATATTCTCCACAGCATCCACATCACCAATGCCAGTTCTAAAGAAAATTTTCAGCCGAATTCCTGCAGAAAGCATCAAGGAAGAGGAGATTAATCAACAGAAATGTCATTTGGCACGCGCTGACTAGTCAAGCGTGCATTATTCAGTCAGAAACAAAAAGCCCATTTTCAACAGCAACAAAATAGTACACGTACTATACTGGAATTACCTTCAATATTGGTGCTAAGAATTGGCAAACTCATGTTTGATACAGTGTACAGAAATCGAACATTAGAAAGCGTTGCTTTCCTGTTTGAGAATGAAATCTCCCAAAAATTTTATTCTCAGAGAAAAAGAAGAAGAATGAGAGATGAGTATCTTTGAAACTCAGCTATCTGTTTAAAGGATAAAGTACAAGCTTATTCTTGGAAAAGATCCGCGTAAATAGCGCTCGTAAACCATGGAATGAATGACACGTGTGCTTTGGAAGACATCGCAACATTGGAAACAGTCAAAGAGTGCTAATTAACCTTCTTCATTAATGCACGCTGTTCAAACACAAAAGTTGTACTATATTCTTCAAGACAGGCACTGATGGCCTTACAAAAGACAAAAGAAGAAGTGCAACATTTTCAAAAGAAAACAAAAGCATAAAAGACATGCTCTATTTAGCAGAGCGACTGATCTTAGTGCCCAGTTCTTCTACGCTCTTAACCCCCATGCGGTGTAACAGAGCCTTCAACATTTCACGCTGCTCTGCAAGGCTGCGTCCGTCAGAAGAAGATGATCCATCCAGACCAAAATAGCTCAGGAAATTCGTGGCTAAATGCATGGGATCGTCTTTGAACTCGAAGACTAGGGGCCCCGGTTCCTTACCCTCAAAAGTGGGATCAACATGGGAACAAAAACCCAATTTGCGTGCTTCTTCTTCAGCTTCTTCCTTTGGTGTCATGTTGACGTAAGATGAAGATTAAAAATGAATCTTCTCCCTGTTTATCTAACAGAGCTCGCCGGCGGTTCATATTCCACCATAAACTGGATACAATCAGTCTCGGAGAACGAAGAGTCATTATGACATTTAATAAGTTCATTTGGATGTTTTCAAAGAACTTCGAAGTCTTTTCTACTTCCGAAAAATTTAAAGTCATCTCAGCATGACTGATTTCATTTTATCATCTTATTTTCAAAGTATTTCGAAAATTTTGAAGTCTTTTCAATTTTTCGAAAACTTTGAAGGGGGTCTTGTAGGCCTTTAAAAATGACAGTCACGCTGAGTTGATCAGGACAGAGTCAAAAGTCACGCTCAGTTGATCAGGACAACATTTACAAATCACGCTGAGGAGACAACTCATCATTTGTCAGAGAGTAATTATAACTGACAGCACAACAGTCGAAGAATGTCTCTTCGTATGCCACGTATGCACAGAATTCGAGAGATCACAGCTGTCTATTGCGTGATTTTCGAAATCTTCTTCAGCAAGACTCAACCTTCGTCAAGTTGGCGTACCAAAAGAGCTTCTTGTCATTTAATACGACTGACAAAAGCAATCACTGTCAGAGATTTTGTGTCAGTCGAGGCACGCTGAATCAAGACAGCTGGCAGTCCTATCTCAAGTCTGCGTGTATTTTGAGCTTTCCCTCAAATCTGCGTGGATTCTGAAGTTTTCTTCCTCAAATCTGCGTGGATTTTGAAGCTTTTTTCCTCAAGTCTGCGTGGATTTTGAAGCTTTCTACCCCAAGTCTGCATGGATTTCGTCTTCAACAAGTCTGCGTGGATTTCATCAAATTGGAGTACGTGGCATCCATGCCGCTGATCTCTCGTCTGCGTGTCCTGTAACTTGCACATGACTCATGCATGATTGCCATGTGTCCAACAGTTACAGGCCATGTCCAGTAACTGCTCATAACCTTGCGTATGTTAAATCCTGCGTGATTTTCAACTAAGCACAGGCTGTGAAGACAGTTATCTTTTCAGTTATTATTTTTGACTCTATAAATAGAGTTCTTTTTCTCATTTATTGTACAGATACATAGTTATCTACTGTCAAAATTTTGATAGCTTTTCTTCTTCGCATAGTCCAAGGGATAAAGTGATCGTCTTCTAGATCAGATTCCTACAGTTGTAATTTTCCCAGATACACAATAAATAAAGGAATTTATTTATGGAAAACACCTACTACCACCCTTCTTATTTAATCCATTCCCCTCATTCTCTCTCTTCATTTACTTCTTCTTCTCCACCATTACTTCTTCAACCACCAGAAGAGTGAGAGAGAGAGAGAGAGCTTAGGCAAGTGCATCTTGCTTCATGGAGGAACACAAATTTTATTGTTCCATTCTTTTCTTCACAGTATTCTAAAACACTTTAGTACTGGCATTTTTAATTTCCATGGCTCAATTTGTGTAGATCTAAGTTTATAGTATTTTCGGATTTCATGGGTTTTGATCTACTTGACCTTGTTATTTCCAAGTTTTGATGGTTCCATATTGTAGAGAATTTCGTTCTACCCCATTTTGACCTATGGAAGTCCAAATTTGGACTTACGGTAAAGGTTTTATGGAGCTTGGAAGCTAAGAGTTGCATGGCCATCCTTCTCAGGTTTTCTAAGAAGATGGGTCCCCACTTACTCAGCCGCATATATGGGTACCCACTTACCAAGCCGTATGAGATTCATTCACTCAGCCGCATGAGATTCATTCACTCAGCCGCATGAGATGGGTACCCACTTACTCAGCTGCATAGATGGGTCCCCACTTACCCAGTCGCATGAGATTCATTCACTCAGCCGCATGAGATTCATTCACTCAGCTGTATGAGATTCATTTCACTCAGCCGCATAGATGGGTACCCACTTACTCAGCCGCATAGATGGGTACCCACTTACCCAGCCGCATGAGATTTATTCACTCAGCCGCATGAGATTTATTCACTTAGCCACATGAGATGGGTACCCACTTACTCAGCCGCATAGATGGGTTCCCACTTACCCAGCCGCATGAGATTTATACATTCAGCCGGATAGATGGGTACCCACTTACTCAGCCGCAAAGATGGGTACCCACTTACTCAGCCGTATAGATGAGTAGCCATCTACTCAGCCGCATAGATAAGTACCCATCTACTGCCGCATGAGCCTCCAATTCACCCTTGGCCGCATAGTGTCTAATTGGGTTATTTTTCTTGTTCTATTTGGCTGATTTATGGCCAGAATTTCTCTCAACTCCCAACATAAAAGTTGTAGATCATTTTCTTGGCTTCCAGAATATGTTATTAACTATTTATGCAACTTTTCTCATTTATAATGATGTAAGGATAGAACATGATAGTGGCCCGTCATGGCGCACTCTTGATAAGTAACCCTGACATGATACACCTCGATATGCTGTTGCGACAGCTAGCACGACATGACAAGTATGAAAGACCTGAACACTGTAGGTGATTGTGTTTGTACAAATAAACTGGTACTGTCTTGCATCATGTCTAGGATGGGGATCCTTGAGTACCACGGTCAGGAGTACCTACTGAAATTGACTAAGGCTAATTAACTAGAATGATTCAGTAGTCATGAAGAGATTCTCAGCTACAGGCAATCCCGTTATCTGGACGCATTCAGTGGACTTGTAGCCTACCGACGAGTAGGGCACATTTCTAGCACACAGTCATGTGGTGCACCCTTCATAAACGGATATTCGACCCGGATAACCGGATGGTCTGCAGGGCATGTGGCTGTTGGGATAATCTCATTGTATCTTGCTAGTAACTAGGCTGTGATAACCCTAGTTAGTTAAAAGTATCAAGCCGTACTCTTGATTAGCCGTGATTGATTGGATGGAGTTAATTCCAGCTTATTCTTATCCTGATCCTGTGCAAGATTGTGACATGACATGATTATTGATGCTTTCCTTAACAATATCGATCGGGGGTCCAGTTCTGTTCAGGCGAAGGGTTACAACCCCGGTCCTTGTTTGGTTTAAGGATTGTAACCTGGCTCCCGGAGCAGTTCTGTGTCCTCTCTTCGTTTATTGTCTTATTGCACCCCATGCCATGCTCGTCATGTTTTACCTTACTTCTACAAGCATGATTAATTATTTATACCGGCCTTAACAATAAAGATCGGGGGTCCAGTTCTGTTCAGGCGAAGGGTTACAACCCCGGTCCTTATTTGGTTTAAGGGTTGTAACCTGGCTCCCGGAGCAGTTCTGTGTCCTCCCTTCGTTTATTGTCTTGTTACCTTATCAATGATTATTTATGCTGGCCATAGCAATAAAGATCAGGGGTCCAGTTCTGTTCAGGCGAAGGGTTACAACCCCGGTCCTTGTTTGGTTTAAGGGTTGTAACCTGGCTCCCGGAGCAGTTCTGTGTCCTCTCTTCGTTTATTGTCTTCACTGTACCAATAGTATTTGAGACGGGTTTCTATTCAGGTGAAGGATTACAACCCCGATCCTTGTTTGGTTTAAGGGTTATGACCTGGCTACTTGAATGGTTTCCTCGTACTCAGTTTACTGTTGTTATCTCTATTATTATCAGTTCTTTATTTATTATCCTTAATATTCTATTGTGATATGCTGGTTCTAGTTCCTAAGTGAAGCCTCTTTTGTGGTACTTGCTCTTTCTGGATTTTGACCCAGCTGGTTTTGTGTGGCCAGATATCGGAGCAGCACCAGAGGATCCACCTGTCTTCCAGCCAGATGGTGACCACCAGGCGTAACCCTGGCAACGAGTGGGTTTCTTTTTGTCCTCCCACTTTATTGTAAAATTATTATTTTGAGGCGTTTAGCCGGCGAGCACGTGTTAGCTCGTATTGTACTTATTTATTGTCTGCCTACGGTCTGTAACATGATTGACGGATCCTAGGGTTGATCATGTATGACTAAACTCTTGCTAGTCCTGACATTTTGTAACGACTAGCTTCATGATCAGCTTAATATGTAATGTTTGTGACGCCTTACCATTGTATATTTGGTAATCTTACATCTTGTAACACTTACTTACTTGCTTGTGATTGAGACACTAGGCTTGTTCATGACCATAAGAGACTGTTGGCTTGTAGTTAAACTCTCATGTATCTAGACAGCCGTGACCGTATAGCGAGGTGGGTTACACTTCAATATACGTAGCTGGCTATGTACGCCCCCGCTCTCCAGTATTCTGGTTCTGGGGCGTGACATGGTTTAAGTGGTGGCCCATGCAGGTCTTGTAAATCAAGATATGTGAGAGTTTACTGAATAGATGTCTCAATCTGTACTCGCCCTTGATCTCTGCTCGTATCTTCTGAATCCCTATAATCTTGACCTGATCACATGCTTGTATCGTTGATCTGTCCTGGTCCTTCCTTATTGTTCCCTATGTCATCTTCTTCAGCGGCATTGTTCCTGGACCTGTCGATCAGCAAGGCGGAGCACCTCCTGCGGACCAGTAGCAACCCGGAGATCAAGCCCAACATTCAGGAGTAGCCTCCAGAGTCATGCCTACCGGAGGAGAGCCACCAATTCAGCCCGTCCAGCCTGCAGAGCTTGATGATGACACTTTGGTGGGTCTCATCAAGTCCCTATTAGCTTCCTAGGATCGTCGCGGAGATGCCTTGCACCAGGCGGTGGCAGATGCTTTGACCAGATGAGGTCATCAGTGTAATAGCGTGGCCAATAGCTTCAAGCGCTTGAACCCTTCCTTATTCGACGGCAGTGAAGATGCGATCGCCGCAGATACTTGGCTTCAGGACACAGAGGTGATTCTAGAAGCAGCCAGGACTCCAGAGAACGAGAAGGTGGCCGTGGTACGCCTGCAGTTACTTGATCTTGCCCGCAGCTGGTGGGCAGCACAGGCCGATGGATTAGTGGCCCCTATTTCATGGGCAGTATTCAGGAAGAGATTCCAGACCAAGTATTTTGATGCTGTAGCTCGGTACGACCTACAGACGAGGTTCACCAATCTGAAGCAGATGGGCAGGACGGTCGTTGGATATACGGCCGAGTTCTCCAGGCTTAGTCGGTTTGCTCCCACCTTGGTGGCGACCGAGTTCGATAGAGCCCAGCGGTTCCAGCAGAGGCTCTACTTAGAGATTTTATTGGCAGTAGAACAGTTTGAGCATCAGACTTTTGATGCAGTATTAAGAGCAGCTAGGAGGCATGAGTATACCTCCCAGAGGATCGTGGATAGGACCGGAGGTCGAAAGCGATCCCACGGTCAGATGAATCAATCTTGGACCCCAGCCCCGGCAGCCAGGGCTTTGACTATTGGAGCTCCGAGGCGGGCGGCCTCAGTGACGTCGGTTCAGCATTCCACCCTGACGCACCCTCAGCAGCAGAAGTAGAAGCAGTCTTCCGCAGTAGGATGTTCACACTACGGGGAGCCAGGACATGTGGTATCAGAGTGTCGCAGAGCACAGGGTTTGTGCTTGGTTTGTGGTGCCCCAGACCACAGGGTTGGGAACTGCCCGAACAGAGGGAGTTCATCGGCCTTCTCTAGTCCTTCAGTTAGAGGACCATCACCAGTCCAACAGCAGCAGCAGCTACAATACCCGTTCCCGAGGCCGTTGCTGATGCAGGCCCAGGTATTCCAGCAGCAGAGACCGCAACAGTATGCCCAAGCCCAAGCCCTGATCCAGAGCAGGCAGAGGAATTTTCAACAGAGGGGACCCGCACCTAGAGGATATGGTCAAGTGCTGGCTTTGACCATGGAAGAGGAAGGAATAGCACCAGGTGAGGTAGTGGCAGGTACTATTCTCGTCAACACCTTTCCAGCTTCAGTATTATTTGATTCTGGTGCCTCATATTCATTTATGTCTGCACGATTCGCGACACGGGTAGGACTGGAGCCCGAGTCATTATCAGTAAGGCTCAATATACTTACTGGTAACGGACTTGTGGGAGTAGATAGGGTATTTTCCTCGTGTCGGATCGTAGTTAGCGGTAGAGAATTCCTCGATTGATTGATAGAGTTCCCAATGGCCGATTATGATGTGGTCTTAGGGATGGATTGGTTGAGGGACCGGTATGCTAGGATAGACTGCCACATTGGCAGGGTTGTTTTTAGCATTCCAGGCGAGCCGAAGTTTTCCTTCTCCCGAGGCGAAGTTGAACCTTCTCCTCCAGTGTTGCGGATGGCAGTAGCAGCAATGCAGTTACCCAGGATAGTTGAAGAGTTTCCAGATGCTTTCCCAGAAAAGCTTCCAAGGATGCCGCCAGAGCGGGAGATCGAGTTCACTATCGACTTGATTCCCGGATCAGCCCCAGTGTCAGAGAGAGTCTACAGGATGGCGCCATAATAGCTAGAGATATTGTACAAGATGATTGAAGAACTTAGAACCAAGGGATTCATTCGTGCAAGTGCATCGCCTTGGGGAACCCCGATGCTTCTTGTAAAAAAGAAGGATGGTACGTCCAGATTATGTGTAGATTATCGTATCTTGAACTCAGTGACAATCAAGAATAGATACCCTCTCCCGAGGATAGATAACTTATTTGATCGACTCCAAGGGGCAGCAGTATTTTCAAAGATCGACTTACGATCAGGATAACATCAGATCAGAGTCAGAGAGCAGGACATCCCGAAGACAGCTTTCAGATCTAGGTATGGGCATTGGGAGTTCCTTGTGATGCCATTTGGAGCAACCAATGTGCCGGCAGTATTCATGGACCTCATGAATCGTATCTTTATGCCTTATTTCGATCAGTTCGTAATTGTGTTCCTAGACGACATCCTGGTCTACAGCAAGAGTGAAGCAGAGCATGAGCAGCATCTCCGAGTTGTCCTCCATATTCTCAGAGAGCACAAGTTGTATGCCAAGTTTAGTAAATGCGAGTTCTGGCTCGATCGTATTTCGTACTTGGGTCATATCATCACCCGAGGAGGAGTGGAGGTAGATCCCCAGAAGATCATGGCTATTGAGTCGTGGCCAGTGCCCAGTACAATCGCAGAAGTTCGCAGTTTTCTTGGATTGGCCGGCTACTACCGGCGATTTATTTCAAACTTTGCTCGGATTTCAGCGCTATTGACCCAGTTGACCTGCAAGGATGTGCAGTTTGCTTGGACAGCAGAGTGCCAGGATTCCTTTGAGAAGTTGAAGCGAGGCTTAATGACGGCTCCTATTCTCACGCTTCCAGATGGAACTGGAGGATTCTCAGTGTATTCTGATACTTCAGACAGAGGATAAGGATGTGTTCTGATGCAGCATGGAAAGGTAATAGCTTATGCGTCACGACAACTTCGTGATCATGAGAGGAATTATCCAACCCATGACTTAGAGTTGGCAGCAGTAGTATTTGCACTTAAGTTGTGGAGGCACTACCTATATGGAGATAGGGTGAAGATTTTCACCGACCACAAGAGTCTGAAGTATGTGTTCACCCTGAAGGATCTTAACATGCGTCAGAGGAGGTGGCTGGAGCTACTTGTGGATTATGATGTCAACCTGCAGTATCATCCAGGGAAGGCTAACGTTGTTGCAGATGCATTGAGGAGGAGAGCCGGAGTTTATTTCCTAACAGCGCAACCAGAGCTGTTAGCCGATCTTCAGAAGATGGGTATAGAAGTTGTCCTTCCTACCAGTGTGGCATTGATGGCCAGCATGCAAGTCAGTCCACTATCGTCGAGAGGATCCGGATGGCGCAGTCAGCAGAATCCAAGCTTCAGCGACTCAGAGCAGAGTGTAAGGCAGGACGAAGACCAGAGTTATGTATCCATGAAGACGGTACCCTTCGACATGGGAAGCGTCTTTGTGTACCCAGTGGAGATATCAGACAGGAGATCATGGCAGAGTCTCACAGTTCGCAGTATTCCATTCATTCCGACGGTACGAAGATGTACCAAGATATTCGTCAGTACTTTTGGTGGAATGGCATGAAGAGGGAGATAGCCCGATTTGTCTCTCGTTGTTTAGTCTGCCAACAAGTTAAGGCTGAACATCAGAGACCAGCTGGACTACTTCGACCATTGCCAATTTTAGAGTAGAAATGGGAGCATATAACCATGGATTTTGTGACTAGATTGCCTAGATCATCGGCTGGCAGAGACGCTATTTGGGTTGTCATAGACAGGCTCACGAAGGTGGCTCACTTTCTTCCGTTCAGAGTCGGTCAGTCGACGGCTCAGCTAGCGGAGATGTATCTCCGGCAGATTGTTAGATTGCACGTTGTACCAGTCAGTACCACCTCGGACCGAGATTCAAGGTTTACGTCGTACTTTTGGCGCAGCTTGCAAGAGAGTTTGGGAACTCACCTCCAGTTCAGCTCAGCATATCACCCACAGACAGATGGCCAGTCGGAACGCACGATCCAGACTCTTGAAGATATGTTGCGGTCATGTACACTCGACTTCGGTGGTTCGTGGAAAGATTACCTGCACCTGGTAGAGTTCTCGTACAACAACAGTTTTCAAGCTAGTATCCAGATGGCACCGTTCGAGGTATTGTATGGTAGGAAGTGCCGATCCCCGCTAGCATGGGACGATGTCGGAGAGAGACAGATGCTCGGTCCAGAAATGATTGCTCAGACAGTTGAGGTGGTCAGAAGAGTCCAAGATCATCTTCGAGTTGCACAAGATCGCCAGCGTTATTGGGCCGATTCTCATCGGCGACCCCTTAAATTTTCTGTCGGCGACCATGTATTCCTTAGGATCTCGACTACCCGTGGCGTTATTCGTTTCGGCGTACGGGGAAAGCTTAGTCCTTGGTATATAGGGCCGTTCGATATTCTGGAGCGAGTAGGTGATGTGTCCTATCGTCTCGCTCTTCCACCTTCGCTACGTGAGGTGCATGACATATTCCATGTATCCCAACTGCGATGGTATATCCCGGACCCGCGCCACATCCTGGATTATTCGGAATTGGTTGTTGGTACCAATCTTTCGTATGAGGAGAGGCCCGTGTCTATATTGGACCGAAGATAGAAGACACTCAAGAACAAGACTATCAAGTTAGTCCGAGTTGCTTGGGGTCATCACTCTTTGGGTGAGTCAACGTGGGAGCGTGAGGATGATATCCGATCGCGATATCCCGATATGTTTGACTCGTGAGGTATAATGTCTTCCTTATGCCTCATGTCTTCGATTCCATGCTTGCATGATTGATTGGTTGATTGATTAATTGCCTAGTATAGCTTGCCTGTGGTAGTATAGCTTGTTCTTGTCCCTCTAGCCTCTTAATTAAATTCTGAAGACAGAATTCTTTTAAGGTGGGTAGAGTTGTAATGCATGTGGTTCGTATTGCGTATCTTGGTATACGTATACGTAATTTGACCCGTATTGCATGTCTCCCTGCTTAATTTATTCTAGCATTTCATTAGCTGGTTTATTCTTGGGTTGGTTCGGCTGGATTGGTTTACTTGGTTCATCATGAGCCAAGGTGAACCCTCCTACCTACCACCACCCTTCTTATTTAATCCATTCCTCTCATTCTCTCTCTTCATTTACTTCTTCTTCTCCACCATTACTTCTTCAACCACCAGAAGAGTGAGAGAGAGAGAGCTTAGGCAAGTGCATCTTGCTTCATAGAGGAACACAAATTTTATTGTTCCATTCTCTTCTTCACAGCATTCAAAAACACTTTAGTACTTGGCATTTTTAATTTTAATGGCTTAATTTGTGTAGATCTAAGTTTATAGTATTTTCGAATTTCTTAGGTTTTGATCTAATTAACATTATTATTTCTAAGTTTTGATGGTTCCATGTTGTAGAGAATTCCGTTCTACCCCATTTTGACCTATGGAAGTCCAAATTTGGACTTACGGTGAAGGTTTTATGGAGCTTGGAAGCTATGGGTTCCATGGCCATCCTTCTCAGGTTTTCTGAGAAGATGGGTCCCCACTTACTCAGCCGCATAGATGGGTACCCACTTACCCAGCCGCATGAGATTCATTCACTCAGCCGCATGAGATTTATTCACTCAGCCGCATGAGATGGGTACCCACTTACTCAGCCGCATAGATGGGTCCCCACTTACCCAGCCGTATGAGATTCATTCACTCAGCCGCATGAGATTTATTTCACTCAGCCGCATAGATGGGTACCCACTTACTCAGCCACATAGATGGGTACCCACTTACCCAGCCGCATGAGATTCATTCACTCAGCCGCATGAGATTCATTCACTCAGCCGCATGAGATGGGTACCCACTTACTCAGCCGCATAGATGGGTCCCCACTTACCCAGCCGCATGAGATTCATTCACTCAGCCATATAGATGGATACCCACTTACTCAGCCGCATAGATGGGTACCCACTTACTCAGCTGCATAGATGAGTACCCATCTACTCAGCCGCGTAGACGAGTACCCATCTACTGCCGCATGAGCCCCCAATTCACCCTTGGCCGCGTAGTGTCTAATTGGGTTATTTTTCTTGTCCTATTTGGCTGATTTATGGCCAGAATTTCTCCCAACTCCCAACATAAAAGTTGTAGATTTTTTCCTTGGCTTCCAGAATATGTTATTAACTATTTATGCAACTTTTCTCATTTATAATGATGTAAGGATAGAATACGATAGTGGCCCGTCATGGCGCACTCTTGATAAGTAACCCTGACATGATACACCTCGATATGCTGTTGTGGCAGCTAGCACGACATGATAAGTATGAAAGACCTGGACACCGTGGACGATTGTGTTTGTACAAAAAACTGGTACTGTCTTGCATCATGTCTAGGATGGAGATCCCTGAGTACCATGGTCAGGGATACCTACTGAAATTGACTAAGACTAATTAACTAGAATGATTCAGTAGTCATGAAAAGATTCCCAGCTACAGGCAATCCCGTTATCTGGGTGCATTCAGTGGACTTGTAGCCTACCGACGAGTAGGGCACATTTCCAGCACACAGTCATGTGGTGCACCCTTCATAAACGGACATTCGACCCGGATAACCGGATGGTCTGCAGGGCTTGTGGCTGTTGGGATAATCTCATTACATCTTGCTAGTAACTAAGCTGTGATAACCCTAGTTAGTTAAAAGTATCAAGCCGTACTCTTGATTGGCCGTGATTGATTGGATGGAGTTAATTCCAGCTTAGTCTTATCCTGATCCTGTGCAAGATTGTGACATGACATGATTATTGATGCTTTCCTTAACAATAACGATCGGGGGTCCAGTTCTGTTCAGGTGAAGGGTTACAACCCCGGTCCTTGTTTGGTTTAAGGGTTGTAATCTGGCTCCCGGAGCAATTTTGTGTCCTCTCTTTATTTATTGTCTTATTGCACCCCATGCCATGCTCGTCATGTTTTACCTTACTTCTACAAGCATGATTAATTATTTATATCGGCCTTAACAATAAAGATCGGGGGTCCAGTTCTGTTCAGGCGAAGGGTTACAACCCCGGTCCTTGTTTGGTTTAAGGGTTGTAACTTGGCTCCCGGAGCAGTTCTGTGTCCTCTCTTCGTTTATTGTCTTGTTACCTTATCAATGATTATTTATGCTGGCCTTAGCAATAAAGATCAGGGGTCCAGTTCTGTTCAGGCGAAGGGTTACAATCCCGGTCCTTGTTTGGTTTAAGGGTTGTAACCTGGCTCCCGGAGCTGTTCCGTGTCCTCTCTTCGTTTATTGTCTTCACTGTACCAATAGTATTTGAGATGGGTTTCTATTCAGGTGAAGGGTTACAACCCCGGTCCTTGTTTGGTTTAAGGGTTGTGACCTGGCTACTTGAATGGTTTCCTCGTACTCAGTTTACTGTTGTTATCTCTATTATTATCAGTTTTTTATTTATTATCCTTAATATTCTATTGTGATATGCTGGTTCTAGTTTCTAAGTGAAGCCTCCTTTGTGGCACTTGCTCTTTCTGGGGTTTGACCCAGCTGGTTTTGTGTGGCCAGATATCGGAGCAGCACCAGAGGATCCACCTGTCTTCCAGCCAGATGGTGACCACCAGGCGTAATCCTGGCAACGAGTGGGTTTCTTTTTGTCCTCCCACTTTATTATAAAATTATTCTTTTGAGGCATTTAGCCGGCGAGCACGTGTTAGCTCGTATTGTACCTTATTTATTGTCTGTCTACGGGCTGTAACATGATTGACGGATCCTAGGGTTGATCATGTATGACTAAACTCTTGCTAGTCCTGATATTTTGTAACGACTAGCTTCATGATCAGCTGAATATATAATGTTTGGGACGCCTTACCATTGTATATTTGGTGATCTTACATCTTGTAACACTTACTTACTTGCATGTGATTGAGACACTAGGCTTGTTCATGACCATAAGAGACTGTTGGCTTGTAGTTAAACCCTCATGTATCTAGACAGCCGTGACCGTATAGCGAGGTGGGTTGCACTTCAATATACGTAGCTGGCTATGTACGCCCCCGCTCTCCAGTATTCTGGTTCTGGGGCGTTACACAATTCCTATGGCAACTATGAAGATTGTGAATCTTCCACCTGCTAGAGAGCAAAATGAAGGATTATTGCCTCTCACATTAAAAAATGGTGAAATCATGTGGGCACACCCTGACTTAGTACCTGAAATAAAAGATGAAGGTAAAACTTCAAAATCCAATAAAGGTAGGAAAGTTAAAACCTGCAATATAATTTCTCATGTTGTTACTCCAGATCATGATGATTTTGATCATCTTTGGGATGGCATTCCGTTGGAAGATAGGCTGAGGGGTTTGAATATATGCCCTCAAGTTTGGCTCCTCCTACCAAACTCAAGCTTACTCATCGGCAATGGCTAGCAATGAATAGTGTCCCCTTATACAGGGCACAACAAGTCTTTGCTACTTACGAGAAAGCACCCGTAGGAATTTTTTCTCTTGTCCCGAATACTCCTACTCCTGTGGCCACACAGGTTTCTATTCCTCCTTCCTCTGTTGAACCATCTATTGAAAGTCCACTACCCACTCACATGTATAGTCAACAATCAGTCCATCTCATAAAAAAGATGGGTTATGACTTTTAAAAGGCTGAAGGCTTGAACTATGATAAAGGAATGCGACTTCCTTTACAAATTCCAAGTCAAAAATCTGCTGTTGGATTAGGTTTTGAGGTCCCTCATAAAAATCCTCACAAGAAGAAGACTAAGGAAAAGTAGAACAAAACTTGTAATATGGCACTTCATTCTCCTGAGTCTGAAGAAGAAACCTTTGCTGGTACGAGATCTGGTAAAGAGTACCACAAAGATGTTGAGGGAACCGCTAAAGAAGCGGAGGACGTTGCTGAAACATTACCAGCTCAACCATCTCATGTTCCTGCTGAGGCAAAGCCTTCTAAACCATCTGTGGTTGAGAAAGGAAAACAGAAAGCAGTATGCTTTGACGTCCCATTAAAATCTGCTTCAAATCAAGGGGTGGTGATGAAGCCCTACAAGTTCGATATTCTAGCCCAGTTAGCTAATACTCCCGCTAGACTTTCTATCTTGAGTTGCTTCGTCTTTCCAAAGAAAGTCGAGAGACTTTGAGTGAAGCTTTGCTACAAGCAGACTCATGCTTAGCTCAACTCAAGAGTCCTGACAATATGCCAGTGTCGTGTCCACAATGTCATAGTGTGATGGAAGCAATTCCCAATATTACCTTCACATAAGAAGATATGCTGTTGAAGCATAATAAACACGACAGGCCTCTGTGTTATACAGGGTATATTGAATCTACTAAAATTGGCAGGATTTATATTGATCCTAGGTCTTCTATTAGCATTATCCTTCAGAGTATGCTACGACCTTTGAGAATTCCTACTAGTGATTTGACTTACACTAGTACCACAATAGTTGGTTTCAACTCTGGAAAGAGTAAACCATTGGGGAAGATTCGTCTGAAGATTCAGATAGGTGATCTTCGAACTATGGTGACCTTTTATGTTATTAACTCAGATGTATCTTACAACATCCTTCTTGGAAGACCGTGGATACATGAGCATAACATTGTGCCTTCAACTCTCCACCAATGCTTCAAGTATGTGGATTCTCAAGGGGTTGTAAAGACCGAATTTGCAGATATCAATCCTTTTAAGGGTGTTGAAGCCTATTTATTTGACTCAATACTCTACAAACAGGAGCAGGTGAAAGAAATATCTGATATGGCTGAAGATCGGTCGCCTGCAGAAGATCAATCTGTCAATAAAGATCCTCCAGAAGATCAACCTTTGAAGATTAATGTAACACCAGTTTTCCAAATGAGGGTAATTTTGAAATTTTGTAATTATAATTATTATTTATTGATATTTATTTCATATTATGATTTTTGGTGATTTTTAATCATTTTTAGACTATTTAAAATCATGACTTGTGATTTTGGTGTTTTGCTAGTGAAACCGTAGAGACTGTCTACCCTAGAGCCTAGCCATGTGATTAGGATATTTCATTTATCATTTTTAGTTTGAGGGTATTTTGTCATTTTTGAATTATTTGAATTTAATATATTTTATTAGGAATTTAAAATGATTATTTAGAATGGTGTAATTTAAATATTATTTAAATGATTGTCTTGTGTTGTGTTTAGCCCTAACCTAGACTGGACCTAACCTAGATTAGTCATTACTGGTTTAGTTAGCCACTTTGAGAACTAGTTAGTATTGGTTAAGTGGTTTGAGTCATGTTTAGCTTAGTGGGTGGTTTACAACTTAACTAGGAAAGAGCCCTAGATTTTAGGCCACACATTAGCCTTGATTTATTGCTAGCCCTTAGATGCAACCTAGAAACCCTAACCCTAGCCAAAGTGGCCAGCCAAGACCTCCTTGCCTATGTAATATCATTTTAGAAAGTTGTGCCTCTTTTTATTAGTTTATCATTTTTTCTAAGAACAATGTGAGCCTACACTTCTTTTCTCCATAGATTAATCAATAGAGCTCTATTTTCATTAGGATTTCTTCCATAGTGTTCTAATCAATGTTCTCTTGCTGATTGTGGAGTCAAATATAATATTTGAATCAATTTGAAGGATTTGGGTGGCTTTTGGAGATCCCCTTCGAAGAAGTTTTTGTGTTGGAGAACACCCATAGGTATATTTCTATTCCACCATTAAAATTAGGGTTTCCTTGCAAAAATACCTAGCCCTAGGTGTCCTGGTTCTGTAGGAATAGGGTTTGCCAATTTTCGTGTCCTTTACGTGTTCGTATCGGACACGTATCAGTTCTGTGCGCAGGTGTTCGACGAAATACCACAAAGGGCATTTCGATCGATATTTCGAGATGTGTTTGAATAGAAATTCGTGTCTTGGTGTCGCTTATGGGATTCTAAGTGACTGAGGTTGTTTTTGTGTCGTGTCGTGTCGCTTTGGACACGGGTACACGAGGGGTGCAGCGCGCGCGCGCGCAGGTGCACTCCCCTGCTACTCGGGGTCAACTGTGCCACGGATACGATACGTGGACACCTAATATTTGACACAGCCCTAGGGCCAGACACTGACACGAGGTCCTCATAGTTTGAGACACTCTCGTGTCGTGTCGGACACGAGTTTCGCTCTGCACGGGTTTTACACTTATGGTTCATTCTTTTTTTTGGTTCGGATACGGCCTTGTAAGTCGGACACGACGACACGTGGACCCGTGTCAGGCTGTGTCAGACCTAGAGCTATACTAGGCGAACCCACATGTGTGATCACGAGACTTGATTCGTATCGTGTCGTGTCCTAGACTCTCTGGAACACGTGCACGACACTGTGCTATTTAGTTGTGTCTGTGTTGTGCTCGATTTAGGTTTTCCTTGGTTTGGACACGTCTGTGTCGTCGTGGTGGGACACATTTACACTATATGGCATGTATAAACACCCTAGCATAATTACCAACTCTTATTTCTATATATTAGTGTGTTTTAATATTCGAAATGTGAAGTTCCCATGGTAGATTGATACATTTTCCAGATTCTGAAAATCCTGATGTACATTTCATTCTTTTACTGTTTAATTGATGTTAAGTATCATGATTAAATCCTGGACATGTGTATTAACCTCTGATAGTTCGAACTTTCAATTTAGATAGGTTTTTGCTTTGAGTTGGAATGATTCAATCCCTGTCACTGATTTGTTTCCTACACACATTGCTCATTGCCCAAATCTGAAATCTGTAGAGTGGTATCATATTTCCCTCACACCTAAGCATTTTTCCTATCACTCTAACATTCACATTCATTCCTGGACTGAAATACACAGACCTCACCAATTTCCCTGTCACATTCCTATATCACACATTCACTTTAATTGCACTTCACTGATTTTGGGGGATTACATTAACATAGGAAATGGGGTTTGATTTCAATGTATTGAGGTATATATACACTGAGAACATGTAGAGACACTGTCACACCATCACACATATTTTACTTGATACTTCCTGTCACTGTATTCTCACTGTCCCTCATACTTCACACAGGTAGGACATTGAAACCTGGGACACCCTAACCTATGTGGGCACACTGTCATGTTGCCAAATACCTGGGACACACACCCACATTGATTTCCATTTTTTCTTCAAACCTGAGAGTTGATTCCTTCCCTTAAATCTGAATTGACACCCTGTTTAAACCCATAAAACTGATACAAATGTTAACTGCTATGTTACATTGAACCTCCACTCACTGTTTTGTGATTCACTCCATATTCCTGAGCACAGGTTCACACACAAATGTTTCCCTTCACTAGCTAACAGTCACACATGCTCACTGTTCCTAGACACACACACCCACATGAGAACTCTCTACACACAAAACTGTAAATTCCTGAGAATGACACTGTGTATACATTGTATTAGGTTGGGACTCATTGAACTGATGCACTGTGGGATTCCTGAGACACATTAACTGAGAACATGTACACACTCTAACCTACCTGTCACACATATTCTGATGGCACCGTATTGAACTTATGATCCAAACCTGGGATTAACCCACAACCTATATCACTCTTGCACACACTGTCAAACCTGGCTTGCAAATACTGATGCACTCACTGAAATGGAGAGCGTAGCATTCATGCCTATATATCACTGTTAAGTTCATGAGAACATTCTCCTACTACATATCCCTGTTTTGTAAACCTGAGAAGGGTTGCTAATAACTGGGCTCCTGGACTTTTGAACTAAGATATTGAGTTAATTCCTTTATGATGAAAACTGAAAATTTAGTTTTTTTGGTTGTTAGTTTACATGTTGTGAAAACTGAAACCTGAGATGGTTCTCAGCTTGATTAAATGTCCACTTAAATTGATTTCATTTCCTATTTACACTTAACTGTCATATACTCTTGAGAATGATGCCTATAGACACACATTGATTGGTTGTTAAAATTTGAGAATTGAATATTGAATCACATGTTAGTCACACTTTGCTACTGAATTTTCCTAACACTGAACCTGAGAACATTTTCCCTGTTGACACATTTTCTGAGAACACTCTAACACCCATCCTACACACATTGCATATATATTTCCTGGCACACACACTCTAATCCTGAGAACTTATTGCCTACTCTCATACACACACATTATGCACACATACATATGTTTACAGATGGCTAATGATTCCCTTCAATGTATAACACCCTGTTTTGTATGTCTAACACACACACATTGCTGCCTATACACTACACTATTCTAAATTCCTGTCAGCACACACATTGTCACTCTCTACCTCTCTATGCACATTGCCCATTCCTAATTTCCATGTTCTTATATATATATATGTATATACATATCTAGGAGATGCATATATGTATCTTATATATTATAATATATGTGTATTATAATTAAGAGATATGTATTTATATATGTATATATATAATATAAGTATATCTAAATATGTAATATAAGTATGTGTGTGTAATGTATATACATATCTATATAATGTATAGTGTAATGGTATCACATATATGTGTATGTAACTATATAAATGTGTATATGGTTACCCTATTATGTGTAATGACTTGTGGTGTCTTGGCTTGAGTTGTGGTGCTAGTATAGGGTTGTACAGCCTTGGGTAGTCTTGACAGACTAGTATAAGCTTGTTTAGTCTTAATTAGGCCTAGAATAGACTAGTTAGACTAGTTTAGACTAGTTGACCTAGTTTGACCATAGTTGACCTAGTTTGACTTCTAGGGTTGACCAGTTGACTTTGGCCTAGATTGACCTAGATTCATTTAGAATGTATTGAATTACATCTTGTTATCATTTTAGACTTGTTGTGACTTGTGCTATTCTGATTAGGAGCCAGACACCTCTCCTCGGACAGTATATTTCATCCGGACACTCAGATACCAGGCGAGTACATTCTCTGATCATTTTATATCCTGTTTAGAATTATTTTTCTGCTTTAAATTACTTTACTTGATACTGTCACGTTGGTCACACGGATTAGGACTATATGGATCCCTTCTTGAGATGTTATCCCTTCAGGGAGCATCGGGTACTTCATGTTCTGTGCGTTTCACTTACATGGCGTATCACTATGCTTCATTGGTTCATTGATCACTTGTGACATATACTCTCATGATCACAGAGTCTTCCCTGAATCCTTATCCCATTTATTGGGTTTCCTATAATCCCCATTTATAGGACTTCTACGTACCACCCTTCGGGGGCCTTTGCATGGAATCATAACATAACCTAGTTGGATCCTTGTGTATTGATTGGGGGTACGGGGGAGTAGAAGTGGACATGTGAATAATACCCAAGTAGTATCTCATCAGAATCATCCTATGCCATTTACATGTCTATATTGTACTCTGACTCACTAGCCACTATTAGTTCTCTATTATAGTAGATATTTCTATTACAGTTCTCTCTCTGTTTATATACTGTATTTCTTTCAGTACCTGTATCTTACTTTACTGCATGATTATATTTTCTAACCTGCTATGAACTGTTGAGATGTATTGTGCTCTCTCCTGCCCTGACTGGACCTGTTGAAAATATTACAGAGGACGAGGAAGAGGCCTGTGTGGATACCTTCTACGGGGCAGCCCTAGACGACACTTGTGAGCTGGACTCTCAGGAGGACCCAGCTCTAGCTGATGACATTACCCCCATTGCCTAGACTAGCTTAGTTAGGCCTTATCTTACTTATGTTGTCTTGAGACTAGTTTAGTTAGACTTTATTCTGTCTTTGAGATCTGGGTTGTATATATATTCTTTCATATTCAGTAGCTGAGACTTGTATTCTGGATATTTGCTGAGATGTTATCTTAGACTCTTCTGATCATCTGTATTTCATTTGAGTTCTATATCATATCTTGCTTCTTCTTCCTTAGTGGTGATTGAGTTTATATTCTGCTATGTCACCCCCATTCGGGGAGTATAAACTGTTTAGCCTTATACTGTTAGATGCATTGAGACCTAGGACAGCGTTCTACCGCCGACACTGCGGCGTAGGCTGGGCGTTGTTACGTTCTCGTACCCTCACAGTAGGTGCGGGTCGTGACAATTAAAGTTAAAGGACGAATCCAACCCCAACCTGTTAATGATCAACCTCTGATGATCAAAGTTAAAGGAAGAACTCGATCTTCGTCTGAGGAATCAGTGGGTATTCCAGTCAAGAGCCAAGTTCAACCTCGCATGATCAAAGTCAAGGGACGTACTTCTCGTACAAATGATCCAGAACCACCACTGATTATCAACCTTGGCAAGCCTACGCAGAAGACGGATGGCGGTCCGTTAATGATCAATCCAAAGCGTAGTAGTCAATTTGTAAATGATGTAAATATTGATCATTCTGTACTTTCTAATATCAATGAAGATTTCCTTTTAGAGTATATGGCTGTCAAATTTATTGAAAGAATAACTTTATCTTCTGATGATCAAATTCATCAACATAAAAATAACATAAATACAAAAGAAACCTTATACATTAATTATAAGGAAAATTCCTTTCCTTCTCATGTCGATATTGGACCTTATTCTTAAAGGTTCTTAAAAACTTCTCCATATCTTTTACATATAGCCGCTTCATCACAAGCTTGTGTAACTTATAGACGTTACGAAGAATCTTATTTTGTGATTCCGTCTAATAAGAAAAACAAACGCCAAATTGTATTTGGTCTGGCTAGAAATATCCCTGTTACTCAGACAGATAATCTTAGAGATAAAGATAAAGGAAGAATTCGAATTGACAAATATAGTCTACAATCTCTTAAGATTATCCAGAATATAGGATATGATTTAAAGACTATGCAAGGTCTCAATCAAGGCAAAGGTAGACGATTACCATTATGTGGTGATCCATTTTACCAGAAAACTCGGCATGGGTTGGGATAGGATCCGTCCCACATGTTTAGTGAAGATATACAAGAAGAATTTTCTTCCAGTTCTTCACAATCCTCAGATTCTGAAGAAATCCAATTTATCGAATCGGATACATCCCACATGTACAAAGGAGATATAGAAGAATGTTCTTCCAGTTTTTTACAATCCTCATATTTTGGAGAAAACTATTATGATGAATCTGAGTGTGTCTTCTCAGTCAACATGGTCCAAACCGATGGTGAATCTGAGCCATTTGAAAATAACCCTTGGGCACAACAAATGGACACTCAGTGGAAGCTTCGTTTTGAACAGCGACTGCCACCTACAGAAGATGAAATCGTCCAGATTGATGTTGGAGACGGAACTACGTCTAAGCCGATATTCATCAGTAAAAACCTTTCTAAAGATGAAAAGGAAGAGTTGATAAAACTGATTAAAGAATATATTGATATCTTTGCATGGAGTTATGAGGATATGCCGGGTCTAGATCCTAAAGTAGCTACTCATAAACTCAATATTCTTCCTAATGCCAAGCCTGTAAAACAACAACAGCGGCATTTTCGACCAGATATGATGGATGCAATTGAAGCAGAAGTCAAAAAACTGATTACATGTGGCTTTGTTCGTGAAGAACAACACCTAGACTGGGTTGCCAATATTGTTCATGTTATGAAGAAGAATAGAAAAGTTCGAGTTTGCATAGATTTTTGAGATCTTAATGCAGCTTGTCCGAAAGACGAATTTCCACTTTCGGTTACCGATATCATGATAGACAATACATGTGGTTTTGAACGCATGTTTTTCATGGACGGATTTTCAGGATACAATCAAACTAAGATGCATCTAGGAGTTGAAAAGCATACCGCTTTCCGTACACCCCTTGGAGTTTACTGCTATACGGTTATGCCACTTGGTCTGAAAAATGCTGGTGCTACGTATCAACGGGCCATGAACAACATCTTTCAAGAACATCTACGAAAAATAGTTGAATGTTATGTAGATGATATTGCTGTCAAAAGTCGATCAAAAGATGATCATATTCAAGACTTAAAGACGGTATTTGAATTGATGCATCAACATCAATTGAAGATGAATCCTACTAAGTCTTTCTTAGGGGTTTCCAGTGGCAAGTTTTTGGGATTTGTCATCACTTCTCAAGGTATCCATGTTGATCCTGACAAAATCAAAGTAATTCTTGAAATGCGTCCTCCGCACAATCTAAAAGAACTCCGCGATTTCCAAGGTCGTATTGCTTATATCAGGAGATTTATATCAAATCTTTCTGGGAGATGTCAACCCTTCTCTCGTCTATTAAAGAAAGGTGTATCATTTATTTGGGATAAAGCATGTCAAAAAGCCTTTAATGACATCAAGCAATACCTTACAAATCCACCTGTTTTGGTACCTCCAGTGGTGGGAATACCATTTTTGCTCTATGTTCGAGCCTGAGATCATTCTCTTGGTGCTCTTCTTGCACAGAAAAGTGATCAGGGTTATGAACAGGCAATTTATTATCTTAGCCGAATGATGGTTGGAGCTGAACACAGGTATACTCCTGTGGAGAAAGAATGTCTGGCCTTGGTTTTTCCTATTCAAAAGATACGACATTATGTGTCAGGACAGACTATTCATGTCATATCCAGAATAAATCCTATTCGGGAATTGATGAGAAAGCCGAGCATTCTTAATTCCAGGTTAGCCACCTGGGCGATGTTGCTTACTCCTTATGATATGGTCTATGTACCTCAAAAATCAGTGAAGGGTCAAGCATTAGCTGATTTCTTAGCAGCTCACCCTATACCTGAAACATCTAAACTACATGAGGACATTCCAAATGAAGTCGTGGATTGCAACATGACTTTGAAGGATGACATTTGGCAACTATATTTTGATGGAGCATTACGGATTGGACCTAAAGGCAATATTATCTCCGGAGTAGGCATCGGCCTGGTCTCTCCTGACAAATGGTTATATACCGTGCTTATTCTCTTAATGAACCATGCTCCAACAATGTAGCGGAATGTAATGCTCTGCTAATTGGTCTCCAACTAGTAAAACAATTGGACATTGAGTTCCTGGAAGCTTATGGAGACTCTCAACTGATTGTTAATTAGGTCTGAGGGACATATGAAGTCAGAAATCCTGACCTCATTCCCTATCATTAAGTGGTAATCGGATTAGTCCTTTCATTTAAAGGATTCTTTATTGAATTCGTACCATGTTCTCAAAATTTGGAAGCTGATGCTCTTGCTAGTTTAGCTGCAGACTTAGTTGTTCCAATTTGAAGACAAAATACCATTACTTTGTTGGATCGAGACTTATTCTGTCTCAAGAATAATTTGTATATCGAACAAAGTTATACTACAGAATCAAGTTCTCAACAAAGGGATTGGAGAAGTCCATTCATTGATTATGCGGTCCATGAGATTTTACCTGAAGATCCAAAAGAAGCTGCATCAATCAAGAGACGATCATTTTGATTATATTATGATTCTTCTTTACATATGTTATATCGTCGTTCATATGACGGACTTTTGCTGCGTTGTCTCTCTGAGAGTGAAGCTAAGCAAACACTCCGTGAAGCTCTTGATGGTGTCTGTGGTGCCCATCAACCGGGTCCGAAATTACAGGACCGTATTCGAAGAATGGGGTATTATTGGCCTTCCATGATAGCAGATGATGTGGATTATGCCAGACGGTGTAAAGCATGTCAGATTTATGCTGATTTTATTCACCAACCATCTGAATTGTTACATCCTACAGCAGCTTCTTGGCCCTTCGAAGCTTAGGGCATGGATATTATTGGTCCGATTAACCCTCCTTCTGTCAAGGGACATCGGTTTATACTGGCTATAACCGATTACTTTTCTAAATGGGCAGAAGCGGTTCCCCTTGTTGAAGTGAAAACATCTAATGTGGTTAGCTTCATTAAACACCATATCATTTATCGTTTTGGGATTCCCCGACGGATAATCCATGATAATGGACCATAATTTGCCAGTCAGGCATTTTATCGATTCTGTGACAAGAATCGGATCCAAAATCTGGCTTCTACGGCTTATAATCCAGCTGCTAATGGTTTAGCCGAAGCTTTCAACAAGACAATCATTAAACTTCTCAAAAAGTTTGTCTCTTCTAATAAACGTGATTGGAATGTGAAACTTGGAGAATATTTATGGGCTTACCGAACGACAGTCCAAACTCCTACTGGTTTTACACCATTCTCATTAGTTTATGGATGTGAGGCTGTTCTTCCACTGGAAATCCAGATTCCATCTCTTAGAATAGCCATTGCAAATGAGCTAACTACAGAGAATAATGATCGGTTGAGACTTCAAGAACTTGAAGGTCTAGACGAGAAGCGTCTTCAAGCACAACAGCACATCGAATTATATCAAGCCCGCATATCTCGAGCTTTCAATCGTAAAGTTAAAGAGAGGGTATTTAACGTCGGTGAGCTAGTTCTAGCTGTCCGAAGACCGATGGTGATGACTCATAAGAGCAAAGGAAAATTCTAAGCAAAATGGAAAGGTCCTTATGTCATCGAGACGGTATTCTCCAATGGTGCCTATAGGTTGTCTAAACCAAATGGAGATTTGCTCATGATGCCAACTAATAGCAAATTCTTGAAGAAATATTATGTCTGAATCTCTTCTTTATTCCCTAGCTACCAATGTTTGGTTAAGCTGATTACTTGTCTCCTAAAAGAGAATTTTGATCTTTTGTCTTACCAGCTGATTAAAAAAATGATTTATTATTTATCATGTTCTTATGACCTCTGAATAAATATTAAGTCTACTTCTTTTCTTATCTATCATGTCCATATGGCCTCTGAATAGATATTAATCTATTTTTCTTTGAGTTGTTACGATCTGTCACGTTCATATTACCTCTGATAGCATTGTACACTCTAAAAAGAAATCAAGATTCATTATCTATCATGTCCACATTACCTCTGGATAGATATAATTTATTGAGTTTAGAAGACTTGTCATGTCCATATTACCTCTGATAAGTGTTTTCTATCTCATACCTATTGTTTAAATTCAAAATAAAAGATAGGGCAACAAAACAAAATATTTCATTCATGTCATGAAAATATTACAGAATGAAAAGACAGAAGAATACAAAATTATTTATTGATGATAAACAAAAAGAAGAATACAAAAGCTCTTTATTTGCCTAAGGTGGAGCAGAGACATCTTCAAGCAATTTTTGTAGCTCCGCTAGGCACTTCTCGCGAGAGCTCATCACAGTTGCAATAGCTAGAGTACGTCGAGCTTCTGGAGTACAAATATGGGAGAATTCGGCAAAAGTAGCTATCATCTTATCCTTGGCTTCGTCAAGGGTTTTGATAGTAGCTTCAGCACCGAAGACTTGTTCCTCCAAAACTGAACTCTGCGTTAGATGCTGGTCTCGAGCTGTGATCAACTGCTCCCTCTCCATCTTCAAGCGAGCCAATTCTGACTCAACTTCACGAATTCTATCATTCTATTGATGAATTCTCATATTTGAAGTTTCATAGGCTTCTCTCTGGATATCCAGTTGGGGCTTAGCTTCAGCCAAAAAAGCTTTTTCTTTGGCGATCTTGCTGCTGTACTCTTGGAGAAATTCATTGAAAGTAGTCTCCCGAGCAGTGTATTCAGCTGATAAAGCGTCATACTCGCTTTGGATGAGACTTTCAATAGTTTTACTTGACAGCCTTAGATATTCTCTAATGGGTTGTTCAAGTCCTTCAACCACCTTCTCCAGTGTTGCTGCTCTCACTGCATCATTGAACATGGCAACATTTCTGATCGTGAGAGCGATGGCAGCCTTCATGCTTTCATAATTAAGGCCTTTCTTTAATACCATCTTGATCAGAGCCGCCAGAGTTTTATAGAAGGTTTCAGTATGAATCTCAACTAAGAGATTCATTTCTGCATTCGAGCTCGGAGTGGCGGCAATGTCTACCAGATCCCTTTTCTGAAGACTAGGAGCAGATGTTGTTGCCTTGGTAGCAGACTGTGATGAAGTCAATGTTGTCGCTGCTACCATAGCTAACTGATCCCCAGGAGCTTCAGGGACAATATCTTCAGCACTTGTTACTCCAGCCATTTCTGAAGTCGAAACTACTTGAGTTTTGGTGGCGGTGATTGGTGTGGAAGGAATGGTGATCATGGTAGCTGACTCCGGTTCAGACACCGTCTTCTCAGAAACTTGTACTGGATCAGTAGCAATAACAGAGGATGCTATTACAATGTCTCCAGCTTCAGTTGATGAGTTAACCATATCCTTATCACCTTCATAGGCTACTGGCTCTTCAGGCTCTAGGAGTACTTCAGTTTCTTCATTGAAGTCTGTTTCTTCCTCAGCAGTCGCTTCTTCATCTGCATTTGGTTCTTTTGCAGTTTGTTCTTTTTCTCTATTTTTAGCAGGAGAAGACAATTCTGGCTGAGCCTCTACTTCGGGATCTTGTTGTACTTCCTCTTGGACATTATCTTCTTCTGAAGAAGAACTCTCTTCCTCAGATTCCGTATTTTCCTCATAAATAGTTTCTTGAGGAGGAGAAGCCACATGCTTTGCTACAGTGATGACACCTACAAATTAAACAAAATAAGTTAATATACAAAATCATAATACATAATCTTGTATAGATTTTGTGTGATTTATATTTACCTGGAGTAGGTGCAGGACGTGCCAAGTACGAGTCATAGTCCCCATCCCAGTCATCATCATCGAAGGCAAGAGCCGGTTCATCTGATGGGATGAGCTCTTGATCAACAGTATGTGTAGTGGCAGCGTCCTCAGTAGCTTGTGCCTTTTGTGGCAAAGACAGATGAAGTTATGAGCTGAGGCGTCTAGGAGATAGGAGCCCCACGACTTCTGTTGATGTTGCCGGTTGAGATACAGAGGATCCTTCTCCAGGATGAGTCAAAGAAGATGTAATGTGTTGAGGCTCCTCGACTGGAGTGTCGCTCTCTGGAGTAGCGGCTCTCTGTCTAGAAGGCCCTTTGACAGTAATTTTCTTCTTCTTCTCTAGGAGGGTCTTCTCTGGAAGGGTAACAGCTGCACCAGGTTTCCATTTCCCGGTCTTGCCGATAATGATTAGTCCCGCAGCTATTTCTCCAACTCTCGTAGGGATGACTTCCAGATACTCATCTGGAACAGCAGCGTCATCGGGTATATCTGAACGTACCCTGACTGGTTCTTCGACATTTCCTTCTTTGGGCCATCGAAGACTCCCTTTCATATTGTAGCCATGGGCAAAAGAGCGAATGGATGCATAAAAGTGAGCATACGTATGAAGTATTCGTAGCTCGGTTGTGCTTGTAGCAGTCGATACTCTGAATTTGGCACCGGTACAAGTAGTGCTAAAGTATCTCCAGGCTCTTGCAACATCAATTAGATTCCCATAATGGTAGAAGCTGGTGGAGGGATTACCAACATGAAGTTGGTCATATCCAAACTGACGAGCGAACTGACTTGGTAGATACGGCTCGAACGCACCGTTGTCTTCATTTCTGTACATCAGATGGGAGGGTCTGATGCACATTAGCCATTTGAAAACTGGCACAAGCAATGAATTCCTCCCTTCTTCTCTGTCTTCAAACTGTACGCCGAGGCAGTCGGCTGGAACTTGTGGCCTTGTGTAGAAGAAGTTCCAACCGTGAGAATAATTTAGTATTGCTCAGGTATCTGCCACTGTAGTTGCAGTCCATGTGGCTTTGTTTAATTTCTGGAGAAAGACCTCCGCATTATCTCCAGGGCCTGCTGGCAACAAACTGCAGTTATGATGCAGTAACCAGTCCATCAGATAAGTGTAGGGTATCTCTACCCTAGGAAAATCCTTTCGGTGAGGAGCATTGTTGATTAGCTCATCACCAAAGGTCCGTAAACCTGCATTTATTCGGCACACCATTGCCGATAGCAGGTTGATTCTGACCTTGAACACCAAACGTACTGCCGGCCACAATACGTTTCGGTGAATTTTGTCTACTGTGCTGATCCCGGGCACAACCCATCTCTGTAGCCATAGAGAAAGAAAGCCTGCCAGCAAGGCTTCCTTCGAGATCTTCTGACTACCATGTCTCAGGTAGCTCAAGGTTTCAGTCCCCGCAGGGATGTCTCCGGTCTTTTTGGACAGATACTGGTCTGGAGACTTATGTGAGATCATTAAACTATTGATCAGATGTGAAGGGATTATTGAACAAGGGTTGATGGTTGGAGCCTTGTTTTCTTGGAATCACCCCTTCTCGTTTTTGGGTATCCTATTCTCATGGTAGAATAGATAAGTTGTCCATTTATTAGTATATGCCAAGTGCGACCCACTGTCATACATACTGGTGCAAATTAGGTAATGGCACATAAGCTCTTGGTAGACCTCAACCAATTGAGGATTTTTCTCTCTGATTTCTAGTAGTTCTCGATTGGAGGGAACATACTCTTCATAGGAAGCTTCACCTATCGGCAGTTTAGAGATGAATTACATCTCGTGCAGGGCAAGACCCATCTCACCTAGTGGAGTTACAAAAGTTCCTGTTGAACTCATATACAACTCCATTAGAGCCAAGAATAGGTTACTGTTCATCGGTATACCCTGGCTCGTAGAGGCTACCGCTTCATACAGGCCGATGGCTTCCAAGTCCGTCTTGAAGTTCTTCATGATCCAGGCACTAAGCTGGATCCAGTTCTAGTTATAAGGAGTCAACCACCCTGGTAGCCTAGGATTGGCCTGAGGATATAATACTGCAGCCCTTATGAACTTGTTAATGAACATTAGGGTCTGCACCGGCTGGATCAGAGCTGAATCTTCACTCGGTTTGAATCTAGGCAAGAGACCGGAGAAAGAGACGACACCACCACTAGGAGCACTGATGTGGTAGCCCATTTCATTGGCTCTATCTCTCTTGAAAATGATCCTTCCCGGCCTACCATGACTGCTGGGAGTCAAGTTCCATAGCATCTGTCGGGGATGGGTGGCATGGACGAATGCAGATAAAGGATAATCTCTGACCATATCGGGGAGATACATTGCCCTCTCTCCAAACTTAAACACCCAAGCCTCCTTCTTGGGGTATGTTTGTGACTGGAAGTCTATAGCATCCCCGAACAAGAAGGCTGGCTTTGAAAATTGTTGGTCATCTAGCGATACCAACAATTCTCCATTTATCATGGACAACAACATTCTGTCCCCTTGAGCAGATATCAGCTGTTGTCTCCCTTCAGGGTATTCTAGATTTGACTGTGGGAACTCCATATGGGACAAATTCTCTAAGTAATTTGAGCCCACCATACCAGCTGAAGAGCCAAATATTTCTGCAAGCGGATGAATTTGCAAGTCCACTGCCAAAAGAAAAAGAAAAATCAAGTTAGTAAAAATCTAATTTGAATTTTTACGCAGATGACTTAGTGTGAATTTTACGCATAAAGATTAAAGACTCTGTATTAAGAGAACTTGACTATGCAAAACTTTACGCCTATGCGTAAAAATTAAAAAGTGTAAAAGTTCTTTGTTTTTCGCAAAGTCTTTTACTTGTGAATTTTACGCTGGCACGTATTGACGTGAGCGTATTTTAAATTTTACGCTGGCACGTATTTACGTGAGCGTATTTTAAATTTTACGCTGTCACGTATTGACATGAGCGTATTTTGAATTTTATGCTGCCACATATTGATGTGAGCGTATTTTGAATTTTACGCTGGCACATATAGACGTGAGGGTATTTTGATTTTTACGCTGGCACATATTGATGTGAGCGTATTGTGAATTTTACGCTAGCACGTATAGACGTGGGCGTATGATTTTATTTTTATGCTGACACGTATAACATGGGCGTATTTTATTATTTCGATTTCTACGCTGACACGTATGAACGTGGGCGTGAAGTTTATAGTTCGAGTTTTCTTCTTCTTCTACTTCTCCGGCGAGCTCATGGCTGAAGTTAGGGTGTTCTAACTTTCATGGCCGGAGCCACAGTGGGGTTGCTCTGTCGGGGTGCCACCGATGAGGGGATGTAGGTTTCCGCGCGATCAGTCGTCGACGAAGCAGCGGCGGGCTTCTTGCCCTTGCTGTCGGTGGCGGTTTTGCTCTTGGGGGCCATCGAGTCGAAGTGAGAGTATGTAAAGGAAGAGAATAAAGAGAGATCGATATTTCGAGAATAAGTAAGTTCTCTCTCTACTTGTAAGGCTCTATTTATAGAGAAATTTGAAATCAGTTCAAATTCCCGACATTTACGCTGACTATTGGATATCTCGACCTCTACGCGGACTGTTGAGTATCTCGAACTCTACGCGGATGACCGTTGGGTATCCCAAATTTTACGCAGGCTGTTGAATATCCCAGATTTTACGCTTCTGTTCAAAGTATTTCAAATTTTGAAAATATTTGAAAACTTTGAAGGGGGCTTATAGGAGCGTAAAAAGTACTTCATAGACAAAGTCAAAAGTAGTTGAGAGCTTTACGCATGTCAAACTAAGTCAGACTCAGAATTTATGCAAAAATCTAACAGAGTAAAATTCTACGCGAGCTACTTTACGCGAGAACCATCCTCAAAACTTTACGCTGGAGACAGGCTGTCCACATCATATTTAATACGCGTGATACTGTTCTGACATAATGATTTTCTGACAGCGGACAGCACAGAAATCGAGAAGATTTGATTTACACTAAACCCAACACTTGTCGTTTAGTGTGCAGATTGGCTACTTTACGCTCAAGAGATTGCTTCTTTTACGCATGAAAGTTAATTCGAGCTTTTACGCTCAAGGCTGTTGTACGCGTAAAGTTTATTTGAGCTAATTTTACACTCAAGGCTATTTTTCAGCTACTTTACGCGGGGAGTCTATTTTGGGTTATTTTACGCCCAGTTTGCCACTTTACGCAGGAAGTATATTTTGGGCCATTTTTACGCCCGATCTTTTCTGGCTACATGAGAACGTGGTCTGCTTACGTGGCTTTCATGCCACACTTATCGAGAAACGTGTGTACGTGCTCTCCTTATTTTGTTGAAGTAGTGGGACACGTGTCACCATGCGTAGAGATCAAAACTCTACATGGGATACGTGTCATCACGCGTAGAGGTTGATTTTTATCGTGGGTGACAATTACTTGCATAGAGACCCAACTTTGTTGCTTTTTACTCACAGAGGGTCTAGTCTATAAATAGACTTATTTTTAACACAGACAGCATCAAGAGATCAAGAGATATACATGAGAGGAGATTCTGAGAAAACTCATATTTTTAGAGTAATATTCCCATAAGCATTTTTTCAACTTTTTCTCAAGAACAGGGTGAAGCAAAGCAGAAAAGCATTCGACTGTGCCATCAGTGCCGTTGCTCGATACCTTTCTGGTGACTTAGTTCTTCCGATTGTTCATCTTCTTCAAGCAGTTTTCTTCATCATCATCGTATGGTCCAAGGAACAAAGTGATCGCTCTCAGATCAGACTTCTATAGCAATACTTTCCAGAAACAATTTGTACTTTTGTACTTTTTCTAGTTTTCTTTCAAAAGCCAATTTTAGGTATTTTGTTAAGTGAAACAATCCCGTTGTGTATGGTGTTCTCCGTCTTTGATCTTGTGGGGTCGCATGAGACTCATGCGGCCCGGATCACAGTTGCATGGAGTTTGAAAACTTTGCGGCCGCATAAGCTGGGTCGCATGAGGTTCATGCTGCTTGGATGACGCTCCTTTGACCCCATGGAGGCGTACGAACCCTGCTTTTGGGCGACGTCTCACGTCTTATCTTTTTTGTCAAAGTGTCAGAACTGTCATGCTTTTGCCAGTACTTGTCAGCTTTGTCAGTCGAACTGCTCCTCCTTGGTCGCATATTTTCCTTCTACAGCTGTTCATCGATGGGTCGTATGCAGTTTTGGACAGTTATGCGGCTGTCCTTCATGCGGGCCTGTTTGGCCCGAAGTATCTATGCGACAATTTATAATCCGCATAAACTCTATATTTTTCATGTTTCTATAAGACCCCCTTCAAAGTTTTCAAATTACAAATTTGGAATACTTTGAATAAGAAGCATGAAAAATATGCCAAGCCGTGGGGAGTCTTCATGTTTGTTGGAAGTGATTTTCGAACTTGAGTTGCAGAAAAATACTGAGCCACAGGGGGATCCCGAGCCGCAGGGATGCCTTGTGCCGCAGAGAGTCTGCCAGCTGTCACTGCTGTATTTAATTCTCCTGACTTGGTTGTGGATCTATTCTCGAGATGAAGCCGACGGTTACTGGAGATAAAGTTCCCAAATGTCAGCTCTATCTTTAATGATCTCGAAAACCGAAGAGACGCTCGTCGCCCCTATCTTAAATGATCTTGAGAATCGAAGAGTCTCTCTTCAGCAACTCTATAAATAGGGGTCATTCAGAGAGAGTCTTTCCTCTTTTACCTTCTCCTCCTTATACTTTCTGCTATGGCTCCAAAAGCTTCTAAGTCGGTCGGTGCGGCGGCCAAAGGGGAGAGACTTGCTTCTCCGTTGAGAGCGGTAGACACTCCTTCCATTCATTCCGGTGTTCAACCTTCTCCCAAGGGTAAGGATGGTGAGCAGATGTTGACTAAAATTTTGTGCGTGGGGCTGTCATATACTGTCTCTACTTGGTCGATGTATGCCCTATCTCGTCTGGACCACATGTATTCTATACGATAGGGCTGCATAGACTGAGTCGCATAACCGCTGCTTATTCGAACTTGAACTGGCTGAGTTCTTCAAGATGAATCTGTATGAACTTTTTACGACCGAGCCGCATAGGTGCCGCATGAGCACTTTATGGTTGGGTCGCATAAATACTGTAAGATTGGGTCGTATGATCGCCCTAGGCCGTATGAGTCCCTCATGACTGAGCCGCATGATAATGACTGAGCCGTATAAATGCTGCATGAGTGTTTAGTGAAGCCGGCCTCATAACTGTGGACTGTTTGAGTTCTATTTTCGCTGGACCATATGACTGGCTAGGCCACATAACAGAGTTCTTTGTTATCTGACTATCTCCTCTTCTTTGATTTTTTGTAGCATCCATGCTAGAGGCTGTGACCACTGTGAAGGAGGAGGTGTTGTCTTCTTTCATCAAACCAGAGTCACCATTTGAGGTGAAAGAAGAACTGGCGTCCATCGGGGAGGGGATTGCTCTCAAGGAGGAGCCCAAGTCTGAAGGCGGTAGTATCGGGAGTTCTGCCCTTGCTACCCCTGCCGAAGACTCTGGTCGAATAGATCCTTCCTATGCGAAATGGCTAAGGGAGTGGTACATACCTCAGCACGGCTATGATCTTTGACTACAGGGATCTATGAGCTACCATGTACTTGTTGTTTCCGGAAGTACATGTAATTAAACGTTTGTATCTGCCTCTAAATTTTTGACTGTATATAGCTGTGGCTTACATTTTTCTATTTTTTTAATCCTTTATTGGAGGTATAGTCCTGTGAATGTAACTGATTTGGATAAACAGAGTGTGTTCACTCCATCCTATTTGTGGTAATTTGTGGTACTTGTACTAGAGGGCCTAATACAGCATTTGTAAAGGACATCCCACTGGGGGATTTTTGTGGACCTATTGCCTTTTTGTGTATCTGCAAATGCGAGCAAATAGATTTGAATGATATTTTGTGGACCTACTACTCTTTGGTACATCGACGGTGTGAGCAATAATAGATTAGGATAATTTTTTGTGGACTTATCATCATTTTTGTGGCGATGCGAGTACTGATAATAAGTGGAGAGGAAACCAACGTATTTACTCAAAGGTAATGAGGACGTGGTAAATACGGGTCAAAACAAAGCCTTTCTACTCAGAGGTAATGAGGACATGTTAGGGGTAGGCATGATAGGGATACACAAAATAACTCAGAGGTGCTTTCAACGTGGGAGTTCTATGCATTGGGTGATTTGTTTGTGGTGGACGGGAAAATAACTCAGAGGTAATATGGACGTGGTTGTTTTTCCCGTTGGAGAATTTTGTGGACCTATTACCCTTTTTGTGCACTAGTAGTGCGAGTAATAGATTGAGATAAGTTGTATGGACCAATTACCCATCTGCGCGTCGGTGGTACGGGCAATAGATTTTGAGGGAAGTTCTTGGTGGTAGAAAAGCTATGACCGGGGGTACATAGACACGACCAAGAAAATTCATTCGGAGTAATCAGAGAGTAAGTTCAGTGGTACCTGAGGGTACGTAACTCAACAATCTGGAAGATTTGAAGTTAGAGTGTAAGTTCAGCGATACCTGTGGGTATATAACTCACAATCCGAGAGATAGTTGGAAGGTGTCATTTAGACATAGTATTTCTTGAGAAACTTGTCGTTGATGGGCATCATGAACAAGTCTCTATTTTGTTTTGTGAGGCGGTATGCGCCGTTGGAGAATACGGTCTCGATGACGAACGGACCCTCCCACTTAGGCTGGAATTTGCCGGTGGTCTTGTGAGTCATGACCATTGGTCTGCGAATGGCCAAGACAAGATCGCCCACTTGGAATATCCTTTGCTTGACTTTCTTGTTGAAAGCCCGAGAGATGCACGCTTGGTAGAGCTCTATGCTTTGTTAAGCCTGTAAACGCTTCTCATCTAATGCTTCTAATTCCTGTAGCCGTCGGCGGTAGTTATCGTCTGCCGTTAACCAGTAGGTGAGGGCCACTCGAAGTGAGGGGATCTGAGTTTCCAAGGGGAGGACTGCCTCGCTCCCATAGACCAAGGAGAATGGTGTGTTTCCTGTAGCCGTCTGAATCGTTGTCCGATACGCCCATAGGCACTCACCAAGCTTTTTATTCCAGTCGCGTTTGTTTGTAGACACAAACTTTTTAAGGAGCTTGATGATAGTTTTATTGAATGCTTCAGCCAGACCATTGGCCGAGGGGTTATATGATGTCGAGGCCATGTTCTGGATCCGATTCTTTTCACAAAATCGATAGAAAGCGTGGCTTACGAACTGTGGACCACTGTTGTGGATAATCCTCTGGGGTAGTCCAAAATGGTAGATGACGTGATGTTTTATGAAGCTGATCACGTTCGATGTCTTGACCTCTGCCAATGGAACAGCTTCTACCCATTTGGAGAAGTAATCGGTGATTGCAAGTATGAACCGATGCCTTCTAGACGATGGCAGGGTGATTGGCCCAATGACGTCCATTTCCTATGCTTCGAATGGCCAAGAGGCTACTGTTGGGTGCAAGAATTCAGATGGCAGATGTATGAAATCTCCATGGGTCTGGCAAGCCTTATACTTCTTTGCATAATCAACTGCATCTGTGACCATTGTGGGCCAGTAATAACCCATCCGACGAAGGCGATCTTATAATTTCGGGCCAGGTTGGTGAGCTCCACAAGTACCGTCATGAGCTTCACGTAGGGCTTCTTTGGCTTCTGCATTTGACAGGCATCTTAGTAGTAGCCCATCATAGGATCGTCGATATAACATTTTTGTCTCGGTATTGTAGAAGAATCTGTGGGAGCGTCTTCTGATTGAGGTAGCTTCCTTCACATTCTCTGGCAGAATTCCATAGACCGCAAAGTCGATGAGCGGGCATCTCCAGTCTTGTACGTTGTTGGTTATCTGGGCGGAGCAACTCATACTCAGTTGAAGATTGTTTCTAGGGCAGACCAGTTCATGGCCTATTACATCGACTAGATGATGAGCATTATTTGGGAGTGCCAAGGAAGCGGCGAGGCCGGCCAGGGCATCAGCTTCGATGTTTTAAAGTCTAGAAACGTACTTTATAAAGAATCCCTCCAAGGTTGTAATGATGGCCATTGCTGTCTGATACTAGGGAATCAGGTCCTCATTGCGAACCTCGTATGAACCTCGGATCTGGTTAACAACCAATTGTGAGTCACCATAAGCTTCCAGGTATCTGATTCCCACTTCTTTCGCGAATTGGAGTCCAATGACTAGAGCGTTATATTCGGCTACGTTGTTCGAATAGGGTTCTGTAAGAGAATACACCCGATTGACTACTAGTCCGGAGGGACAAATTAATACCACCCGACTCCAGCGACGATATCACCTTGTGGCCCCGTTCTCGAAGCACCGTCGAAGAACATCCGCCAAATGGCGTCTTGTGAAGCCATGTTCGAGATGACGACTTCATCGGGAATTTCTTCATAAATTCTGGCTGTTTCTGAGCCTGGATGGGCTGCTAGAAAGTCAGCCAGGGCTTGACCCTTAGCTTTGTACGGAACAAAAACCATATCATAAGGGGATAGTTGTATCGCCCAGGTGGCTAGACGAGAACTGAGTGCGCCTGGCTTGGTCTTGAGAACCTTGAGGGTGTTGACTCGCGAAATCACATGGATGGTCTGCCCTGTCACATAGTATCGTATTTTTTGAATAGCGAACACTAGGGCGAGGCACTCCTTCTCTACGGCAGTGTACCTATGTTCAGGTCCTACCATCATCCGGCTGAGATTGTAAATGGCTTGTTCGTGTCCTGCATTATTATTTTGGGATAGCAGAGCGCCGAAGGAATGTTCCATCGCCCGTACTTAGAGCAGAAGGGCCTTCCAGCGACCAGGGCTACGAGAACTGGCGAATTCATCAGGTACTCCTTAATATCGTCAAAGGCACGCTGATATTCCTCGTTCCATACAAAGGAGACACCTTTCTTCATGAGTTGTGTAAGCCCCCCTGAATTTTTCGAATTATTTTTCGAATTTTCTAATGAATTATTTTCAATAATTCATTTCTGTATAATTAATTTCGATCATTAAATGCTCTTTACCGTGACGTGAAATTCTAGAGCATCAGGGTTGCCAGTCTCTGGAAACTTCCTTCTTGAAGTTTGTAGTAGACGAGATTATCTTCATACTGATATATCGTGTCCCACTCGAACTTGTCTTCTTGTGCTCCATTTGCTTCGCGCAACTTTCGGATCAATTTAGACCAATTTATCGTCTGTCGTAATTCGTGATTTAACTTCCAATTTAATTTTCGGGCCCGATATCGGTCCAATCCAGTCGACCCAAAATATGGCCCTGGCCTGTTTTGAGCCTACTATGCACGTGCCACTTGCGTGCCATCGAATTGATTTTCCTTGTGCTCCCATTTCGTCCACGATTTTTTAATAGTTTAAAATTGTTATTTAATTAAATCTTGGTCCCGAACCTGTCCGATCTTAGCCAGTACCCGACCCAATTGGGTGTAGGCCCTATCATGTTTGTCCATACACCCCACTTATATTTTTTCTATTTTTTCTCTACTCAAAATATCTCTATATATATAAATATCTCCTTTTCTTTCTCTTATATATATATACATATATATATATATATATATATATATATATATATATATATATATATATATATATATATATATGTGTGTGTGTGTGTATTATAATATAACTCTCTCACTCTCTTTCCTATAACAAACACACACAACCCCAACCCCTCCACCTCACAGCCGACCACATCACCCATGTGGCCGAACACACAGCCCCCTCTCTACTTCTCTTTCTCTCTCTTCCCCACATAATATCTCCCATTCACTCTTTTTTTTTTTAAAAACTACATACACACATACACATTTCTTTCTCTCTCTCTCCCAACAAACAAACACACCACACCACCTCACCCCTCTTCCGTACTGGTACAGCCCCCCCTCTTATTTTCTTTACATCATCATCATCTCTCTCTCCTTGTCACTCTCCTTCTTCTTAGTCTTCTTCTTCTTCTTCAAAGAAGAGCACCACACCACAACACCACCACCTTCGCCGACTTTATCACCATTGCCTCCACCACCATAACTCCTCCACCCTACCCAGCCGTACGCGCCACCGCCGGGCCTCCGCCGCCGCGTGCCATCGTCGGCGACGCCCGCGTGCGTATGCAGCGCAGGAGCAGCAGCTAGCCACGGCAGCAACGGCAGCACGAGCAGCAGCTCCGGCGGTGCTGTCCGCCGTCGCGCGCCACCGCGCGGCCAATCGCCGCCGCCGTCGGCCCCTTCCCCGGCCGTGCACGACCCTGGCAACCTCCCCCAGGCCACCGGCCACTTCCCCGACGCGCCGCATAGGCTATTTGTGCATTTACGTCGAAATCCCGTCGACGCGCGCGCGGACGAATTTCAGAATTCGTGTTTCGTCGCAACAACTTCGCGCCGATTTTCTGGAGAATCCGACCATTGGATCGGCGAACTTCTTACTCCGTCTCAATCTCGGTATATCCCTCTTCACCTCTGTCAAGTTTGAACCGTTAATTTTGTCGTTTGATACATCAAAACCGGCCACCAAGTTGACATTTTAATTTGTACTGTTTTTGGACAGTTTTGCGATGCCAACTTCGCGGGTTCGTATCTTCGTCATTGCAGCTCCGTTTTGCGTGCCACAGGTTCCGGTGCACAGCTGGTATAACCCTCTTTCTGCCCCCTTTATATTTCATTTCAGTTTGAGCTTGTTAGGTCGGACGAATTCGACGCCAAAGTTGGCTGTTCGAATTCTTAGTGTTGTACTTGTAAAATTCTATTTTTGAACCCGGGACACCGAATTCAATTTCTGACACCACTAGTAGACTCGTGGCGTCGTTCTGGCTTGTTTTCATATAAAGTTTGCTTGATTTGGAGAATGTGAGCCCTGGCACGCATTTCGGTGCAAAGCGGGTCCCACTTTCTGAGTCAACAGGTCATTTTGAGATCGGCTCATCGGAATCCAATTACGGATATACCGTTGAGTTCGTATCGTCATTCTGGACTCGTTGACATATAATTTGTTGAGTTTTGAGGATATTGGCTCCGACACGCTTTTTCGTGCAAATCGGATTTTAATGTCCCGGTCAACGGACCAATTTGAGATCGGGTCAACGGAATCCAATTTGGATATACCGTTGGGTTCGCATCGTCATTCTGGATTCGTGAACATATAATTTGTTAGGTTTTGTGCACTTTTATTTTGGCACGTTTTTCGGTGAAAAGTGTGTCCAACGACAGACACCACTTTGGCCCGAAATTACCCTTTTTGCCTCTGTGTCCAAATTGGACTTTTGGACAGGCTATTCTAGCTATTTTGACCATTCTGGACACGTTGGTGATGTTAGTTTCATCATCCGACAACATCTGTAGAATTCTTCCCTTTTTGTGTCACACTATTATTATAATATTTTCTCCTTTTGGTTGTTTTAGAGACCCGTCAATTTCAGTGATTTCTAAATCATTAAAATTCATAAGTTGACCCTGTAGATGTTTATAGAGACTAGCTTGACATTTATTGACCATGGTTGACTACTTTGACTAGATGTCGAAGTAGAGTCAACATTTGACCTAGGTTAGACTAGTTTTGACCTTGGTTGACCACAGTTGACTATTTTGACCAAAGTCAACCGGAAGTCAACCGTAGCCTAAAATTTACTAGAACTGGACCAGAGTTGACCAGTTGACCCAAAGTCAACTGTTAGTCAACGTTAGTCAAGTTTGACCTAAATTTGACCTAGGGTTGACCAGAGTTGACCAGTTGACCAAAAGTCAACTGTAAGTCAACCCTTGACTTAGATTGACCTAGTTTGACTTACTTTGACTTGTCTTGGCCTAGTTTGACTTTGTTGATCTAGTTTGACTTAGTATGACTTGATTTTACTTCCAAACCCTTATATTGATACAGTATTCCACCTATAGGTCCTCGAGGCACTGTTCTTGGACTAGTTGACATATTCCACCAGATCACAGGCGAGTACATTCTCTGATAATATTTCTGTTTTATGATATCGTCTATGTTTCTTGTATTTAGTGTAGATACCCTTGTTCTCTTGACACATTGTTCACACGGATTGGTATTTTCCTGGATCCCGTCATGAGATGTTATTCCTCGCCCTCCTTGGTATATCTTGTGCAAGTCTTTCTTGTTCCTTGTGCATTATATAGACACGATTCCTGCGAAGGCTAGCTACCCTCTCAAAGAATCGCGTGTCATGATGTGTCATGGTTGGATCCACTATACTAGTCGGGGACGGGGAGTATTAGTGTAGATGTGTGGTCAATACCCGCCTTGTATATCCTGTGAACCTTGTGAATGCCAATCATACACCACACGTATGGTTGGCTAGATCATAACCTTGTGCAGACCCAATCCGGCCACATGTTGTAGCTAGCACTCAAACACCTAGATATATGATTCTTGATTCTTGTACATGCCATGATCAGTTTTACTTGCCTTGTTCTAGCTCTAGATTTACAGCTTACCTTGCCATGATACTCACATGTACATTTCATGATTTCTTGTATATTCTCTCTATTTACTGCTACATTTTCAATATCGTCTAATTAGGACTTTTATTTGAGATTTGTGCTCGTTCCATCCTGACTGGATATGTTGACAAAATTTTAGGAGTAGTTGTGCCACATTTGTTGGACTGCAGGATGATTCTAGCTGAGGTGGTTCTCACAGTTCCTCTATGTGAGTTACCTGGTAGTTATTCCTTAGTTAGTCTTGTTGTTCCTTCATTATCTTCCTGTCTTATGATCCTTGTAGATTCTAGTTGTTCTAGTGATATTGTTATTATTTTCTGTCTTATCTTCCTTAGTTTCGTGATGTGACATGAGTACATTTCTCGTTAGGGATTCTTAGATGTTATAGTTAGTATAGTACACTTGACAGCGTTCTACCGCCGACACCGCGGCGTAGGCTGGGCGTGGCCTACGTATTCGTACTCGTATATCCGGGTGCGGGTCGTGACACATTTTTAGTGGTGGCCCATGCAGGTCAGTCTTTACAATTAATGCGAAGTCGTGGTAGTACTTGAGCTTATCTGTACTACTACGAGCCTGCCCTAGGATTAAGGTTGAGTAATGGAATATTTTAGGATTTTGGTACTCAGTCACATATTAGGAACTCTTGGTAGTTTCCAGAGATGATCCCTGGGAATCTTATTTCGAACTTTTCGAAACTTTTTCCATTTGTTCCTGTCCGTCCTGATTTCTGAAATATCTGTCCGTATCAAACTTTATTCCTTCTTGGGATGAGTTTGTGGACCCCTGAAGGAAGGTATAAGTTGGACTTGTATATTATCTAGGTTGGGGAGAGAATATAATTTACCAACCTCGTATCATGGTCGAGGTTTGTTTTAGATTATATTCCACCATTTTCTATCTTGACCTAGGTAGTACCCTCGGGACTTTTCCTGAGATTTTCCTCTGAACCCTATCTCGGAAGTTGTTTCTGTTGTTTCTATTAACTTACCCTTGACTTGTTGTTGAATTTTAAATCTTAATATTCGTTGTTGACCTTTGATTTTGTTTTGGATAATTCTTTTAAGAATTGAGTTAGGATATCCTGATAAACATATTTTGGACGAGGACGATGAGAATAGTAAGTGTCTACTTTACTGATAGAGTTTAGAATTTATCGCAGTCATATTAGCTAGCCTGACAAGGACGTGGAGCCTGATTTTGGATATACTATCCTAGTTATGGAATTTAGATTCTCTTGCAGCCATACCGGTTGGCGTGGTAAGGAATCTAGATGACATGATTATAGGGAATATACCTTAGTTATGGACTCTATCGTTTATTGCAGCTATGTTTACTGACGTGGCGTAAATTTTGGCAACATAATTTTGGATAGACGTGTATGGTTATCAGGTCGTATCTTAGATTGATTCACTTCTTTTGACCAAATAATGAGGACAATTCATACCCTTATTTCTCGACTTATCATTCATTTCTTTTTTCTATCTCGTATCTACTTCTGTCAGCCATACTTTGAAAACCTTGAAAATTTTAGAATTTTCATATCTTTTATCTTGGGAGAATCGAGGAAGTATCGTAGTTATCCGTCTCAGAGTAGACATTGTTGGTAGTAGTCGAAGCAGAGCGAGATGATTACCCCGGCTTCCTCCTACGATCCCATATTCTGGTTTCTATGATAACAGAAGCAATTCAATTCTACATCCTTGATTTTGAATTCATGATTTATCCGTCATTCACAACTGAACTCGGATCTTGATCGTGCTTACGTAACCTATAATCTGATTTCTATCAATTCTATCTCTCAATCGTGCTATACTCAAAAAATTTTCTCTCCATTTGCTTCTCTTAGCCTTGTTTTAGATTATGACTATCCGACTTTGATTTTCATGATCTTGATAATCTTAACCCTAAATCTAATTTCATCGAGCTGAAATCCTGTTAATCAATGTTTGACTCGATTGTAACCGGACGAAGCTCAAGTTTTGATTTCGTTGACATATCTAAATCGTGCCCCAATGACTTGACTTATTTCTGAAATCACGCACATACGATTTTGTTTGCATCATGATTCTATCGTGCCAAATCTCTCATCGTGCCTGAACAATTTTAAATCGATTATCTTGATCGTGCAAAACTCGTCATTTTTGGATCGTGCCTAAAATATTGCCTAAATATTCTATCCTATTTTTAACCCCACTACCAACCTTTAATTTCGAGGACGAAATTTTTATAAGGTGGGTAGGATGTAAGCTCCCCTGAATTTTCCGAATTATTTTTTGAATTTTCTAATGAATTATTTTCAATAATTTATTTCTATATAATTAATTTCGATCATTAAATGCTCTTTACCATGATTTAAAATTCTAGAGCATCAGGAATGCCAGTCTCTGGAAACTTCCTTCTTGAAGTTTGTAGTAGACAAGATTATCTTCATACTGATATATCGTGTCCCACTCGAACTTGTCTCCTTGTGCTCCATTTGCTTTGCGCAACTTTCGGATTAATTTAGACCAATTTATCGTCTGTCATAATTCATGATTTAACTTCCAATTTAATTTTCGGGCCCGATATTGGTCCAATCCAGTCGACCCAAAATATGGCCCTGGCCTGTTTTGAGCCTACTATGCACGTGCCACTTGCGTGCCATCGAATTGATTTTCTTTGTGCTCCCATTTCGTCCATGATTTTTTAATAGTTTAAAATTGTTATTTAATTAAATCTTGGTCCCGAACCTGTCCGATCTTAGCCAGTACCCGACCCAATTGGGTGTAGGCCCTATCATGTTTGCCCATACACCCCACTTATATTTTTCCTATTTTTTCTCTACTCAAAATATCTCTATATATATAAATATCTCCTTTTCTTTCTCTTATATATATATATATATATATATATATATATATATATATATATATATATATATATATATATATATATATATATATATATATATATATATATGTATTATAATATAACTCTCTCACTCTCTTTCCTATAACAAACACACACAACCCCAACCCCTCCACCTCATAGCCGACTACATCACCCATGTGGCCGAACACACAGCCCCCTCTCTACTTCTCTTTCTCTCTCTTCCCCACATAATCTCTCTCATTCACTCTCTTTTTTTTTCAAAACTACATACACACATACACATTTCTTTCTCTCTCTCTCCCAACAAACAAACACACCACCTCACCCCTCTTCCGTACTGGTACAGCCCCCCCCTCTTATTTTCTTTACATCATCATCATCTCACTCTCCTTCTTCTTAGTCTTCTTCTTCTTCTTCAAAGAAGAGCACCACACCACAACACCACCACCTTCGCCGACTTCATCACCATTGCCTCCACCACCATAACTCCTCCACCTTACCTAGCCGCGCGTGCCACCGCCGGGCCTCCGCCGCCGCGCGCCATCGCCGGCGACGCTCGCGCGCGTACGCAGCGCAGGAGCAGCAGCTATCCGCGGCTGCAACGGCAGCGCGTGTAGCAGCTCCGGCGGCGCTGTCCGCCGTCGCGTGCCACCGCGCGGCCATCCGCCGCCGCCGTCGGCCCCCTCCCCGGCCGTGCGCGACCCCGGCGACCTCCCCTAGGCCACCGGCCACTTCCCCGACGCGTCGCATAGGCTATTTGTGCATTTACGTCGAAATCCCGTCGACGCGCGCGCGGACGAATTTCAGAATTCGTGTTTCGTCGCAGCAACTTCGCGCCGATTGGATCGGCGAACTCCTTGATCCGTCTCAATCTCGGTATATCCCTCTTCACCTCTGTCAAGTTTGAACCGTTAATTTCGTCGTTTGATACATCAAAACCGGCCACCAAGTTGACGTTTTAATTTGTACTATTTTTGGACAGTTTTGTGACGCCAACTTCGCGGGTTCGTATCTTCGTCGTCGCAGCTCTGTTTTGCGCGCCACCAGTTCTGGTGCATAGCTGGTATAACCCTCTTCCTGCCCCCCTTTAGATTTCATTTCAGTTCGAGCTTGTTAGGTCGAACGAATTCGACGCCAAAGTTGGCCGTTCGAATTCTTAGTGTTGCACATGTAAAATTCCATTTTTGAACCCGGGACTCCGGATTCAATTTCTGACACCACCAGTAGACTCGTGGCGTCGTTCTGGCATGTTTTCATATAAAGTTTGCTTGATTTGGAGAACGTGGGCCCTGGCACGCATTTCGGTGTAAAGCGGGTCCCACTTTCTGAGTCAACGGGTCATTTTGAGATCGGCTCATCGGAATCCAATTCCGGATATACCGTTGAGTTCGTATCATCATTCTGGACTCGTTTACATATAATTTGCTGAGTTTTGAAGACATTGGCTTCGACACGCTTTTTCGTGCAAATCGGATTTCAATGTCCCGGTCAACGGACCAATTTGAGATCGGGTCAACGGAATCCAATTCTGGATATACCGTTGGGTTTGCATCGTCATTCTGGATTCGTGGACATATAATTTGTTAGGTTTTGTGCACTTTTATTTCTGCACATTTTTCGGTGCAAAGTGTGTCCAACGACGGACACCACTTTGGCCCAAAATTACCCTTTTTGCCCCTGTGTCCAAATTGGACTTTTGGACAGGCTATTCTAGCTATTTTGACCATTCTGGACACGTTGGTGATGTTAGTTTCATCATCCGACAACATCTGTAGAATTCTTCCCTTTTTGTGTTACCCTATTATTATAATATTTTCTCCTTTTGGTTGTTTTAGAGACCCGTCGATTTCAGAGATTTCTAAATCACTGAAATTCATAAGTTGACCCTGTAGATGTTTATAGAGACTAGCTTGACATTTATTGACCATGGTTGACTACTTTGACTAGATGTCGAAGTAGAGTCAACATTTGACCTAGGTTAGACTAGTTTTGACCTTGGTTGACCACAGTTGACTATTTTGACCAAAGTCAACCGGAAGTCAACCGTAGCCTAAAATTTACTAGAATTAGACCAGAGTTGACCAGTTGACCCAAAGTCAACTGTTAGTCAACGTTAGTCAAGTTTGACCTAAATTTGACCTAGGGTTGACCAGAGTTGACCAGTTGACCAGAAGTCAACTGTAAGTCAACCCTTGACTTAGATTGACCTAGTTTGACTTACTTTGACTTGTCTTGGCCTAGTTTGACTTTGTTGATCTAGTTTGACTTAGTATGACTTGATTTTACTTCCAAACCCTTATATTGATACAGTATTCCACCTATAGGTCCTCGAGGCACTGTTCTTGGACCAGTTGACATATTCCACCAGATCACAGGCGAGTACATTCTCTGATAATATTTCTGTTTTATGATATCATCTATGTTTCTTGTATTTAGTGTAGATACCATTGTTCTCTTGACACATTGTTCACACGGATTGGTATTTCCCTGGATCCCGTCATGAGATGTTATTCCTCGCTCTCCTTGGTATATCTTGTGCAAGTCTTTCTTGTTCCTTGTGTATTGTATAGACACGATTCCTGCGAAGGCTAACTACCCTCTCAGAGAATTGCGTGTCATGATGTGTCATGGTTGGGTCCACTATACTAGTTGGGGATGGGGAGTATTAGTGTAGATGTGTGGTCAATACCCGCCTTGTATATCTTATGAACCTTGTGAATGCCAATCATACACCACACGTATGGTTGGCTAGATCATAACCTTGTGCAGACCCAATCCGGCCACATATTGTAGCTAGTACTCAAACACTTAGATATATGATTCTTGATTCTTGTACATGCCATGATCAGTTTTACTTGCCTTGTTCTAGCTCTAGATTTACAGCTTACCTTGCCATGATACTCACATGTACATTTCATGATTTCTTGTATATTCTCTCTATTTACTGCTACATTTTCAATATCGTCTAATTAGAACTGTTATTTGAGATTTGTGCTCGTTCCATCCTAACTGGATATGTTGACAAAATTTTAGGAGTAGTTGTGCCACATTTGTTGGACTGCAGGATGATTCTAGCTGAGGTGGTTCTCACAGTTCCTCTATGTGAGTTGCCTGGTAGTTATTCCTTAGTTAGTCTTGTTGTACCTTTATTATCTTCCTGTCTTATGATCCTTGTAGATTCTAGTTGTTCTAGTGATATTGTTATTATTTCCTGTCTTATCTTTCTTAGTTTTGTGATGTGACATGAGTATATTTCTAGTTATGGATTCTTAGATGTTGTAGTTAGTATAGTACACTTGACAGCGTTCTACCGCCGATACCACGGCGTAGGCTGGGCGTGGCCCACGTATTCGTACTCGTATATCCGGGTGCGTGTCGTGACAAGTTGATTGAAGGGTTGGCATCGCCCCAAGAGGTTAGATATAAACCTCCTGATATAGGCTAGTCTTCCCTGAAGGCTGCGGAGTTCGCGGAGGTCCTTTAGTGGGTTCATCTCCAGGATTGCTTTTGTCTTGTCGGGATCTATATGAATGCCGCAGGAAGTAATGACGAAGCCTAAAAACTTTCCACTGGACACCCCCAGAAAAGACTAGGTGGGATTCATCTTCAGGTTGTGTGCCCGCATGAGGTCGAACACTGTTCTCAAGTGATATAAACGATCGCTTTTGGAGCGGCTCTTGACGGCGATTTCATCTACGTAACACTCCACCGTTTTGTGTAACTGATCTCTGAAGATGACACTCATAGCCCGTTGATATGTTGCACCGACATTCTTCAGACCGAAGGGCATGACCGTATAATAATATATGCCGATCGACGTACGGAACGATATATGCTTCTCATCATCGGGAGCCATCTTGATTTGATTGTATCCCGAAAAGCCATCCATAAAGGACATGCGCTCAAAGCCGCACGTATTATCGATCATTATATCAGTGATCAGAAGAGGGAATTCATCCTTAGGGCATGCCGCATTGAGATTGCGGAAATCAATGCAGATTCGGATTCTCGTTCTTCTTGATGACTGGCACCACGTTGGCTACCCAGTCTGGGTGCTGCTCTTCACGGATGAAACCGCTAGTAATAAGCTTGTTCACTTCCGCCTCGATGGAATTCATGACATCTGGACGAAATCGTCGCTGCTGTTGCTTGACTGGTTTTGCATCCGGATAGATGTTGAGCTTATGGAGTGTAATCTCGGGGTTCTGCCCTGGCATGTCTTCATAGCTCCAGGCAAAGACGTCGATGTATTGACGAGTTATAACAACGACTCCCGCTCATCGTCTGTCAGACTTTTACTGACGAAGATTGGCTTTGGAGAGGATTCATCGCCGAGGTTGACTTGCATAACCTTATCTTCAGTGGGAGGATCACGAAGTTCGAAGCATTTCTTCCATTGTGCATCTAGTTGCTGGACCCATGGCACCAAATCAAGAGGTTCAAGTAGGTCTTCGTCTTCTTCTTCGACATCAGCGGATGTCATATTGGCAGATAATGTCTGTCTGGATATATCCCCAATAATGCTATCAGAGTCGTAAGTAGGTGACTCGGACGAATGGGAGTGCCACTCATATTCTTCATCAGAACTTTCGGGTGTTGTGGGTGGAGTAACATACCCGATGCCACGTCCGAATTTGTGATAATGATCCTGAGGCTCCCCTACCGGTGCCGGCGGCTGTAGAGGCAATCGTCGACCATTGCCATAATTAAGACCCGGAGTAGTCTCCATGTCGTACCCCTGCTTTTGCATGAAGTACTTGGCTTGAGGACTATATAAGTAGAGCGGTAGTCTTCCAGTCTCGGGTCCAAGGTCGGACTCTTGTGGCGTGAAAGATTGAGGACCATTTTTTTGGCCAAAGATGATTGTGTGATCCCATCCTCTTCTGTCTGAGACTGGGAAGTAAGCGCCTTTTATGGAAGCAAGTCGATTTGGGGTATGGACAGCTGTCACCTGTGTGTGCAGGCTAACATCCAGACAGTCCCGTGCGGCATACGTTAGATTAGGCTTATCATACTCAGAATAGTCTAACGGCAGCCTCTTATTGATAAAATAAGAAATCTTGTCCACCGAGATTACATCATCAGGAGAGGGGCTATCCGCCTGTGTAACCACATATTTGGCGAGTTCTCTGTCTTCCTTGGCTACCCCCTGCGAGCTCAGAATTTGGGCCGCTATCTTGGGTAACTTGACCACCAAGGGTTCTGCTTGAGGCATTTATCTGCCTGGGAATATTGGATCAACACTTGGCTGCTGGCTCGTCTTGGAAAGACGGATGACCATCGGCTCGGCAAGGGATTTTGTGTCTTCTGGTCCCCTTGGAGCAGATTTTGGCAATCGGATTACCATCGGTGCTACTGAGGGCTTCGCATTTTCCTGTTGCCTTTGATCGGACCTTGGCAGCCGGATCACCATTGGTCCTAAAGCAAGTTTTGGCTCTTGGCTGGATCTCGGGAGACGGATGATCATTGGCTCTGACTGCGCCAGTGTGACAGAAGAATTGAGCACCTCCTTATGTAAGGTTGCGACAAGGGGTACAGCCATGCCCGGTTTGCGGGATTGGAGACAGATTCTCAAGGATTCTTTTGGCCCTGCAATGGCCTCCGGCTCGTCCGTTATGTGTTTCCTGGATTCGTCATATAGACAAGCCTCTGATGAGTAATAAGATTCAACCCCTTTGAAGGGGTCAATGTCAGCGAATTCGGTCTTCACGGAACCGTGTTTACTGACATATTAGAAACACTGGTAAAGGGTGGATGTGTCACGACCCGCACCAACTGTGAGGGTACGAGAACGTAATAACGCCCAGTCTACGCCGCAGTGTCGGCTGTAGAACGTTGTCCTAGGTCAATCATCTAACAATATAAAGGTACTTGTATAGTATATACACTCCGAATGGAGGTGACGTTGCAATATACAGTCTCAATCACATCTAAGGCAGAATGATAAGATAGAAAGATAGATAGATAAATACTGAAATGAGAGAGCGTCTACATAAATATAACCAGAGAGTCTAAGTGTCTAAGATAACATCTCAGCAACATCCAGAAATACAAGTCTCAACTACTGAATATGAAAGAATATATACAATCCAGATCTCAAATGACAGAAATAGTAAAACCTAGACTAGGGAGCCTCAGTCTCTATAGCTAGTGGATCCGACTGGAAATCTGGGTCACAAGAGTCATCTACAGCTGTCCCATAGTAGGTGTCTATGCAGGCCTCATCCTCATCCTCTGTAATATTTTCAACATGTCCAGTCAGGACAGGAGCGAGCACAAAACATCTCACGCAGTTCATATCATGTTAGGAAATATAAAGCATGCAATAGAGTAAGGTACAGGAAACGCTGAAAGAAGAATGTATATGAAAACAACAGAGATTTGATAACGGGAAATATCTATATATGATAAGTAAGAACTGTAAGCAATATGTGATTTAGAGTACAATATGGTTATGTAAACGGGTTAGGTTATACAATAAAATGGGACTCCTTTGTACGTGGGTGTACAATAGACATATACAATTTCTTATACAATAGGATTGATCACATAACCATTTCTACTCTCCCTCCCCAATCAATACACAAGGATCCAATTCAGTTACGTTACCTTAAACAATGGCTTGTACAATAGCTTGTACAATGGCTTGTACAATGGCTTGTACAATAGAGCTCAATGTGATAATGAGAGTACAATATACACAATGAGTGTACAATGATAAGAGTATTCAATAAATACAATATGTTAGTGAAACGTACATCACAATATGTATTTAGTGAACACAAAGGAGATAACATCTCAAAAGAAGATCCATATAGTACCAATCCGTGATAATAATCGTGTCAGCATCAAGTACAGTAATCTAGAGCAAGAATGTCAATCCAGACAAGTATGAAATGGTCAAAGAATGTACTCGTCTGATATCCTGAGTGTCTGAAGAGAATATACTGTCCGAGGAGTGGTGTCTGTCTCCTATAGAACAGTACAAGTCACTATGAGTCTAAAATGATAATAAGATGTAATTCAATGCATTCTAAATAAATCTAGGTCAATCTGGGTCAATCTAGGTCAAACTAGGTCAAATTGAGTCATACTAGGTCGTACTGAGCCAAACAAGGTCACACTAGGACAACCAAGGTCAAATAAGGCCACAGGAAATCAATCCAAGTCAAACTAGGTCAAACGGGGTCAAAGGTCAAACAAGGCCACAGAAAATCAATCCAAGTCAACTGGTCAACTCTGGTTTGGTTTCGGTCAAATCTAGTCGCTTAAAGGCTAAGTTTGACTATTGGTTGACTTTTGTTGACTTTTGGTCAAAATGGTCAACCGACGTCAAAACTAGTCTAGGAGTACTACATTTAATCATTACCAACCAAGGGAACCAAGTTCTAACCATATCTCAGACTCCAAACTCAATTACCCTATTTCTAGGTAAAACCTATATTGCCTTACCAAGGTAAATACCAATACCTTGCACATACCACTCTAACCTAGGAATACTAGCCTAGGTTTCCTGGGATAGCTAGATACTATCCTATACTAACATTACCTACCAAGAAATCCTAGTATCTAGGTCATCTAGATCATCTTATGACACATGTTGATTTCTAACCATTACCTTACCCTATACCATGAATTATCCTCACATCACTCTAGCACTCACCCATACCACTCACTCACACACAATACTCACATATACCACACACATATAGGCCTTCCTATATTTTTAAACATAGGCTAATACCTATAGGCTACTAGCTATATATATCTACTCCCTATAGACACTTACATATATACCCACACATACACATATGCTAATATAGGACACATATATAGGACTGATTTTTGGAGGTGGTTTAAGGGTAGCTATGGGCTGATGTTTAGGGGTGTACACAGGCTAGTTTTGGGAGTACTCAAAGGCTGATTTGAGGCCTGTTGGGGACAGCCTCTAGGCTGGTTAAGGAGTGGGTTTTGGACAGGTAATAAGGACTATTTTGGGCTTCAAATGACAGGTTTGGGGAGGTGGCTTGAGGGGCTAACTAAGTGGCTGTTATGGGGACTATAAGGACTGGGTTTGGACTGCTATATGGGTGTTAACAAACTGGTTGTAGGGACTGGTTTTAGGACAAGTTGAGGACTGATTTGGCATGGTTTGTAGGCTGGTTTTGTGGACAGGTTTATGGCTGATATGTAGGGGTTCATGGCTGATATGGGGACTGGAAAAATGTAGGCTGAAATGGGCTACATGGCTGTCCATTTTGGACAGGTGAAGGGGCTATTCAAGGCTGGTTTGTAAGGCTTGTTTAGGGGCTGAATTGGACAAGTTGGGGTGGCCAATAGGGACTGATTTGTAGGCTGTATTTGGGACAGCTGCTATGGCTGATATAGGGACTGAATTGGGACACTATGTGGTGATTTAGGGGACAGGTTTGGGGAGGTATCTAAGGCTGGTATGGAGTGGTCTAGGGCTGCTAGATGGGTGAACCATGGGGCTAATTGGGACAGCCATTAGGCTGGACAAAGTGGCAGGTTTAAGGGTGCTATGGGGGCTGTCATGTAGGCTGGAAATGGGGACTGCTTGGGGACTGGATTGAAGGCTGATATGGGACTGGCAAGGGGCTGTGTTTGGGCCTGAATTGGCTGATATATGGGGGCATGTTTGAGGCTCTAAATGGTTGTCAATGGGACTGAACAAAGGGTGGTTAGAAGGCTACTATGGGAGGGTGTCACAGGGTGAAATGTGGGCTGATTGCCCTGCTACTGCTGCTGTTACATGCTGCTATTAAGAGTTGCCCACTCCCCTCACACTCTCTATACTTCACTCACATCCCCTCTCTAATCTCTCACAATACAAACACATATACACACACTCTAACACTCAACCAACACTCTCAATTTCCTAATCCCACTCTCTCATTCTCCCTCTAATCCCTCACTTCCAATCTCTCAAACACCTTCCATGCACCAACACACACAAACACAACATTCTCATGCCCTCTACCCTTGGCCGAAATTCACCCAAATATGAATAGAATGAAACACACATGACACACCACTTATACACATATAAATTAGACACCATATATATATATATATATATATATATATATATATATATATATATATATATATATATATATATATATATATATATATATATATATTTGGTTATATATATATATATGTTTTATATATATATATATATATATATATATATATATATATATAACATATATATATATATAACCAAATATATATTTTTTATATATATATATATATATATATATATATATATATATATATATATATATATATATATATATGTATATATATACACATATAAATTATTATGATACAATATGATACATAGAAAATACACCTCTAAACTATATAAAATCTGAGATTAAATATCTAGATAAATCATTCTACAATATATATAATATACAAGTGTCCAAAATTGGGAGTTTCCCACATGGACACGAAGCACAACACAAAGGACACTCCTATGACCTCCAAATGGACACGAAACGGACACAAATGGAGACACAACCATGGGGGTCATTCTTATGGGTCAAAAATCAACCTATATGCATGAGGAAATGAAAAGGAGAAGGGATTTATACCTCCCGGTAGATCGAATCGAAGAAAAGCCTTCCCGAAGCGACACCGACACGTAGAGATTCCAAAAGGACACGAACGAGCTCCGAATCCTCTCAAACTTGGGTAGCTTCCTCCTTGGCTTGAATGGAGAAGGAAAAAAGAAGATTTGGTGGAGAAATGGAAAGATTTGGTGGAGAAATTTCTAGGGATTGCTCTCTAACTAATTTGGGGAAGAACAAGAAAGAGAATGGAAATGGAAAATGACAAATGGCTAGAGCCTATCCCCCCTTTACTTGGCCGGCCCTAATTGGCTGATTTCTCCCTATTTTGCAATGTCAAAAATACCCCTACACTAATATATTATCAATACATTGGAAAGGGGTTTAAGTCGGGGGCTAGTTTGGTCATTCCTAAAACACTAATCACACTAATCATATCCAAATAAATTAGCCTAGTCACTAACTAAAATAATTAATATGTGGGCTATGGCTAACTAGTGTGGGTCCCACTAGAGTCAACACTACCCCGGGTCCCCGTTACAAGTCGGATCGAGCTGAAATTCGAACCCGACTCAAATAACCCCAAAACAATATCATAAATAATAAAATAAATTTCAAAAATATTTTAAAAATATAAAATGACAAAAATACCCCTGTTCCTGAAAGCTGGGGGTGACAAATTCCTCAAAATTAAAACCAAACAATAGTAAAATATCAAAATCACAAGTCATAATTTTAAATAGTTTAAAAATGATTAAAAATCACCAAAAATCATAATATAAAATAATTATCAATAAATAATAATTATAATTATAAAATTTCAAAATTATCCTCATCTGGAAAACTGGGTGTTACAATCCTACCAACCTTATAAAAATTTCGTCCTCGAAATTAAGATGATCGCACCCCCTTCTAGGTCAAACATAGTCAAGGGTCAATCACTAGTCAATTTCTCAACATCCAAGTACTTGGTCATCAACTGGTCAACTTATTAGGGTTTTACCTATGCTAGCTATCTAGGTGTTGACAACTAGAGATTAGCAAAAGAAAAACTCTATAATAGACTAACTCTTAACTTCCCAATCTTATCAAGTCACCCATAACTAAATACCCATAATCTAAGCACACAAATCCCAAATACCATATATACATAAGCTCAAGAACAACAACCCATTACATATAACCTAAGTATATCGTCTATATATCCATACATATATAACTGATCATCAAGGGTTAAAGTAGACTAAACTTATAAGGAACTGAACAAATGCTCAGAAATTAGGCTAAGGATGAATGGTCTGAAACATCAATGTAGGCAAAAGAAAATGATGCTCAGGAGACTAAATTTATAAACAAAGGTCAGGACATCTAGTGAAGGGTCTGCACACTGCCTATAAAGGTTGACCTATCATGCCTAAACTCATCACAAGGAGAACTTATCTAAAATAGGAAACTGAACCAAATATAGGCTAAACAACATGTCTATAATCCTATACAACAATGGCCTATATACCAACCAACCCATATCCCATATACCAATATCATCTGCAATCTATCTATATATAGACCTCTCAGTCTTAGGTGAACTACAACTATACTCAAGGACAGGCTCTGGTCATGGGTGCCTTACTGGAAAGGACAAGGAAAAATAATAACAATCATCAAGACTGCAGAGCAGACTAACATCCTCTAGGGAAACTGATAGGTATTGTAAATAACAGGAGAATTATCTGCAATGGGTTACTATTCTAACACCAATGCTAACTATCACCTCTAGGGTACAGACACTCTATAAGTCATCATATCATTATACTATGAAGGAACTACCTATGAATAAGCTCTACAAACTAAATATCCCTACTCCTAAGTTATTTACAACAACAGAAGGGTATGATGTTCAAAAACCTTCAAGATACAATCTGATAATCATATGCGTCTGTCCAAAAATCATGTTACTCGGAGACTTCGTCATGCTAGTGAGCAAGGCTACGATAATCACAGAGTCCTTGACTAAGGTACATACCTCTAAGTTCATGGTATTTAAATTTCCGTATTGCCGCATGCGACGGCAAAAACCTTAAATTCCCACGCCCGAGAAATACGTCCCAAAATCTGACTATATGTCCTCACTATGCCAGCTAACACAACTATCGAAGATTCCAGATCCCATAACTGAGGTGACCTAGCCCATATGATTTCCTCAGAAGAAAAACAAACATAACAAAAGAGCAACATTACAAAATTAATCAATCAACAAGGAACAGATGGAATCGGATTTCAAGGTAGTTATAAAAGACAATTGCGGGAATGGAACAGAGAAGAACGGAACTTGCAGCAAGATCTCTAATGGTCTGTGCATCCTCGACTGTCCTGGTGATAGCTCGCCCTGCTGGTTTCCCCTAGTCTGCTGCTGATGCTGCATGAACCGCTGCTGCTGAGAGAAATCAGGAATGACGGAAAAAAGTCTCTGTACAGACAGAGGTGCACCTCCAATGTAGCAGAAACACCAACCTGAGTCGGCATAATAGGAACTGCGGTCTCGAGGCCCTGATGGACAGGACGAGAGGTGGCCAGCCTCTCGATAGTATTCCCCGGACCGGAGCGATGAGATCGTGTCTTCATAACCATCATGAAGACAGATCAAAACAAGGAGCAATTTCTAAGAATGAAACAAAAATTCAAAGGAGGACAGTTTACATTCAAGGGAAGTCATTAAGCAACAATTTAGATAAAGGAATCTGATTAAGAGTTTTCCTAGTGTGATTGAGTACCCTCAAAAATATCCTAATCCTACTGCAGGCTGTAGTGATACTCTAGTTCGAATACCACTACATAAACTCGACCTGCATGGGCCACCACTAAAAACGTGTCATGATCTGCACCCACTGTAAGGGTACGAGAACGTAACAACGCCCAGCCTACGCCGCAGTGTCGACGGTAGAACGCTGTCCTAGGTCAATCATCTAACAATATAAAGGTACCTGTACAGTATATACACTCTGAATGGAGGTGACATAGCAATATACAGTCTCAATCACATCTAAGGCAGAATGATAAGATAGAAAGATAGATAGATAAATACTGAAATGAGAGAGAGTCCACATAAATACAACCAGAGAGTCTAAGTGTCTAAGATAACATCTCAGCACCATCCAGAAATACAAGTCTCAACTGCTGAATATGAAAGAATATATACAATCCAGATCACAAATGACAGAAATAGTAAAACCTAGACTAGGGAGCCTCGGTCTCTAAAGCTAGTGGATCCGACTGGAAATCTGGGTCACAAGAGTCATCTACAGCTATCCCATAGTAGATGTCTATGCAGGCCTCATCCTCATCCTCTGTAATATTTTCAATAGGTCCTGTCAGGACAGGAGCGAGCACAAAACATCTCACGCAGTTCATATCAAGTTAGGAAATATAAAGCATGCAATAGAGTAAGGTACAGGAAACGCTAAAAGAAGAATGTATATAAAAACAGCAGAGATTTGATAATGGGAAATATCTATATATGATAAGTAAGAACTGTAAGCAATATGTGATTTATAGTACAATATGGTTATGTAAACGGGTTAGGTTATACAATAAAATGGGACTCCTTTGTACGTGGGTGTACAATGGACATATACAATTTCTTATACAATAGGATTGATCACATAACCATTTCTACTCTCCCTCCCCAATCAATACACAAGGATCCAATTCAGTTACGTTACCTTATACAATGGCTTGTACAATGGCTTGTGTAGTGTCCCGCTCTGCGAAGGCACTAGATAGACAGAAAGATTCGATTGCTGGCTCTGCAACAGAAGACGATTAATCTGGTGAGTGGATGAAGTCTCATTTGCTGATTCGCATACGCCTTAAGAATCTGAATTTTTGATTGAATGCTTTTGTTAATAACAAGATGGTAAATCTTTGAGTATGCTTTAAGAGAATTCACATGTTGCCTTGCTAAGAAATGAATGTTGCCTTGATAAAGAGAACCTTGTCATGCTAATAACAAGATGGTAACCAGTATGTATGCTTGTAAGAGATTTCACATGTTGCCATGCTAAGAACAAAGAAAGAGAGAACCTGTATGCTAAAGAAAGAATTAATCTGCATGCTAATAAGAAGACTTGTTGCCTTGCTAGTACAAGAAACTAGATAATCTGTATGTATAAGAAGTAGAACTACTCAACTGCTTGCTTGCAAATGTATGTCTAACGTAGAGGGCATCCATGTTAAAATGGGTGCCGGTATGTTATCTGGGGGCTTCGGCTCTGTTATCTGTTATCTGGGGGCGACGGCTCCACTATCTGGGGGCTTCGGCTCCACTATCTGGGGGTTTCGGCTCCACTATCTGGGGACTTCGGCTCTGTTATGGCTTCGGCTCTATTGTATGGGGGCTTCGGCTCTGTTATCTGGGGGCTTCGGCTCTGTTATCTGATGGACTTCAATGAATAATCGCCAATATATCAAATGTACCTCAAGAGTTTAGATCATATGGAAAATGATGGTTTTATCATGTTTATGCTAATCCTTGTTTTGTGCAGGGATGGATGGTCGGCTATGGTAAGAATCACTGAAAAGTGATACACATGTATTGCTTGAGTTTGCTATATGAATTGCTTGAAAGATTAATTTGTTACCAAGAAGTGCTATGTTCTACTAAAGAAAAGATGTAATATCATGCTTGTAATCTGACCCTTAGAATGTTTTGAATCAAAGAAAAGATATGATATCGTGCTTATACTTGTCCGTAAGAATTGCTTGATCAAAGAAATGAATATGCTCATGAAACACGCTGCGCACTGCACATGAAATGATTAGTCATCGTGCTAGAATTGATTAGTCCCATGTATGCTCGAAATGAAATGAAACAAATGTTGGCTTTTCAAAGATGTGTTTTCAAAAAGAATATAAACTGTCTCTGTATGCATGAAATGAACATAGGTAAAAAGTAGCAAGATCATATCACAAGAAACGTTTTCTCACTAAATAAACAGTGATCATTTCAGACAAATGTAGCTCTTTGTCCATAATTCACCAGTATGCTGATATACTGACCCACCATCAGTCTGCATGCAGGTGCACTATGCATCGCGAAGAAAAGTCTGAAGCGATAGCCCGAGCCTCATCCTTAGGAGCCAGAAATCAGAAGAGATGCCAAGAGATGACATCTGTGCAAGTGTTTGGTTTTGTATATAAAAGGATGTAATGTATGGGAACGGGATCATTGTAATCTGTAAAGTTCTGAGAGAATGTAACCTTGTATCAGAGAGAATCGAGAGCTTGTAATATGTTCAAATGAAATTAATAAAGAGAATTGTTTCTTGTTACCATTGTGTTCAATGCATGTATTCTGAAATATGTCTGATGCTGCTTTAATTATCTGCGATACGTTCCGCTGCGTATTGTTAACCTTGTCTATCTTATCTTGTTCCAGGTCTTGGCCTTGTACAAGCACAAGTTAGGCTTGTACGGCATCACACCTTAGCGAGGACGAACGGTCCCAAAGAGTCCGAAGCGAGGACGAAAGGACTTTGCGGGATCGGGGCATGACAGAATGGTATCAGAGCAACACGATCCTCTGGCCAATTTTGATTCAATTGAATTTGTACATGTCTTCTGATCGAAATTCCATTGCCTACTCGATATCAATAATGAGATGAACGTTCCATACAATAAGTCCGTAAATATTTTTATGATGCCAGCAAATGTTTTATCGCTTTGATTGATTGAGATTGAAATGCTTTATTGAATAAGAGTTTGGACATGATCTGAATTGTGATTTCATGGATTGATGATGGCGAAAGATGAGGACTATTGCTGTTAAGGATATCGTAAGTTTCTCCTTAAGTTTCGAGGACGAAATTTCTTTTCGGTGGGTAATTATGTTGTGCCCCGCTCCGCGAAGGCACTAGATAGACAGAAAGATCGGATTGCTGGCTCTGCAACAGAAGACGATTAATCTGGGTGAGTGGATGAAGTCTCATTTGCTGATTCGCTTACGCCTTAAGAATCTGAATTTTTGATTGAATGCTTTTGTTAATAACAAGATGGTAAATCTTTGAGTATGCTTTAAGAGAATTCACATGTTGCCTTGCTAAAAAATGAATGTAGTCTTGATAAAGAGAACCTTGTCATGCTAATAACAAGATGGTAACCAGTATGTATGCTTGTAAGAGATTTCACATGTTGCCATGCTAAGAACAAAGAAAGAGAGAACCTGTATGCTAAAGAAAGAATTAATCTGCATGCTAATAAGAAGACTTGTTGCCTTGCTAGTACAAGAAACTAGATAATCTGTATGTATAAGAAGTAAAACTGCTCAACTGCTTGCTTGCAAATGTATGTCTAACGCAGAGGGCATCCATGTGAAAATGGGTGCCGGTATGTTATCTGGGGGCTTCGGCTCTGTTATCTGTTATCTGGGGGCTACGGGTCTGCTATCTGTTATCTGGGGGCGACGGCTCCACTATCTGGGGGCTTCGGCTCCACTATCTAGGGGTTTCGGCTCCACTATCTGGGAGCTTCGGCTCTGTTATGGCTTCGGCTCTATTGTATGGGGGCTTCGGCTCTGTTAACTGGGGGCTTCGGCTCTATTATCTGATGGACTTCAATGAATAATCGCCAATAGATCAAATGTACCTCAAGAGTTTAGATCATATGGAAAATGATGGTTTTATCATGTTTATGCTAATCTTTGTTTTGTGCAGGGATGGACGGTCGGCTATGGTAAGAATCACTGAAAAGTGATACACATGTATTGCTTGAGTTTGCTATATGAATTGCTTGAAAGATTAATTTGTTACCAAAAAGTGCTATATTCTACTAAAGAAAAGATGTAATATCATGCTTGTAATCTGACCCTTAGAATGTCTTGAATCAAAGAAAATATATGATATCGTGCTTATACTTGTCCGTAAGAATTGCTTGATCAAAGAAATGAATATGCTCATGAAATACGCTGCGCACTGCACATGAAATGATTAGTCATCGTACTAGAATTGATTAGTCCCCTGTATGCTCGAAATAAAATGAAACAAATATTGGCTTTTCAAAGATGTGTTTTCAAAAAGAATGTAAACTGTCTCTGTATGCATAAAATGAACATAGGTAAAAAGTAGCAAGATCATATCACAAGAAACATTTTCTCACTAAATGAACAGTGATCGTTTCAGACAAATGTAGCTCTTTGTCCACAATTCACCAGTATGCTGATATACTGACCCACCATCAGTCTGCATGCAGGTGCACTATGCATCGAGAAGGATAGTCCGAAGTGATAGCCCGAGCCTCATCCTTAGGAGCCAGAAATCAGAAGAGATGCCAAGAGATGACATCTGTGCAAGAGTTTGGTTTTGTATATAAAAGGATGTAATGTATGGGAACAGGATCATTGTAATCTGTAAAGTTCTGAGAGAATGTAGCCTTGTATCAGAGAGAATCGAGAGCTTGTAATCTGTTCAAATGAAATCAATAAAGAGAATTGTTTTTTGTTACCATTGTGTTCAATGCATGTATTCTGAAATATGTCCGCTGCTGCTTCAATTATCTGCGATACGTTCCGCTGCGTATTGTCAACCTTGTCGATCTTGTCTTGTTCCAGGTCTTGGCCTTGTACAAGCGCAACTTAGGCTTGCACGGCATCACACCTTAGCAAGGACGAACGGTCCCAAAGAGTCTGAAGCGAGGACAAAAGGACTCTGCGGGATCGGGGCGTGACAGAATTCCGCGAAGGCACTAGATAGACAGAAAGATCGGATTGCTGGCTCTGCAACAGAAGACGATTAATCTGGGTGAGTGAATGAAGTCTCATTTGCTGATTCGCTTACGCCTTAAGAATCTGAATTTTTGATTGAATGCTTTTGTTAATAACAAGATGGTAAATCTTTGAGTATGCTTTAAGAGAATTCACATGTTGCCTTGCTAAGAAATGAATGTTGCCTTGATAAAGAGAACCTTGTCATGCTAATAACAAGATAGTAACCAGTATGTATGCTTGTAAGAGATTTCACATGTTGCCATGCTAAGAACAAAGAAAGAGAGAACCTGTATGCTAAAGAAAGAATTAATCTGCATGCTAATAAGAAGACTTGTTGCCTTGCTAGTACAAGAAACTAGATAATATGCATGTATAAGAAGTAGAACTGCTTAACTGCTTGCTTGAAAATGTATGTCTAACGCAGAGGGCATCCATGTGAAAATGGGTGCCAGTATGTTATCTGGGGGCTACGGCTCTGTTATCTGTTATCTGGGGGCGACGGCTCCACTATCTGGGGGCTTCGGCTCCACTATCTGGGGGTTTTGGCTCCACTATCTGGGGGCTTCGGCTCTGTTATGGCTTCGGCTCTATTGTATGGGGGCTTCGGCTCTGTTATCTGGGGGCTTCGGCTCTGTTATCTGATGGACTTCAATGAATAATCGCCAATAGATCAAATGTACCTCAAGAGTTCAGATCATATGGAAAATGATGGTTTTATCATGTTTATGCTAATCCTTGTCTTGTGCAGGGATGGACGGTTGGCTATGGTAAGAATTACTGAAAAGTGATACACATGTATTGCTTGAGTTTGCTATATGAATTGCTTGAAAGATTAATTTGTTACCAAGAAGTGCTATGTTCTACTAAAGAAAAGATGTAATATCATGCTTGTAATCTGACCCTTAGAATGTCTTGAATCAAAAAAAGATATGATATCGTGCTTATACTTGTCCGTAAGAATTGCTTGATCAAAGAAATGAATATGCTCATGAAACATGTTGCGCACTGCACATGAAATGATTAGTCATCGTGCTAGAATTGATTAATCCCCTGTATGATCGAAATAAAAAGAAACAAATGTTAGCTTTTCAAAGATGTGTTTTCAAAAAGAATATAACCTGTCTCTGTATGTATGAAATGAATATAGGTAAAAAGTAGCAAGATCATATCACAAGAAACATTTTCTCACTAAATGAACAGTGATCATTTCAGACAAATGTAGCTCTTTGTCCACAATTCACCAGTATGCTGATATACTGACCCACCATCAGTCTGCATGCAGGTGTACTATGCATCGAGAAGGATAGTCCGAAGCGATAGCCCGAGCCTCATCCTTAGGAGCCAGAAATCAGAAGAGATGCCAAGAGATGACATCTGTGCAAGAGTTTGGTTTTGTATATAAAAGGATGTAATGTATGGGAACGGGATCATTGTAATCTGTAAAGTTCTGAGAGAATGTAACCTTGTATCAGAGAGAATCGAGAGCTTGTAATCTGTTCAAATGAAATCAATAAAGAGAATTGTTTCTTGTTACCATTGTGTTCAATGCATGTATTCTGAAATATGTCCGCTGCTGCTTCAATTATCTGCGATACGTTCCGCTGCGTATTGTCAACCTTGTCTATCTTGTCTTGTTCCAGGTCTTGGCCTTGTACAAGCGCAACTTAGGCTTGCACGGCATCACGCCTTAGCGAGGACGAACGGTCCCAAAGAGTCCAAAACGAGGATGAAAGGACTCTGCGGGATCGGGGCGTGACAGCTTGTACAATAGCTTGTACAATAGTGCTCAATGTGATAATGAGAGTACAATATGCACAATGAGTGTACAATGATAAGGGTATTCAATAAATACAATATGTTAGTGAAACGCACATCACAATATGTATTTAGTGAACACAAAGGAGATAACATCTCAAAAGAAGATCCATATAGTACCAATCCGTGATAATAATCGTGTCAGCATCAAGTACAGTAATCTAGAGCAAGAATGTAAATCCAGACAAGTATGAAATGGTCAGAGAATGTACTCGCCTGATATCCTGAGTGTCTGAAGAGAATATAATGTCCGAAGAGTGGTGTCTGTCTCCTATAGAACAGTATAAGTCACTATGAGTCTAAAATGATAATAAGATGCAATTCAATGCATTCTAAATGAATCTAGGTCAATCTAGGTCAAACTAGCTCAAACTGAGTCATACTAGGTCGTACTGAGCCAAACTGGGTCACACTAGGACAACCAAGGTCAAACAAGGCCACAGGAAATCAATCCAAGTCAAATTAGGTCAAACGGGGTCAAAGGTTGACTTACAGTTGACTTTTGGTCAAAAAGTCAACTCTGGTCAACTCTGGTCAATACTGAGTCAACCCTGGGTCAACCCTAGGTCAAACAAGTCTAATGTTGACCAACTATTGACTTTCAGTCAACTGGTCAACTCTGGTTTGGTTTCGGTCAAATCTTGTCGCTTAAAGGCTAAGTTTGACTCTCGGTTGACTTTTGGTCAAAATGGCCAACTGACGTCAAAACTAGTCTAGGACCACTACATTTGATCATTACCAACCAAGGGAACCAAGTTCTAACCATATCTTAGACTCCAAACTCAATTACCCTATTTTTAGGTAAAACCTATATTACCTTACCAAGGTAAATACCAATACCTTGCACATACCACTCTAACCTAGGAATACTAGCCTAGGTTTCCTAGGATAGCTAGATACTATCCTATACTAACATTACCTACCAAGAAATTCTAGTATCTAGGTCATCTAGATCATCTTATGACACATGTTGATTTCTAACCATTACCTTACCCTATACCATGAATTATCCTCACATCACTCTAGCACTCACCCATACCACTCACTCACACGCAACACTCACATATACCACACTCATATCGGCCTTCCTATATGTTTAGATATAGGCTAATACCTATAGGCTACTAGCTATATATATCTACTCCCTATAGACACTTACATATATACCCACACATACACATAGGCTAATATAGGACACATATATAAGACTGATTTTTGGGGGTGGTTTAAGGGCAGCTATGAGTTGATGTTTAGGGGTGTACACAGGCTGGTTTTGTGAGTACTCAAAGGCTGATTTGAGGCCTGTTGGGGACAGCCTCTAGGCTAGTTAAGGAGTAGGTTTTGGACAGGTAATAAGGACTGTTTTGGGCTTCAAATGACAGGTTTGGGGAGGTAGCTTATGGGGCTAACTAAGTGGCTGTTATGGGGACTATAAGGACTGGGTTTGGACTGCTATATGGGTGTTAACAAACTGGTTGTAGGGACTGGTTTTAGGACAAGTTTAGGACTGATTTGGCATGGTTTGTAGGCTGGTTTTGTGGACAGGTTTGTGGCTGATATGTAGGGGTTCATGGCTGATATGGGGACTGGAAAAATGTAGGCTGAAATGGGCTACATGGCTGTCCATTTTGGACAGGTGAAGGGGCTATTCAAGGCTGGTTTGTGAGGCTTGTTTAGGGACTGAATTGGACAGGTTGGGGTGGCCAATAGGGACTGATTTATAGGCTGTATTTGGGACAGCTGCTATGGCTGATATAGGGACTGAATTGGGACACTATGTGGTGATTTAGGGGACAGGTTTAGGGAGGTATCTAAGGCTGGTATGGAGTGGTCTAGGGCTGCTAGATGGGTGAACCATGGGGCTAATTGGGACAGCCATTAGGCTGGACAAAGTGGCAGGTTTAAGGGTGCTATGGGGGCTATCATGTAGGCTGGAAATGGGGACTGCTTGGGGACTGGATTGAAGGCTGATATGGGACTGGCAAGGGGCTGTGTTTGGGCCTGAATTGGCTGATATATGGGGGCATGTTTGAGGCTCTAAATGGTTGTCAATGGTACTGAACAAAGGGTGGTTAGAAGGCTACTATGGGAGGGTGTCATAGGGTGAAATGGGGGCTGATTGCCCTGCTACTGCTGCTATTACCTGCTGCTATTAAGAGCAGCCCACTCCCCTCACACTCTCTATACTTCACTCATATCCCCTCTCTAATCTCTCACAATACAAACACATATACACACACTCTAACACTCAACCAACACTCTCAATTTCCTAATCCTACTCTCTCATTCTCCCTCTAATCCCTCACTCCTAATCTCTCAAACACCTTCCATGCACCAACACACACAAACACAACATTCCTCATGCCCTCTACCCTTGGCCGAAATTCACCCAAATATGAACACAATGAAACACACATGACACACCACTTATACACATTTAAATTAGACACCATATATATATATACATATATATATAGAGAGACATTAATACATATATATATAACCATATATATATATATATATATATATATATATATATATATACACATATAAATTATTATGATACAATATGATACATAGAAAATGCACCTCTAAACTATATAAAATCTGAGATTAAATATCTAGATAAATCATTCTACAATATATATAATATACTAGTGTCCAAAATTGGGAGTTTCCCACATGGACACGAAGCACAACACAAAGGACACTCCTATGACCTCCAAATGGACACGAAACAGACACAAATGGAGACACAACCATGGGGGTCATTCCTATGGGTCAAAAATCAACCTATATGCATGAGGAAATGAAAAGGAGATGGGATTTATACCTCCCGGTAGATCGAATCGAAGAAAAGCCTTCCCGAAGTAACACCGACATGTAGAGATTCCAAAAGGACACGAACGAGCTCCGAATCCTCTCAAACTTGGGTAGCTTCCTCCTTGGCTTGAATGGAGAAAGAAAGAAGAAGATTTGGTGGAGAAATGGAAGGATTTGGTGGAGAAATTTCTAGAGATTGCTCTCTAACTAATTTGGGAAAGAAAAAGAGAGAGAATGGAAATGGAAAATGACAAATGGCTAGAGCCTATCCCCCCCCCCCTTTACTTGGCCGGCCCTAATGGACTGATTTCTCCCTATTTTGCAATGTCAAAAATACCCCTACACTAATCTATTATCAATACATTGGAAAGGGGTTTAAGTCGGGGGCTAGTTTGGTCATTCCTAAAACACTAATCACACTAATCATATCCAAATAAATTAGCCTAGTCACTAACTAAAATAATTAACATATGGGCCATGGCTAACTGGTGTGGGTCCCACTAGAGTCAACACTACCCCGGGTCCCCGTTACAAGTCGGATCGAGCTGAAATTCGAACCCGACTCAAATAACCCCAAAACAATATCATAAATAATAAAATAAATTTCAAAAATACAAAATGAGAAAAATATCCCTGTTCCTGAAAGCTGGGGGTGACAAATTCCTCGAAATTAAAACCAAACAATAGTAAAATGTCAAAATCACAAGTCATAATTTTAAACAGTTTAAAAATGATTAAAAATTACCAAAAATCATAATATGAAATAATTATCAAAAAATAATAATTATAATTATAAATTTTCAAAATTACCCTCATCTGGAAAACTGGGTGTTACAGGATGGCACGATCATATAGTCATATATCCACGGACGTCCCAGAAGGATGTTGTAGGAGGTGTCTGCATCTATGACGTAGCAGGTAACTTCCGTCCTCAAGTCACCAATCTGGCACTTCAATCGGATTTTCCCTAGGAGATAGCTTCTCCCTGAGTTAAACCCGCTAGTGGCTGTGTTGGTTGCTGCTAGCCGGTGCATAGGGATGCCAAGAAGTTGGAGCAGGCTTTTTGGGATAATACTTATTGTTCATCCCGGGTCGATATGCATCTGATCCACCTTGATGTCGCCGATGTATCCAGTGTAGTATAAGGGGCGATCATACAATATTCTTAATCAATATGTCCTGCGGAGTAAATACGATGTTGGACATTGTATCTGTGCTACCGCCGTCTTGTAGATATGCTAGTGGATCTTCCCCTGGAGGCTTGACCTGGGCTAAGTAGGCATCGGCATTCTGGAGTGCTTCGCTTAATGCGACACAAAGATCCTTGGAGAGCCTTAGGAGCTCATATAGCGACAACTTTGCTGGCGTATTAGCCAATTATGCTAATATGTCGTAGTTGTAAGATCTCTCAAGTCCCTGAGGTACATCATTGCGGAGTGGCCTATCGAAGCGGGTTTTCTCTGTTTTGGATTTGTCCGCAAGTGGAGGCTGAGATGGCCTTGGAACATCAGAGGGAGGCAACGTTGCCGGCTGAGGATCTTCGGCTGGACTATCTTGTATGGACTGGACTTGTGCTCCAGACCGGGTAACAACATCTGCAGCTTCTTCAGCTTCGACTAAAATTGTGTGGCAGACTCTAGACTTCTTGTCCTTCTTCTTGCTGGGAGGAGATGACACCCCCTGGGTAACTTCTGGCACCAAGTCTGGGTGTACCCACATGATCTTTCCTCGCGATGTAGTGAGGGGTACCAATCCAGATGTCTGGTTTCGGGCGGGTGGAAGGTTAGTAACCTCCATCGTTGCCCGGGGGACAGGTATTATCCCGTCTGGAGTGCTTGTTGGAGGAAAGTTGTCGAACTGAATAGATACCATGTTTGCTGCCACGGTAACCTCTTCAAAGTCTATCGACAGAGCTTTGGAGTCGATAAGACTCTGGATGTACCGATTCAATTGGAAGCAATCCTGGGTGGCGTGATGGACATAGCGGTAGAAGTGACAGTACTTTGGGTCCTCCATTTCTGCTGCTCGAAGCTCGTGTCTTGGTGGTGGGAGCTGGATCCTACCCCCTTTTAAGAGCATATCGAAGATAGGTTTGACATGACTATCTTCGAATGAGTAGTTGATCTTGGGCTACTGACCTTCCGTCTATTTTTGCTCAGGCTTCTGAGTCGCATCAGTGACCATGGCCTGCTTGCCCTTATTGTCCCGGTTAGCGGTGGCGCCACTGTTGTTGTTGCTGGCGGTGGACCCAGGACGTCTACCCTTATCTTCTCCGTCTGGGATATGTATCCCCAGCTGGCGAGCCTTCTTCAATTTTGCTTCCGCGTTGGTAGCACTTATGATGAAAGTCGTCTAGTCTCTGAACTGATCATCTTCCATCTAGAGGCTAATTGCAGGGAGCAGCTTCTTCTGGCAGATTTTAATTAGGGAACTCTTGAGATTGCCCTGAGGCAATCTCATCGCGGTTTGGCAGAACCGCTCGATATAGTTTCTCGTCAGCTCTCTTTCTCCCTGAACGACGTCCATGAGAGATGACATTGTCACGTCATGCCCCACTTCGTAGAATCTCTCCAGGAATATATGCTTGAAGCTGTCGAAAGAATGGATACAGTTGTCGGGAAGATTGCGGTACCAGTCGAACGCGATCCCTTCCAAGGCTCCGATGAATAATCGCGTGAGGATGGCGTCACTATGCGGCAAGTGGTCGGTGGTGACTTCAAAGTAAGTCATGTACCGACTAGCGGAGGTCTTTCCATCATAAGAATCGATATGGAACGACTTGTACCGCAGTAAAAAAGGTACATCCCTCCATGCGACTGGATATGACTGCCGTATTCTGAGATCCCGAGAGGAGTCTCGGGCATTGAACATCGCCCGAAGCTCCTGGACTTCCCTCCTAGCCTCCTTGGCTTTATCTACAGCTGAAGGAACGGATAGTACTTCGGGATCATCATCCAAAGGAGGGGCGATCGTGTTGGAGTCCGTGTTGACGGTGGGTCCCAAGCTTGTTTGTCCGGGCGTCCTCGCTGGTTGAGCTGGCAAGGCGGCTTTGATTTCGTCCACCGACTTGACTAAGGACATGAGCATGGCTTCGAGCACTTCTAGCCGTTGTCGGTCGAAAGACACTTCATGATCGTTGTTAGTCATAAAGACTGTCCTCACGTGGGTAGAAGTAGAAGGGATTGTGGCAGAGGTACTCTCGGTACCGTACCCTTGTATAAAGAAATTGTCAGGAAATATTGGAATATCATCTTCGTCAGACTCGGCATGGATGCTACTCCCTTTGTAGGAAGCCGCATCGTCTTGTTGAGGGAGGTGGCCCTCAGGAAAATATGGTTCTGTTGTAGAGTTCTGGGGGTCTCTACCCCCTGCGTGTGCTCTTGGTACACCGGATTGTTGCATACATTGAGGGGGCTGCTACCTCCAGCTTCATCTACTCTCAAGGTGGCTGTAGGTGCACCCCCAAGTGCTGAAAGCTTCTTCTTGGATCGAGTGCCTAAATAGACATCCCCTGTGGTTGAAAGAAATCTCCCAGATGAGGGTCTTCTTGCAATACTGGACGAGATTGCCGGGCTGGAAGAGCCTATCTTCTTTCCACCCTTGCCAGGAGGAACTTTTTGGGTTGAGTTACAGGAGGCGAAAGAAAACTCTTCGTTCCCTGGAATTTGCACCTGTCGGACAGGTGCTGGCTACTGCAGTCGTTGGAAAACTGACTGTCGATCTTCTGGTACTGCTGATTTGTTGCAGCAGCAGTTGATGATGACCTGAGTGCAATGACGCCCCGAGAGGGACTCGCTGCATGCTGACGCTGCCGTCTTGCGCTTGTGAGTAATCATGTCACGTAAGTCGATAGGAAGCTGCTCTGTCTTTGCACCAAACTTGTGAACTCGGGAATCCCGAGCGCAGGGGTGCTTAGGCATCATATTTTCTCCCTGATCCATGGCTAGTAAAAGCACTTGCTCTGGATCTTTAGAGGGAGACTTTCTATCATAAGCCCGTGTAACGGTTAACGGTGCCCACTGACAGTCAGCAACTTGGACAGTTAACTGGACTGGTTGAGCCCGTACTGCCCTAGACCTTTTTGACTTAGCGCCCGAAAGTGCATAGTAAAAAGAGTCCAGACTGATACATCCCGCTTCTTTAATGGGCCGCATGGCGTCGGGCCCGCATGAGAGGCACGGACCATCTTCTTGCGGCTAGAGCTGGTTACCGCATGAATCATCTTCCTACGGCGGGAGTTGGCTGCCGTATGAGTTTTCTGCCTGCGGCCAGAGTTGGTTGTTGTATGGGCAGACTGCATATCTCCTCTCTGCGGCCTCCTCTTTGTTCGTATGTAGTTCCCTTGTGCCCCCAAAAACTCAACATCATAGTATTTTCCTCTACTGTATTTGGGGACAGTGGGGTCCTCTGTGGTCGGAAACAAAGCCACAGGAGAGTTCTAGTCACCGTCTTGGGTTGCAGAAGGAGCTTCTTCGAGAACTTGGTCGAAGACAACAATTTTGCATACCGACGCCTTGCAAGTCCTCTTCGGGTTGGCTCGCTTCTGAGACAGGCTGGCGCTCCCTTCAGAGAGCAATTCTTCGAAAGCTTGTTGGTCGAAGCAGACCACAAGCATCTGCTGTGTAGAGCCGAGCTTGGACGTGTCAGATTGCGTCACCAACTTCTCATCGAAAGAGAAGGATGTCCCCAGTAGAGTCGTCATCGTGTTTGCCATGAAAATCAATAACAAGTATTATAGAACACTGGAATTGATTGCAAAGTCGCTTGTATAAAGAAGAGCCTAGAAAGAAAGCCTAGGAAATAATCTAAGTACAATTCTTTAGTTTTGATTCTGGGAGGTGACAGTGGAGGCTCTGGAAAGTGCTATAAACTCTGCATTACTCCGTGGACTATCTGATGCAGTCTCTAGTTCGTGAAGATATTGCTTTTCTTTTGAAGGTTGCCAGCCATTATAGGGAGTAGCACCCTACTATTTATAATAGGATAGATTTTGAGCCGCATGGTCGGTTTGCTGCCATGTGGCTGGTTGGCATACAAAGACCCGCTCTCGGGCTGCCATCTGTCGGCTTGTTGGGATTTTGTTGCAGCAAATCTGGGTGGTTAAGGAATCGGTCAGATTGCCACGTGTCCCGTTGCGTATGGTATTCTAAGTCTTTGATCTTATGGGGTCGCATGAGACTCATGCGGCCCGGATCACAGTTGCATGCAGTTTGGAAACTTTGGGGCCACATAAGCTGGGCCGTATGAGGTTCATGCGGCTTGGATGATGCTCCTTTGGCCGCATGGAGGCGTACGAACCCTGCTTTTGGACGACGTCTCACGTCTTCTCTTTCTTGTCAAAGTGTCAGAACTGTCATGCTTTTGCCAGTACTTGTCAGTTTGTCGGTCGAACTGCTCCTCCTTGGTCGCATATTTTCCTTCTACAGCTGTTCAACGATGGGCCGCATGCGGTTTTGAACAGTTATGCGGTTGTCCTTCATGCGGGCCTGTTTGGCCCGAAGTATCTATGCGGCAATTTGTAATCCATATGAACTCGATATTTTTCATGTTTCTACAATATCCACGTGAAATCACTACATAAACTTTAAGCATGCGAAGTTATAAACGTGTTTCCTATAAATTATTGAAAAATTTGGCACAAAAAATGTGGTGGAAACATGTTTAATTAACGAAATTTGACAAAATATTTAAGAATGTGAAGTTTCTAATCTCAATATTTCCATTTTTCGAATATTTGATTGAATTTTTGAACGTATTTTCTTTGCATTGAGCCGATCTATACTCGTATTTTTGCCATCCCGAATTTTTCCCGTTTGACGACTTTCTAACAAGACTATGTAGTTGAAAGAGTAAAATTAAAACCCTCAAAGTTGTCCTCTAGTTTACTTTGTATATACTTGAATGAGTCGATTGCTTTTTTCATTTACAATTTTTTTTATTTTCAGTCAAATAAGTTATGAAATTTGTGTTTGGGCCTCCAAATATTACATAATTAGTGTTTGGGTCTCAAAAGTGTAACAAAAATAATTAGTAACACTTTTTGTGACACTTTTGAAATATTAGTGACACTTTTCAGACCCAAATACTAAGTATGTATAATATGGAGACCCAAACACAAATTCTAAAACTTATTTGAGACCCAGAGTCTAAATATCCCTATTATTTTTATACTGGTTGTTGTAATTAAAAGTGTTAATTAAAAAATACATAAAATAATTAGTCACAGATAGATGGATTTGACGGAAAAGCTTTACGCTGGCAGCATAATCAATTCTATGACATAACAAGTCATTGATGGGGATATCGTCACAGATATATGGATTTGACGTAACAAGATTTGTTAATTAAAAAATAGATAAAATAGTTATTCGCTTGTAGCCGAAACCAAATTGAGTTAACAAAATATTAGATTGCATTAAATCTGAGCTTCTTCGCCGAAACATTCTCCGGCGAAGGATACAAGAGGAGAAAAAAAACTGTAAAAAACTAAAAAAATAGAAAAAGAAGAGGTCTATGTAGACCCCTCACAAACCTCGCGGAGGACCTCCGCAAAGTCCTGTAGGGTGCGCACACCCGCCCTATGGCACAGACGGCGTAACCCTTCCCGCTTCTCCAGAGAATTCCGTTCCTCCGGAGTGATCGGAAACAGGTCAAAGTTGGACGCCAGATCAAGAGGTCGAGCAATGACCTCCATTGACAACCCGTAGGAGGTCAGAAAGTCCGCAGCCTCTGCCAGCCAGTCATCGGCCGGAGGCGGCGCAGAGGGTTCTCCATACGGAGAGGCTAGACGACGATGGAAAGAAAACTCTGGCCATGGTTCCCAACCAGAATATTTTTTTTGGAGCCATGTTAAATGTGCAACCTATCCAAATGAATGGGGACCCCTATGTATATATACACGTTCCTAACCGACTCTTCTTATTTCTTATTGGAAGTTGGGGATATTCAATGACCTCTAGTGACTCTTCTTATTCTCTGACAACGACCTATTTGCCGTGTAATATAGGGTCAAGCAACACGTTTGAACATTATTTAGGATAAAAACAATTAGAAAACATGGAAATTATCATTTTTTGGGTGTCATTTTTCATCAAATGCAAGTCCCAGCTTAGCTGGTTGTGCTGTTTGGCTTTTACATGGAAGGCCTAGGTTCGAGTCTGGTGTGTGGGTTCTGTAGAATTTTTCTATTGTTATCATTTTTTGGGTGCTATTATATGCTTTAACTTAGTATAGAACAATTTGGGACGGATAATGACCATTCTTCGTGCTTCTAACACGGAGAATGTCCATTGTCCGTGCTTCTAACACGGAGAATGGCCATTCTCCATACTTCTAACATGAAGAATGTCCCTTCTCCGTGCTTTTAACACGGAGAATGTCTGTTCTCCGTGCTTATAACACCGAGAATGACCATTCTCCGTGGTTTTAACATGGAGAATGGCTATTCTCTGTGCTTTTAACAAGTTATTGTACATTTAGGATTGAGAATGTTCAAGTATATTCAAGATATTAACCCTAATTTATTATTTAGAGTCCGATCTATGTAAAGATTTAATGTAATGCAAATCAAATTAACAACCTAATATTATAAAAATTAAGAAATCTAATTATAATCAAATTTAATTTGTTCTAATACACAAATGAATCTGAGTATAATTAATCCAAACTAATTTTGAGTCTTTTTTTTGCAGCCTATAATAACACAAGAACCTTGTTAAAAATATGGAAACACATTTTTCGATAATAGCCAACACATTTAGCTCACATCATAAACATTTATGACGCTGTTAAAAAAATTAGATTCAATCATAATCCTATATAAATTAGTTTTGAAGGCTGGTGAAGATGAATAGTTTGGCTGTTTGGCTTTATAAATAGGTTTTAAAGGGTTGTGAAAAAGAAACCATTTTTTTGTATCTCCCTCGGGCCACTGTTCTTGTATAAATTTCTATCGATCACCATTAATTATGGTGAATGGCACTAATACCGTAAATATGAGTGGAATTTGCACCGCCAAAATTCATCTTGAAGAAAGTAAAATGTCATTACTGTGTGGGGAAATGTTGAAATATCTTGGATATGTTATACTGATATCATATAAATATGAAAAATAGAAAGAAATGCACGCATGCATGTATTGTCAGAAGAACCATTCACCCCAGGACCGATTGATGAGATCTAAATCACTATACATCTCGTATCCACGTTCCCATGGGATTACATCATCAAAGGGTCGTTTAAACGTCTGTATTAAATCACAAATTTTTCTGAGGTCGTCGTTGAAGTGCACGTTGAAGCATCCACGTATGTCGAACACGCGAAGACCCTTGCAGTTGTATATGATAGATCGCATTGTGTCACCATTGAACATGCCAGAGCCCATCTCTAGGTGCTCGAGACACGACATCGAATCGGCCACGACCTTTCCCTCCATCTCGTTCAACGTGTTCAGCACGAATCTGTATATGACCATGAAATATGGAGGGGGCATGTTCCTCCTCAGCTTGACCAGACGGTGGCAATGCTTGCTGGCAAAAAATATTCCAGTCGACGTGATATAGAGGCAGTAGCTAATGTCAAGTTCTTCCAGCGCCGGGAGAAACTCCAAGTGTCTCACGAAAGTTTCATTACTCACGTCGCATTTCGGAATGAGCAACACCCTTAGAAATTTCCTACTGTATTATAAAAAGAAAAAAAATATCAATAGAAATTAACAAAGTATATGTATAATTTTGTAATAGAAAAAATAAAGTATTAGAATAAGACAATAAAATTTTGCACAGGCCTTAAACATGCAAAAGAGAAGGCGGCTTCGTCGAGCTTGAACATGGAGAAGGACAGTAGAATATTTCCACTGCGAGCCACGAGCTTCTTTACGTTCAAACTAATCTTAGCGGTTCGCTGGGCCCTCCGGCACCACTATTCCAAGTCCACGTTGGACCAATAGTCTAAGGGACTGTCGAGCGCCTTCCACCACGAACGGCAAACTGGGGCCACGTTGCACATGACCTCGTCCGCCAGCATCCCCGATAGTACCAGTATCATCGAGAGAATCTCCGTAGGGATGACGGCCCATCCGCTGCAGTTGATCTTGCTCTTGCTCCTCTCCATTGCGACTCTTCTTCTTCTCTCATTTGTTTCTCTCTTGTCGGATGGGTTCTTTTCTTTGGAAAATGCTATTTAACTCGTTCGTTTCGGGGGTATAACCTGCTCGTGGAGGGGTATGACCGAACAAGGAAAAGAATATTTGGAAATAACAGTAATGCCAGTGTATTATTAGTTTCAATTATATTATAAATTTTAAATTAACAGAAATGCTACTGTAGATTTAATATTAATGCTAGTTCCAATAATATTGTAGATTTTAAATAAAAAAAGGAATTTTAACTTTAACTACTTTTAAGTTGTGAATTTAAATCTAAGTTTAAATGTTAAATCAAAAACTAATTTAAATTTTAGTATTAATATTAGTTTCAATAATATTATAAATTTTAAATTAACAGAAATGCCACTATATTAGAAACCTAGCTTGTCACACCCTGCTCTCGTAGGAGCGATCGTCCTCGCTAAGGCGTGATGCAACGTGAGCCTAGATTATGCTCACGCAAGGTAGGTCCATAACGGTCGATTACAGGCTAAGCGACAAGCTCGTCGCATAGAAGTCTCAAGCAGAAATATTGAATAACAGTAGCAGAAAATTAAATGCAAAACACAAGTCATTCAAAATGCTCTTTATTGATATTGAAACAAAGATTAAAATTGTGGCGCGAGGCTAAGATTACAGTCACTCAAGCTGACTCTTCTCATAATACAAGTCACTCTGTTCTCTCTCATCTCTCAATACAACTTGAGTAGACCAACGGAAGCTTCGGATAGGCGATGTCCATACATTATGTCCCGTATAAGTCCAATCTTCAATGCGCCCGCGCACCTTGAGACTCCAAGGAACTCCACACCTCGACGCATCCAAGCGAGCTCCGCCCCGAGCAAGCAGGTACCTATCACCTGCACATAAAATTGGTGGGGTGTCAGTACTCAACTGTACTGGTGGAGTGAGCTCCTCACCCACCCATACAAAACCAAAAAGTTACTTTACTTTTGTGCAACATAGTCCCCTTATGATTGTCTATCTAGTCTTGCCTTAGGATCAATTTTAATTAAGATGTAGATATCTTGGTCTATTTGTGTCTCTAGACCGTTCGTCGGGCTAACACACCGATAACTTCCTCATCCTTACCTCTAGGCCATTCTCGTGCTTGCAACGTTAACTTATCGACTCATACTTCCCCTATATCCCATACTCTGGGATGCAACGACATGATTCGTGTCAACGAATTGGTTCTTACTTGAACATTGAGGCCGTACCTCGCAACTTAGCATGACTAAACCAAACTTGCCTTACGGTCCTTCTTGACTTAACTCGAGATGACTCAATCCTGATTTATGCAACTCTATGCCATAGACTTAATACTCGATGCTACATTCGTGCCGAGGCACGTGTTCGTACATACGATATTTACTTCATGGGTGCCATGCTTGCACTTTCCTTGATTTGACCGACACCGTGTATGCGGATTGCCGCTTAGCACACCAACTTGACTTATATGAAAGGTCAGTTGTAATTCAAGCCATCTTGGATGTGTAGGTGGTACAAGACGAGGCCCTTGCAACTAAGGGTAGCTAGCCTTGCTCAAGTCCTCGAATTATTATCGACGGCGTGTTCTTGCCTACCTACCTTGCTCCCCTCCAAGGCCGCTATGGTCCTATGGCCCCAGGTTTTCGAACCGAGGGTGCGAAACCTTGTCGACAAGTTGTCCATAACCACGCACCTACGAGAACACCTAGACTCAATATAAATGTATGGCCTAGCCGTGACAACTTAGCTTACTTAGCTTTACTTCTTGTACTTATCATACTTCTTTTGCAGAGCCCAAATCAGGGTCGCCTCGGCGACTGACCTACAGTCCCGACATGTTTACAGTGTTTCCATACTCTTATTGACTTAACTAAATTGTGCTCACGCAAGACAGTGTTTCTATACACTTATTGACTGCGACTGACGTACAGTCCCGACATGGTTACAGTATTTCCATCGCCCAAGTCATACTTTATATAACGAGCCTTGAGATCGTGGGACTAAGTGAGTTGACAACCACAGACAACAGGGGACAGTGCTTGCTATGACTTCGATAGACCGATAAAACTCTTGTCTAACGTGTTCGTGCAATGACTTGACAAGCAAGGGCTGCGTTGTAACTCCTCTTTCCGAATTATTTCAAGCAAATTTTTTTATTATTCTATTATCTTATTATTTTTTGTTTTTAATTAAACTTTCTTTGAAATATTTTGCTACTATTCTATTTCGATAACTAGGTTAAATTAAATAATTTGATATCACAATTTAGTTTTATAGAAATAATTCTTCTCGAATTTTTGTCATTCAAGAATATAAGAGATATCGTCATTATTGGTCTTTCAGAGGTAGGCCTCAAGAAATGATTTTTAAATGATAATTATTTAGTTCTTTTCCTCGATAAAGAATGGGTCAAAATTTGGATTTATAAGCACATATATTTTACGATATCTATTATCCTTTATTATTATGATAATCAAATTACTTGATCTTGGTTTTTAATTTATTTGATTTAATATACTCAATTGTGAAAATATTTACTTGTATCTTAATTGGTATAATTCATTTATAAAAGGTGATTCGAATTTATGCAACTTAGACTATTTTATGTTAATTTTAGATTGCGACTATATCGATTTTGCTTAAATGTTATTTGAATTGAATTGAATTTATAATAATTAAACTTTTGATAATATTAGATCTTGATTGGTATTATTATCATTAATAGATTTTGATTAATGTATTTTATATTGTTTTGATAATATTATTATATTTAAAATTACTAGAATGGTTATTTATTGAATTAGATAAAATTAAAAGTCATTTAAATTATTGCAGTAAGCAATTGTTTATTTAATTTCATCTTTAATGTATCTGATTTAAAGTATTGATAATAACGAATTTATATTTAAATATTTTATGATAATTAATCATTTTCGATTTTAATCTAATACAATCTACCAGTGGAGACCGACCTCCACTATATATATAAACATACATATATGGATAGAACCTAATAATTATGTAATCTCTCTCTCATCTATAATAGAAATCCTTCGTATCCTAATACTATATGTCCTGCCATATATATATATATATATATATATATATATATATATATATATATATATATATATATATATATATATATATATATATATATATATATATATATATATATTTTATGTATATATATATATATATGTATATATATATATATATATATATATATATATATATATATATATATATATATATATATATATATATATATATATACGGGACCTCATCTTCTTTTTAAAGGAAAATATACACACAAGAATAAAACTCGCAACTAGCAACGACCACACCATCCACCATCATCGCAACACAACCATATATGCATCGTGTCCGTGACCGTTCTTCCAATACGCTTTTATTACATATACAGCCTTCCCACGTCGTGTCGGACATGCCCCGATACTTACTCCCCGACCCAACACCAGCACCGTCACTAACATCACCACCACACAAAAAATCGACCAAACAACCACTTACCTACACCAGCATCGCCTCCTTGTCGCCCGGCATCCTCCGCCGAGTTCGGTGGACCATTTTCGATGGATCCCTCTTGATATGCTCCGTTCGCGGCCAACGTTCTACTCCGCATGACCCCGGCCAGGTCAGCGCCGCCATCTATGAGCCCTCGCACCGGCGCCTAACCGCTTCCCATGCCTTAGCACCACCGTGTGGGGGCCGTCGTGGCCGCGCTGTCAAATCCGATGCTGCATCCGCTGCCGGTGAAGCCCCACGAGCGGCCGTCTCGTCGAGCAGCGTCCGCCGACGCCTGGATCTGCGACCGGACCGCCGCTCTCCGGACCAGAACCCCTAAACCGCCATGAGTTTCTCGACAAGCCACCGCTACCTCTGGCTCCTCGCCCATGGTGCCACCGGTGTCGATCTCGATCGGGTCATTGGAGCATTCCAGATCCGCCGCCCGTGCCTCTGGCCGGCGAACCCAGCACACGCATCTTCCCCGCCGCCAGCCGCTCCTCTTCTCCAGTGCTCCGTCGCCACACTTTTTCGGTGAGCGTCCTTTCTCCTCCTCCCTTCTTCCTCTTCCACTTCATTAGTTTCTTTAAATAACCCTGTGGAGAGAGAGAGGGTGTACTCAAATAATGAGAGAGTTGACACTCTCTCTCTCCTTTTAATGCTTCTATTGTTCTCCATGGGTCCCTACTTGCTAAATTAATGAAAGCTGCTACTCTTGTCCCTTCGAAATTTTGAAAGGACAGGGAACGTGGCAGTGAAGGGGTAAGATTGAGTCAATGGGAATTGTAGAGTATTACACCATGTACGTAGGAACGGTATTGGGTACAGTTACTAAAACCTTAGGTCTAATAAATACTGCTATCATACATAAGATAATCATTTCTGGAAAAGTATTTCTATACATTATTTATTTGATTTTAAAAAGTTAAAATATTTTTTTACCAACATAGTTTTCATAATACTATAATTACTTTCTAGAAAAGTTATAAATATTTATTTACATTGTTTATTAAATAACTATATTTATAAATAACTTTCTAAAAACTTATTCTCGGTAGACAATAAATATAGTGTGGAACTTGGGACCTATATATGATTTGGGTCTTTTCATATATTTTAGATCATAAATGAGTAAATATTTGGGCCAAAGCCCACAATAGGCTTTATGGTTTTCAAATATAAGTATGGGCTTTCACTAAAAGTATTTTTGGGCATATTGGGTTTTGGGATCTAGCAAGCAAATATTTCCTTAAATAAGTTTAAAGTATTTATTATGTTTCTAAATAATTTATAAATAGTTTTCTTAAAAGTTTATATATTGGGATAAAAAGGAATAGCTTTTCTTAGATCGAATTTCCCTCCTAGATAATCTTGAACGTGACTAATCGAATATTCATATTTTCTTGCCAATCTGGGACTTCTTTATATCTATCCTAGCCAACTGGACTATCCGGGACCTATCAGGATTATCGGTTTCACCAGCTAAGGACCACTGGCAAGTGCACTTTCTGATTGCTTTTCGATTCATAGTAGTATTTACGTTTCATGTTTATACATATGTCTTGTTGTTTGTTGACACGCTCGTCACACGGAGATTAGTATCATGGATTTGTTATACCTCTTGACTGTCATTTACATGATTACCATGCTTGTAACTTGATTCCACGAGTTCTAGCTGGGCGGAGAAATATCTTAGTAGACATATGGACTACCCAGAAATATCCCAAAACGTCTATTCTTGCCTGATAGCAGTCGCACATTTCACGTACGGGGTGCCGGATTTACCCCCTAGGCGTTCACATGTCGAAACTGATATTTCAAAATACATAGATAGTGGTCTTTTATTTATTTTCCTTGATTGCCATGCCACCCCCATTTACATGCTCGTTTAGTGGATACATCATGTGGTAGTGTTATCTCCTTTCTTTCTGGACATGCCATGATATCAGTTACTTTCTAGTTTTATTTCACATGTGTTCTTTTCATGACTTGTGAATTCTATTGTGTTTTCGCATTGCCATCGGTTTGTGTGTTTTTTCCATTCCTGACTGGAAACCAATATTTTTCAGGTTAGCTGTGGCTTCTCTTAGCATTGGGAGATACGAGTGTACTTACAGGCCAAAACTTAGACCTTAGATAGATGTTGTAGCCATTTCAATTATGTGTAATAATTTTGTATTTTCTTTCAAATATAAATCTTGTAACGGTTGTAATAAATTTTAGAAATATGAATGAGCGATGAAGTTATTCTTTATGTGATTTTGAGCATCATGGCCTTGACAGCGTTCTACCGCCGACTCTGCGGCGTAGGCTGGCTTGGACACGTCTCGTATCCGAAAAACGGGGTACGGGTCGTGACATGCGTCAAGCCTTGCATCGAGGGAACGTATTGTGCATACGTTCGACTTGAACAATCAAGTTCTTTAGGCGCCTAGACTTAAGTCACAATCCGTGCAATACGACTTAAACTACGGGACAAGCAAATGTTAATATTAATGCTAGTTCCAATAATATTGTACATTTTAAATAAAAAAATAAAATTTTAACTTTAACTATTTTTAAGTTATGAATTTAAATCTAAGTTTAAATGTTAAATCAAAAACTAATTTAAATTTTAGTATTAATATTAGTTTCAATAATATTGTAATTTTTAAATTAACAGAAATGCCACTGTATTAGAAACCTAGCTGATGTCACGTTGCTCGGGCTCGGTTAGTGTTCGTCTAAACTCATACGTGAGAATTAGTTATTTGTAATGAAAATCAAAAATTGAATTTTAACTTTAACTATTTTTAAGTTGTGAATTTAAAACTAGAAATTAGTAAAATGAGCTATTGAAATAAAAACTAGTCGAGCTCGATCCTTTCTCTTTATCCCATCTCCCTCTCTCTCTCTCTCTCTCTCTCTCTCTCTCTCGGGTTCTCTCTCGCAGATTGTGTTCACTAATACCATATCATTAGAAATAATTACACAATAGTAAACGTAGCATTAAATGTTGTTGCATGCTTTATCCTACACAATTGAATAATACATGTACACAGAAGACGAGAAGGTTGTGTTGTTGTAAGTTGTTTCTTTAAAAGTAATGCTATATGTACCTCCAAAATATTCCTCCTCCATGTTCCTCCGCCACATGGCGCTTCCTTATTGACCCAAGGAAATAGGGGGGTTGGGGAAGACATGAGCCAATAGAAGAGGGCCACGTGGCGGAGGTACATGGAGGAGGGACATTTTGGAGGTACATAAGGCATTTTTCTTCTTTAAAATTATGCATGCTTTTAGAATCACTCAAGCATTTTCATGAGCCAATAGAAGAGGGCCATGTGGCGGAGGTACAAGGAGGAGGGAGTTTTTGGAGTTACATAAAGCATTTTCATGCATGCTTTTAGGATCACTCATACCAGTTTCTTTTTGTATTGTTTCTTGTCCTTCGTTTCTTCTGTTGGTTTCCAGCACACTCTATTTTCTTCAATGACGACGTCACATGGAGAAACTGATCGTCGTGTGGAAGAATTAGTTGATGAAGAAAGCTTCGCTTCAAGAGCAGTGTCAAATAATGAGCAAAGTTTGGAAGCTGTTAACTTAGGAGAAAATAAAGAACAAGAGAAAGAAAACAATGGAGGTATGCATCGTAATGATGACGATGACATCAACGCAAAAACGAAATGTTATTTCGCATCTCCCTTTCTAATGGATTTAAGAAATGCATTATATTTTTACATTGATTTCTCATACTTATTTTGTTTAATTCTGTTCTTAGGGACGATGGTGAATCTCCATTAGATTTCGATGCAGCGACGATGAAAAAATATTGCAGTCTGCCAACATTAACAAAGACCCAAGGGATCTCTTAGATGAAGATATTGTGGGCTTACAGTTCAACTCTATTGAAGAAGCAGAGACATTCTATAGGATATATTTAAAAGCAGTTGGTTTCAGTATTAGAAAGAACGAAGTAAAGAAAAACAAATCTGGGATGGTGATGGTCCGTAGTTGGTGTTGTTCGAATACGGAATTCAGACAGAAGAAATACAATGAAGCTCCTAACAGGGTTTGTGAGCCAAGAAGTGAAAGCAGAAGTGGTTGTAAAGCAATTTTTTGTATTGGGTACACCAATTCTACAAATCTGTGGGTTGTGAAAAAATTTTAAGTACATGACAACCATAACCTGGCAAATGATTTTGAAATAGTTTTTTTGAGATCACGTCGTAAGATATCACCCGCAGAATTGGAACAAGCTAAACTTATGAAGCAATCAGGGATGGGGACTGGAGATAGATGGAATTTACTTGTCCACCAGAAAGGTGGCTGTGATAAGGTTGGATGGACGAAAAAAGATTTATACAACGCTTTAGCTAAAGATAGTAGAGCACTAGACGATGTTCATGCTATGACAACACTTACATTTCTTCAATCTAAGGAGGGCATTGACCCATATTTCTTCTACGCGTACAAGGTAGACGAAGATTCCAGATTGACCCATCTCTTTTGGGCTGACGGTACATGCCGATTCGATTATGAATTATTTGGAGATTCACTAGCATTTGATTCTACATATAAAACAAATAGAAGTCAAATACCGTTGGTGGTTCTAGTGGGTACAAACAATCATGCAATGACTTGTGTGTTTGGGTTTGCAATGATCCATAATGAGATTGTAGAGACATATTCTTGGATTTTAAAAAAATTCCAAGAGTGTATGAATGGCAAATTACCAGTGACAGTTCTCACGGATGGTTACAGATCCATGAATAAAGCAATTGAGGATTTAATGTCCAGCGTAGTTCATCGAACTTGCGCATGGCATATCCTAAACAATTCAGCCAAATATGTACACCGAGATGGTTTTGCAAATGAATTGAGTATTCTGATTAAAAGGTACATCGCACACTTGCTACTTTACTTTGAAGTATGTTGTTGTTACAATATTAAAACTTTAGTTACTGTCCATGTTTTCTAAACAGGTACTATTCAGTCGAAGAATTTGAAAACCGTTGGTAGCAGATGCTAAGGGATTATATTGTAGAGAACAATGAGTGGACCACTATATTGAACAGAACGAGGGAGCGATGGGTGGACACATTCCTACGTGGAAATTATTTTGGTGGCTCTACTGCAACAAATAGATGTGAATATATGAACGCATTTCTGAAAAGATTTTTGAATGAGAAGTTGCCACTATGGAAGGCTCTTCAAAATTGTGACCACGGTTTGGCGGCCTTACGTTACGGCCAGATAAGTAAGCATGTCACTGATAAACTCTCAACATCAGTTGTGAAGCAAACTAGCATGGCCGTAATAGAAGATGAATTTGCCACAATTTACACTAAAACGGTGTTTAGAGAGGTAAGTAGGAAAATCAAACGTTCTGATACATATATTGTTCTCCACCATCACATCATAAGAGAGGCAGAAGTTTGTACTATCCAAAAGTATATGTCGCCAAACAGTATCAACCGGAAGGTTACATTTGATTGGGCCGACAACATCATAAACTGTGACTGCTTGTGGATGGAGACCAGGGGATTCCTCGTAGGCATATTTTTCAGCAATGAAGAGATTGCAATTGGGAGATATTCCAAAGAACTTGATAAAAACTCGTTGGCTCAAGGATTGCAAAGAGAGTTATCTCTCTGGACCTGGCGCAGAAAGAAGATTCATCCACCCAAACAGTATTGAGAGCAGAAGGTATGGTGGTATTAATGAACAAGTTAATCTTTTTACGTATTATTGTAAAAAATCAAGTAAAATTCAAGAGAAGGGAACGGAGTTGATGTCGTCTGTGCTGATGGAGTTGAAAAAAAATGGTGACCGATATTGGTGAAGAAGAAAAAATAGTAGCTGATGCAGTTCATGGAGTGCATGAATCTTTTAAAGAGCCAAATCCGGTAGCAACAAAAGGAAGGCCTTCTCAAGGGAAATCAAGCCAGCCTAAAGTAAGTCACACTATCCCCAAGCCTAGAATTTGTAGAGTTTATAGAAAATAGGGTCACGATTATTGTAATTGTAAAGTACGGAAGCGAGATAGCGACAAAAAGCAAATGGAATCAAATGAACCATCGTTGACTTAATTATCAACTTTTTTTTTATAATTCTCCGTCAATTTAACAAGGAAAACGGCAATTCTCAGTCAATTTTAACACGGAGGATGGTAATTCTCCGTCAATTTAACAAGGGGAATGGTTATTCTCCGTCCTTTTAGCATGGAGAATGGCAATTTTATGTGTTATTTAAATGGAGAATTGACATTCCCCGTGGTTTTAACACGAAGAATGTCCATTCTCCTGCATTCTAACACGGAGAATGGCAATTTTTCGTTAATTTAACAAGGAGAATGGTAATTCTCTATAATTTTAACACGGAGAATAGTATTGACGGCGCACTGGCCAGTGCTCCATTGGGCGCATCAGTACACGGAGAATGGTGTTGACTTGGCAGAATTCGAAGGGACAGATTCAATGGTATTAATGGCATATAAATGGCAGTAGTTGGGAGAGTTTGTTCTCGTCTCACTTAGCTTTTCTTGTGAAAGGGCAGATGCATTGGTATTAATACAAATTAATTGAATTGAATTCGAAGTGACTGCCACTTGGCACATGAGTACGAGTTGTCCTTACCTATAAATGATAGTAGTGTAGGGAGAGTTTGTTCTCATCTCACTTAGCTTTTCTTGTGGAGATGGACTCGATCGATCCCCTACCTGGGTAAGACGCTTTCCTGTGGGTTGTCGATCTCCTCGTTCGAAGAAGCTTTGGTGGTGAAGTCCTTCAGGAGGCTGAGATGTGCCTAGTGGACTGTTCGTGTTCGTGCACTTCATCGACTGTGTGACATGATGTTGGTTACTGGAAGAGCCCCAGGGTTTGGGTTGATTGCCAACCCACACTCTGTCGAAGCGCCCGTACGTTGATTCACTCTGACTATGCACGGTGTTCCTTCTACGCACGTTGACGATGAAGTAATTTGCTCCAATGATACATGTTGTTCCGTGTTCATACACTTCATCAGAATACTGAGATGTGTCGAGTGGACTGTCCGTGTTCGTGCACTTCATCGACTGTGTACCATGATGTTGGTTACTGGGTTCGGGATCACCGCGGCCCAGTTTTTGTTATGGTGGAAGAGCCACATGCTGTCGAAGGTGCCTGTTGCATCCAAAAATCAGGGTCAGACAATAGAGTTATTTGCTCTGACGATGTTACGCCTATGCGCGTTGACGATGAAGTGATTGCCCCAGTTTTTGTTATGTACGGTGTTACGCCTACGCACGTTGACGATGAAGTGATTTGCTTTGACGATGCATGTTGTTCCGCCTACGCACATTGACGATGAAGTGATTCACAACCCACACTATGTCGAAGTTGTAGCTTTTAGGCTTTTTTCTTGGTAGTAGAATTTTATGTAGTAGTTCAGACTTTCATATGTAAATAAAAGTCAAACATTTTATAATTTTGACACGAAGAATGGCCATCCTCCGTGGTTTTAACAATGTAAATGTAATTCAAAAATGATTTGATTATAAAAGACAGAGCAGACCAGACGTTACAAAAGACGCAAAAGAATAAAAGACAAATAGATGATATAGAAAGTAGTTCCTTGACCAATTACATTGTTATTTTACAATGTCATTGCTAGGTTGTGTAAAACCCCTCATAATTTAAAGGATTATTTAAATTATTTTTGGATTTTATTTATTCTAATTTATTTTTATCTTATTTATATTATACAAAAGGACTATAGCCGTGGTTGAGTTTGAATATGCAAGACGACTAGAAAGTATGGCATGCCTAGCGTAGCCGGGTACTTTAACTAGTAGGCTAGTAGGAATGCCATGGTCATATTGTAATCTCTTGCATGTTAACCATTCGAATTATGGCACAAGTTATATTTTTATTTAATTAATTAGTTAAGAAAGTCTTTATAACTTTTTAGGAGACCAGGTTGTACCAAACCTTTCCAAACCTCTTCCCAGCCAAACCCAACCCTATGTAGGCATGTTGGGCATTAATAAATGTTAATAATTACATATATTTGTATTTAATTCAGATTTTAGATTGTATTTCATAGATAGAATTAATTAGCTCTATATTAGGAAAGACCTTCTTAAATCCTCATTCCAATTAATTAGCCAACTCACCAAACAACCAAATCATGCCTTAGTGGACCCCCACCATAGATTTCGGCCAAACAACCCCCCCATGGTCGAACACCCCATAGGATAAGGATTCCCACTCCTTTTCATACATGCAAACCAATAAAGCCCATATATATACATCAACTTAGCCCAAACCCTAACCCTAACTTAATTCCTCCTTTCTTTCAACCTCCATAGCCGACCACCCCTTTCCCTCTCCATATTTTCGGCATTACTCCTCCCCCCATAGCCTCCATACATCATCTCCTCCATTGCACATCTCTCCATCCTTCACAAAAACTCATCTCCTCCACCATATATCCCCCAAACCCCTCAAAACAAACCATAAAAACTCAATCTTCTCCATCCAACCATCTATAGCCATTGCCAACCCTTCCATACTCACCAAAAGAGGATTAGCAAGCAAGAATAGCGAGAAAGGTTGGAGCTTTGGCGAGGAGAAGTCGTCACAACCTCTCTAGCAAGGACCTTTGGTAAGAAATCCTAATCTTTCCATCTCAAACCCTTACTAAAATTCTGTAGAAAATATATTATTAAATCTGTAGGAATTATATTTTGATGGCTTTTGTTATGTATAATCATCCATAAAGGTTCCATGAAATATAGGCGTAATATTCATGTTTCGGTAGGATCAAAATTAACCCCATTGTGAAGGAACTATGAGTTATTGGTGCCTATTCTCGAAAATAAATTTTATGTGTGTTTATATACATAAATTAGGATTTTTAAGTATTTTTTCACGATTTTAGCAACTCAAATATGGTCGAAAAAATTGTAGGTCAAAACTAGCTAATTTCGGGTAACCGACTGACCTAGAATGTCCCAAACTTGTAGTATAACTCAACCCTTTTACCTCTAATATTATTTTGTGAAATAAAGTATTTTATTGCTATTTAAAAAATATTTTTGGTTATTTTAGCAATTTTGAGTCAGTAACTATGTTCCGAGCGAGTTTCGGGTAGACTAGCTGACTTAGTAATCAACCAGTCATAAATGTATTTAGAAATATTAATTCTGGAATTTCAGAGATATATCTGTAGAAAATTAGTTTAAATATTATTTTTATGATTTTTATATGATTTTTAAGTATGTTATTGAAGTAGGGGCATAACCGACTAATTAAAAGTTAGAAACCCTAAAACTGTGTTTCGATGTCTCGTGGAACCTGTGTGTGATTGTATGGATCTAAATGGTTCCACGAGAGATTGAATATAATTTTAACACAATACTTTGACTAATTAAGTCGTATCGTAAGTTCGTAAGTAGTGACTTAATCTAGTTAATTAATTATCTAGGAGCGTCGGATTCCGGAGGTATGGACGCGGGAGCGGCGTTTCATATTTACAGCACATAATCAGGCAAGATACCTTGCCACCTTACTCTGTGATTTATATATTCTTATTTTTAGTTGTTATTTTCAGTATTTCTTATTTGTTGATATTATAAAACTGTGCGTCCAATTCACACTTGGGTGTAAGCGACTTTATCGGTCATTTTTCTCGCTTTTATTTATTTGTCTTGCATTGACTTAGTCTAGTGACCACCCCTTTATTGATGAGGTATTGGTATTTCTCATGCATCCTTGACACATACTTTATCACGTGATGTGAGTCACATGTAGGATACGTACTCGCGTAGTCGACCGGCCACCGATACGTATGAGGCGTGCGACGGTTAGGAGTAACTGCCAATAGAATTGAATGCTAGTAGACTTGGCAGTTACTAGAGGTTTTTATGAGTCATGGATGTGACCCTACTAGGCATTGGGTGGGGAGAACAGTTTCTTAACGTATGGGCCATGTATGCACATTCCTATTATTGCCGGTTATCTCGACTGGAGATACGGTCCTGAATCTTGATACCTGATTTCCTGCTGGCCTCTGACATTCGAGAAATGTTATGCTTTGAGGTCCCTGGTATCCTGATGGAACCATACCTGAGTTCCTACACCTGAGCCAGAGTGCCCATGCGTTGAAGGTTTGTTCTTAACTACATTTTTACTGTAGAATTGGTAGGCACCCTATGGCATGCATCCCCTTTTACTCTCTATTATATATCACAGATTATATGGCATATTTTTTATGTATCTTGTTACGTCCCTCAGAGGACCTAGTTATCTCTCCAAGTGTGTGCTTTGTGACTTTTCGCAGGTGTTCTAGCCAAGGCCGTGATCTTCTCCATTTCTTCGAGGATGATTGCTCTTGGTTCGTCTTGCCATTTTTTGATCATTTTCTTGTATATCTTCTTTCATTTAAATTAGTTGGTAGTGGATTTGTCTCCGCCCAACTACATGTATAAATGACAAATTCTTGAGTTGATTATAATATTATTCTTTATTGTTGTGGATGAGATTTAGTTATCATGGTTTTACTGCATTTTACAGCTTATGTATACATACAGGGTTCCATACATTGGAGTATACTTCGTATGTATACAGCTGGCATGTTTACGTACTTAGTCCTAAGTATTTCGGGACTGGAGCGTTACATGTTGGTAGTGTTACATATTCGCTTGAAAGCAACTTCTTATCCCATCCCAACCTCATCGTTGTAATCTTCTGGTGAGTGTCATCATCATTTTCTCTCGGTATTTTAAAGGGTGTAGTAGTCATCAAGCTCTTCAAATAATACGTCGTGTACAAGAGGCAGTTGGGTGCCTGTTGTTGTGGGCATCGTGGAGAATAATTCAGCACTGTGCTCTCATACTCCATCTTTGCCGGGCATCTCTCCCTTATCATATCAACTTTCCACATGACGATAGGCTCTAAGGTCTTCTTCATTAATTCTGCATCCGCCTTGCCCTTTTCGTACGAGGTTTGCCTCAAGGAGTTGTAGTGTGTCCAATCGTAGGAGATCAAGTTGAATGTGAGCAGCGTATAGTATTTGATGGATACATTAAAGAGTGGGATGAATAGCAACTCTATGTCGTCCTATAAACCTATGACGAAGTCTTCTACATCTGTTTTGAAAGTGTCAAGGGCGCCGGCCTTTGCTTCTGGTTCAATGGCACGTTCAACGATGTTCTGTTTTCCAAAACAAAACACAATATCATGAGTAATTTTTTTATGTCATTTTTCATCGGTGTACACATGAATATAGATTTTTCTGTTGGATTCTTACCAATGTGTGGGGCATCAAGAATACAAACAACTTATGTTGTACGTCATTTGAACTTGACTGGACGTACCTTCTTGCATAGCCTTGAATTTCTTTCAGCTTTCTTATTATTAGGTTGAGTATGCTAGCCTCCATGTCTTCATAGTTGAGTATGTCTTGCATGTCTATTGCTAACAGCTGGATTTCAACTTCATTTTTACCCTCTTTCAGCACACTTAGGTATACTACACATAAATTTAGTTTAGATTAAATTAATAGAGATTCTCAGGACATAATTGTGAAAAAAGTCTAGAAAGGAAAAAAAAAAAAGGTCATTCGCCGTCCAACTGACACGGGAAATGATAATTCGTCGTCCAACTGACACCGAGAATGATCATTCTCCTGACAACTGTCACGAAGAATGGTTATTCTCCGTTATGAATTGGAGGGAGATTGGACAAGTTCAGAATACATACTTTGGACTCATCTTTCTGGAGAATACGATGTCCATGTAAAGCTTCTTCAACTCTTCATCCACATCCATCCAAAGTACGAGTTCATCGTATTCCCTTAGTATGACACCCTTCCTCTTTAGTTCAGTTATTTTGGCATCTTGTCTAGATTTTGGAGTGGCATTCATTTTCCACTTTTTACTATCCTCTCTAACTATATTCTTCCCCAAGGGAGTAACATCTTTATCGGCTAATGCCGCTGATGGTTTTCTGGACCTCTTTTCCTCCCATCCTCTTCTTCTGTTAACTTCTTTTGGAGCAGCAAGTTCAGCAGCTGCTTGAGTCTCCTCATGCTGCAATGCTACAACAATGGCTTCGAGAGCAGCAATTTTTGCATCCTTTTCAATGGCTTCAATATTCAACAATTCAACTTTATTTTGAAGCTGTCTTTTCTCATTAACGAGCCTTTTATTTGTTTCTCTGAGCTGCTCGGTTATTTGCACTGAAATAAAATAAACAATAATAAAATGTATGATGTCAATCAATATGATGTGAATATAATACGAAGAATGACCATTCTCCGTGACCTTAACACGGAGAATGGCCGTTCTACTGCATTCTAATACGGAGAATGGTCATTCTCCTGCATTCTAAAACGGGGAATGGCCATTCTCCGTCTTATTAACACGGAGAACGGCCACTCTCCTTCCATTTAACACAGATAATGACCATTCTCCATGATATTACCACGGACAATGGCCATTCTCTATGGTATTGAAATGGAGAATGGCCATTCTCCGTTATTTTAATACGGAGAATGGCCATTCTCCTGCATTCTAACACGGAGAATTACAAATCAGAACTTCAAAAAAAGAGAAAATTTTATCTTGTGCCTGTAGCGCTTTAACCTTTTCGCTAAGCTTTCCATTCTCAGCAGTAATTTCAGATTTCTCTCTTCGCAAGGAGTCCAATTCCTGCGCGGACATCTCCATCGAGGTGTTCCTTTGAATTTGTTGGGCTCCTTGTTCCTCTACCTCTTTAAGCTTCTTATGGAGATTTTCGTTCTCAGCAAGAATCTCAGATTTCTCTCTTTGTAACTCCTCCATTTCATGCACCGAGCCCTCCATCACAACGTTGACTGGACGTTGTTGGGCTTCTTGTGCCTCTAGCTTTCTAAGCTTTTCATTGAGTTTTCATTCTGAGAAAGAACCTGAGATTTCTCTCTTCTCAACTCCTCCAATTCCTGCACCGACCCCTCCATCACGGTATTCATTCCAAGCTTCATTTTAACACGGAAATAGCCATTCTCCGTCAAGTCAACATGGAGAATGGAATTATTCCTTCAATTTAACAAGGAGAATGGTCATTTTCTGTGATATTAACACGAAGAATGATCATTCTCCGTCAATATAACACGGAGAATGGCCATTCTCCTGCATTTTAATACGGAGATTGACTATACCCCTCTATTGTATTATGATGGAGAATGACTATTCCCCTCCGTCGTCTTAACAGAATCATGAACACAACTTATAGTTATACCTTCTTTTTGCCCTTCTTTTTCCCCTCCTTTTTTATTACTAGCCTCTGGCTCATGTGCAACCTTTTTAAATCTCTTCACAACAGCTCTCTCTTCTTTCATATCTACATCTTCTCCCTCTTCTCTAACTGGGGTTCCATTTGATGCTGATATTTGTGACATAGTGTGAAGATTGCAAATGGAGAGTCACTGACGAGTTTTTGAAATAAGGTTTGAAGATTTTGGAGGATAAAACCTAGATATGAAAAGGAGCAGCGTATGGAAGAAGAGAAAGAATAGAAACTTTTTGGTTTTGAAGAGTAGATTTTGTGAGTGTTTTAAAAAAATTAGAAGGACAATAAGGTCATGCCGCACCCTTTTATATATTTTTAGCTAATTCCGGGCACGCGATGAAATGTTATTTTGCGGTGGATTTTTTTCATAAAACTTTTGCGGTTTTTGGGCATTTTATAAATTTTCTCTTGTCAATAACTTGAGAATTTTTCTCGATACATGCTTAGGCAAAAATCACTTTAGCACGAAGAGAGGGTATACCCGTAGGGTCAGAGGCATAAATCACTTTAGCACGAAGAGAGGGTATACCCATAGGGTCAGAGGCACATGTTAGGATATTTTAGGATTATATGGCAGCAAGATTATGAAACAAATGAACATTTTGATATCATTTTCATCCCACATTTTAAGAACATTATAATTCAATAAAACAAATGAACATAATACATTAGATAAAAGAAAAAGAAAAAAAAATCACCGTCTTCCATATTAAATCATTATAGTTTGGACTCCTTTCTGCTTAATTATATTGTTGCGCAACTTGGATAGTTCTTCATTGTACTCTGAAGTTGCAATCCATTCAGCAGCTTTGCGCTTTCATTTTCGAATCAAACTGCATATAACAAACGTAACATCAAAAATACTGCTCTAAAAGTGTAAATTTTTTATGACATATTTTCAGACTTACATTGAGAGAACGGGAGTCCAGACTACATCCGTCTTTCATGAATACAATTACAAAAATTCCACAATCAAATGTATTGCCTTGGCGGGGAACATAAGGACGACGTTTTATGGCAAGAGTAGAAAAGTTGAACCTAGCATCTCTCAACTTCAAAATCTCTTCTTCGAGAAAGAGATCCAAATTTGAAAGCTACAATTACCAGAATATAATATGTATTAGTATACCGCGGATCTTGTACGCAATTCATAAAAATTGATGAATATGAGCTTACTATTTCTTTTATGACTGATTTGTTTTGAATCGGCTCATCTGTAGAAGCAAGTGTGTCCCAAATTTCAACAGTCATTATTTTAACCATAACACTTGCAAGAGTATAGTGGTCAGACAAAAGAATTGGTATGTATATCTGAATCAGGATTAATTAGGTAAAACAAATTAGTAAATTTTTAGAAAATTAGGATTAATATTTAAACAGAAATACATTAATACCTCGTTACAAATACTTAAAGATCCCATATAATCCTGGAAATATTTGTACTTCTTTCATATTTCATGAAGTTGTTTGTCAGATGGAGGTAACTTTGCTCTCTACATACACATCAATTAGTACATTACGAAGGACAAAAAAATGAAAAAATTGTTAATGCATAAATCATTGAAGAATAAAATGCTCACTCACCGTTAACCTTATTGGTAAATACCATACATTAGCTTTATTGAAAGTTCTTTTCCGTTCCTCCGCGGTGAGAAGAACAGAGACAAAGGTTACAATCTGAGTATCTCATTAAAAATATCAGCGATGGAATCGAAGTAAACATAGATGGCATCTAAGAAGAAATATACTATCTATACATACCCCATCTTTAATTTTCCTTTCTGGAGCTAAGGACTTCATCTCAGCCCGAGACACATAGATTTTCTTGCAAGATGATATTATTTCACTAAGAAAAGAAACGAATAGATTAGGAAAAAAAACTGTTGGAATTAAATAAAAACTCGAAGAATTACTTACTTGTCAGGTCTATCATCCGCAAAAATATAGTCGTAAAAACTCGAAGAAATACTAGTACATTGGCTAGGCTTTGAGATTTAAGTTCTTGTTAAAGTTTTCAAAGGTGTGACCGGATCTAAATTTTCTCGCATTCTTTTCAAAGAACTGCTAAAGTCAGTTTCTTCTAGAGGATACATATCGAGAATTCGGTCCAATGCTTTATCATGTTTCTTTAGCCGCACGTCCTCCTCATCGGAAGATTCAACGAAAACCTCCTCCACATTATTAATTACTCCAGATGAAGATGCCTTCTTCAAAGCTGAAGATTCTTCCATCTTTTCCAAACGCCGAGATATATTTATTTGTTCAATTTTGATTGAACCAAGCTTAGAATTGATCGAAACAAGTTGATCTGAAATCTTCGACAGTTGTTCTTCAAACCTGCGCATCTTACGTGGAATGAAGGTTTCATTAGAAGCTGGCATCCAATCTTCTTCCTCTTCTACATGTTCCATACGAGTAGACATCTTTCTCCAGTACTACAAAATGAAATAAGAAAACTATTCTATGTATTTTAGAATAAATAATAGTTGAAACAAGAAAACTGTTGTATATTTAGCAAGAGAAAAGTACAAAAAGTGAAAAAGATGGAAAGACAAATAAATTTCGAGAGTAGCAAAGAATCTACTAGCCGTTTGAAGGGTTATCATGAAATGTTATCATAATTAACAATTTGAGGAACTCTATAAGAGGTTTAATTTCGCTGGTATTCTTCGTTGTTCGAGGAGGGCTCGATGAAGTCCGCCGCGAACCGGAACTTCTTCTTCTTTCCTTCTTCATCTTTGTTTCTCCTTCCACCACCACCACCATGGCCTGTAGCTTTATAACCAAAATATTAAATTGTTAGATGAAACAAAAAAACAAATTATGGAAAGATTACTAAATCAAAATCAAACATAACACATATTCATAGAAAACATAAGACTAAAGATGAAAATGTTACAAAATCAACACCATAATTTTACAACAACTAAGCAGACTCTGCTAAGCAATAACTAAAATTTGAAATTGTGTCCTCCTTGGATTTAATTTGCACAAAGAAGAGATTTGAGAGAACGAGCTTTTATCGGCTTCCTACCCCTCTTCTTCCTCTGAATTCTTTCCTTACTATTATCCACATTGGCTATAGGATCTTCGTCCATGTCGTCGTCGGTGTCATCATCTAGATCGCCACCAGCTAACGGAGCATCGGTGGTGTCGTAGTTGCACAAAATATTAAATTGGATGGGCGAAAGAGAAAGTAAATATGAGTTAATTTAGGGTGTTTATTGAAAAAATTGTATGAAGAATGACCTGCTATAGCAAGTTAACAACAGGTCAAAAGTCAAAAAATAACATTAAATGATGTCTTCTGCGTTATTTAATATGAAATTTAATATGAACCATTGGATCAACATCCAATGTTTCAGATTTGGGATGTATCGATACATCCCAAAAGGGTGGATGTATTGTGGAATTTTCTATATATATATATATATATATATATATATATATATATATATATATATATATATATATATATATATATATATATATAATGTGATAGTTCATGTAGCTGAGATGGTGAAATATTTTCCTAGACAATTAAAGATCAAGACACAAGTTAAAAAAAATGGTATTTTATAATTTCTTTACAATAATGTTTAATTTTGTTTGTATTATATATAATTAAGATTTCAGATTTGACTAAAATTACAGTCCTTGAGAGTTGAGAGTAGAGTCATGATTCGATGCATTTCTCTGAAATTCTACACGACTAGTCTGTGCAGAAATATGGTCTAAGGCATCGTTTGGTTTGCGGAATCTTCGGGGTGGAAAAGGAAAGTGATTACTTTCCTATGTTTGGGTGCCAAAGGAATTGAGAAGGAAAGGAAAGTGATTTCCAATGAAAGAAAAATTAGGAGGGAAAGTGATTCCATCCATCCAAACAATGAATCACTTTCCCACATTGAAGTATTCAATTTCCTTTCTAAATTCTTTGTCATTCCAAAACATCGGAAAGAAAAATCAATGAAAATCTTAGTTTTCTAAAGAAAATGAAATGCCAAGGAATTGATTTCCTTTCCCTTTCTTCCGCGAACCAAATGAGGCCTAAGAGTAACATTCTTTGTTGGTCTATTATATAGTTAGTAGTCCTAATACGAGTAGGGTCAAAAGGAGAAAAAAAAATTCTTTTGAACCTTCTATTGTTCTTAAAAGTATATATAAATAAATAAATAAATAATACTGTGTGAATATTTTCAATATTAGAGTTATTGTAAAATGTATTTAGGAAGGATCCAGCTAGGGTTATGAGGCATGCATGCATGCATGGGGTGTGATAAAGAAATCAAAAGAAAATAAGAAAACCAAATTTGAAAAAGCTTTCTCTTTGGCGAGATTGGAAGTGACAAATGAACTTTCCAAGAGATATAGTCTACGAAAAGGGACAAATGCCATTCTTGCAAATTCTTTCCTATGTTTTTATTGATACGCCTACAGTTGATAATCATATGTAGCTAATAATTATCAACAAGTCCACTGCAATAAATAACAAAGAGAAAATGACGGATCCCTATATAGCAAATTTGAAATAGGTTTAGTGACTTAGTCTACTATATACTACAGTCTACCTATTATGAAAAAACAATCGGTTAAATGAAATATGAATGTGCTGGAGAAAACATGCATATATGTTTCCTCATTAACAAATTACTGATCACCTTCCATAATTCCTTCTCTTTACTTTTCTATTTTGTATTTCCAGAAACATGCATGCATGTTGAGAGTGGTGAGGCAAGGATATTGCATGTATGATGTATCATAATATTATCTGTCTCTAGCTAGGTAGCTAGATATGCATCACTCATCTAAGGTATGTTTCCATGAAATATAATCAATTGAACACTCTCTTTAGTCATACAAATGAGAGTTTTGAGACCATTTGTCCCTCTCTCTGTCTTTTACAAACTAATTTATGGAGTAATAATACGGGGACGCACTTCTCTTGACGCACTCCATAGTCAAACTGATATGGCAGTACATTATTAAATATCAAGAATTTTTTTAAAAAGTTAGGTAATAATTGACATCCAATAATGCACTGACACATCACTGTGACTATAGAGTGTGTCAAAAAAATGTGTTCCTATAGCATTATTGTAATTTATGTAGTAATTGACAAATTTTTGCTTTTTAACTTGACGCTTTTGTATTAGATTTAACCTCAATGATCGACGAGAGTTTCGGTATAGTGACAAGAATTAATCAACATAATTAATGCTCAAAGTTTTCACATCAATTTTGATTAATTATCACATGAAAATCATTTTCCATGAATATATATATATATATATATATATATATATATATATATATATATATATATATATATATATATATATATATATATATCAAGTTAAAAACATGAAATTCATTTTAGATTATCGTTCATGAAAATTAAAAGTTACAACATTATTAGAATAACCTTTACTTAAGTATCCTAACTACTTCATGTTTATTAATCAAGTTACTACCAATACTACTCTTTTTTTTAGTTGAGTTCTTTAAAATTTTCTTTTTCACTTAAAACACTCTAAATTAATACACTTTTCCAAATTAACCGTAACATAAAACATCAAAAGACTGGCCCTTAAAAAAAAGTCATATGCAAGTGCGGAACAACCTTATGGGCTATGGTGGGCTCCAGCCTATCCCCATTTTTTAATATATTTTTTTATGTTAGTTGTTTTTATATAAGTTAGTTCATATCACAACTCACTCATGCGCATCCTGTTCGAATTTTTGGTTTCGTCCTTGATCATATGCTACTAATATGAACATTATATATATATATATATATATATATATATATATATATATATATATATATATATATATATATATATATATATATTTTATATATATATATATATATATATATATATATATATATATATATATATATATATATAAGGCATCCGACCTTGTTCAGGAGGGGGAGGTTGTCACGTCTCGGTTCCGCAAAAACGATCGTCCTCGTTTGGACGTGATGTCGCACGAGCCTGGGTTGCAATACCATAACGGCCGATTCACCAGGCTAAGCGATAAGGTCGTCGTACAGAAGTCCCGAAGCAGAAGCATTGAATAACAAAGGAAACACAAGTTCTCAAACAAAATCACAATTTTTATTGATAAGAAGCAAAATTACAAGTGGCTCGAAGCCAGATTACAAACACTCAACCTACTCTTCCTCACAGTACGTCCCTCTTGCTCTATCTCATTCTCTCTCAATTACAATGATAATGTCTGAAGGCTTACAATTTGCGGATACTTTAGAAGGCGATCTCCACACACTACGTCCCGTATAAGTGATGACTCCAATGCGACTGCACGTCCCAAAACACAAGGAACTCCATTCCTCAGCACGTCAAATCGAGCTCCATCCCGAATAAGCAAGTACCTGAACCTGCGCATGAAAACTCTTGGGGTGTTAGTACACAACCGTATTGATGGGAGCTTCTCACTCACCCAAACAAAATCAACATGTTGTTTTATTGAGTACAACTTATTCTTTTAGTGGTCTTTCTAATCTTGTCTTAGGATCAATTTGACGTATACTGCAAGACGATTCATCTTGCAACAACGTGATCGTGTCCCAAATCAATGTGATCGTGCTACACAACATCATCCAGCTTTCCTTCTCTTTTAAACATATAACCGACTCAACAATTCCTGAGAACTTTGTGTCAAACTACTAACTTGAAAACCGATACCACAAACAGTGCCCCAAACACGTGACTCCATTGAGGTCAAATCTTAGGCTCATGCAATAATGGGGATTTCATATCGTGCATACATTTTCTTGACTCATTCGTACCGTGCATATAATTCTTGACTCACTTCTAAGGCATGCATGCACGCGGATTGTTGTTATTATGCCTACTCCATCTATATGAAAGATCACTAGCATGATAAGCTATCCCTGGACCATCTGGATAAGTGGTACATTCGTCAAACGAGGCACGTTCTCGCCAAATTTTTCATAATACCCGTAATACTTGCACCCCTCATGTTAGGTCGCACACCATTCGAGGGTTCCGCAAGCAAGTTCTCCTTAGGTTGAATTGATCCCATGCCCCGACAATTGTTCAAGGAGTACTCAAATCTTGTGCACAAATTGTCCAATGACCATACAAGACCGACTCGACTTACCATCTCACATAGTCATACCATTCTCCGTATTATCATCAACATGTACACCAGGGACTGCCTTACCGACTAACGGTCCCGAGCACTTCGAAGTTATCAATCTTTTCTGACTCAACTTTGAAACGACTACTTGATAGTCTTCCTACTTACCATTGTACCAACCGTATTCCGTTCCATAAACCAATCGTATTCCGTACAACACTACCAACCAAGTCATACTCTATATGACAAGCCTTGATACCGGAGGAACGTGGGGCTATAACAAGACATGGGACCGTAGGACCGTGACCGCTATGGCATCAAGTCGATAGCCCGTGGCATAACTCTATTCAACCCAACATGTGAGGTCGAAATGACAGAGTCCCATTTTTTGAAAACCATCATGGAGAACATCTAAGCAACATGTTGACACATTTCCATGTTCTACGCATACACTTGACACGATAAAATTATTTTTTAGCTACGTGGATTCATCTCTTTTATTAACAAGCATATTCAGTGCATATGATCTTATTAGTGTGAATGTTGAGCTGAGGCAAGTTTATTAAAGCCACCAACATGAACGAGGAATCGTTCTCGATTGAGCGGGACTTCGAGCAAGCCGTTACATAGCTAAGTTCAAATGCTATTGTATTTCGATTCATCATGATGAACTGAGCATGACGGAACATTACAGAGGTGGGGGAGGGTTAGAGCCTTGGGAGCGCTAGGGTATAGGTATGTGTACATATATATATATATAAATATATATATATATATATATATATATATATGGAAATTCAATCATATATATGATTACCATATATGGTCCAATATATGGCGCTCGACGTACTTCCCGAGCTTCTCCGAAAGACGGATGATGCTCGTCGTACTTTAGGGTATTCGCCACATAGGTTGAGGACCCTACCCAACTCCAGTATCAGATTCGTCTACGTCATATAGAGGTAACGTCTCCTCTGGTACTAAGTCATCATTTAGTGAACAAAAACTACGTCATCAAAGATATGCAAGTCCCCGATTCAATAAGGATAGTAAGTAAAATAAATCATATGGATGATTGATAATCAAACTCCAATATTTAGTGAACAAAACTTTAAGTACCCATTATATAGTGATTCCTTATAGTGTCTATAATATTCCTATGTCTTAATAGGCACTAACACAATCACAATACAATCTTATATGATGGTGCAATTTGGAGAACAAGTTTTGGATATCACTCTTGACTAGTTTATAGACAATAACATCATTTACCCGTGATCAAGTTGTGGCAGGATGGCACGGTACTTAGTAGTCAGACCCTTTTCCTACAGGGAATATATAAAATATATCACTTAAAATACCTAATGAAATTTTTAATCAAAATTGGCATAAACAAAAAATACTTGTTAGAAAAAAGTGAGGTAAGCAGTACTTTCTCTCTCACAACACAAGTCCCTACGAAGAAGTAACAAGACCTGATCAATTTTTTGTCAATTATATTACAAAAATGTATACGGTGTGATCCCTCCACCTAATGCTCTATTCTACAATAACATACAACTCTAGGACTATTATCTTATTATTATTTTTGTCTAAGATAATTATATCGATTCATGTATCGTGGTTATCACATGAATACGAGAATATTATTTAACGCAAAAATTTACATTCATTTGAATAATTCAATTTTGAATCTTTATACGTGCAAAATAATCATGTAATACGCTAGAGTATGTATCTCTATACATATAGCAAGTATCACATCGTACAAGCATACAAGTAAATAAGATATTTTATCTACTGCAACAGAAAGGTACAAATAGATTTTATATTTGTTGCACTTGCATATCTGTCCTATGAGTTCAAAACTTAGACGATTCGACCTCTAAATATTTCTAGGGTTATCGAAAGTTTGTCTCTAGTTGATATACAACTGTCTAGGTTAGGGTTTAATAGGATAATATAGCATTAGGTTTTGAAATTAAGTTATATCTTCCAAAAAATTTAGAATTTTCGAAATAGTCTTCTTCGTATTTTGAGCTTCAAACACAATAATATAAATCGACTCGAAACATTTCTTCATAGAATTTACTTGGGTCGAAGTCCATTCGGTGAAACAACTCAACACTTGACTCACGCAGTTATATATAGTAGATAAGGAACAAAAAACGATAAGAAGAAAGAATTCTTTTTTACCCCAGCTACTATACCTTAGCAACTACCAATAATATTATTATGCTAATCCTTCTAAACCAATAAGACATAAAAGTTAGAAACATAAAGTTCTAAGAAAAACACCTAACAACTGAAAGGCATAATGAACCATATACATGTGTCACATATAAATGAATATGACAATTAAACATATTTGTCAGGTATTGATCATTCAATTAACTTAGGAATACTTTTATAGCACACATATTACAATTTTCAATACTTAACAAGTAACGTAGGGAAGTACTAAAAATTTGATATTAACCGTTTAAATGGATATTGATCTAATAAATTAGTCTGATCTAGACAACCGAGCAACTTTAAATTAGCAAAAATTATTTTTTGGTCAAATCAATATTTATCGATTCCTCAATAACAATTGTCTTATATCAATCCAATGATTCGATTCACAACTTTAAAATTAACTATCCATAAAGTAATCTTGACATATGAAATCTTATCTAACCGTAGGTTATAAAATTTAATTAGGTTTAAAATACTTATGTTTAGTTACATAAAATTATAACTTTAATTACGTAATATTAACATTACATAAATTTTTTATGTTACGTAATTTCATTACGTTACAATCTTTACAAAATTTCGTTACACTATGTAATTTTGTTACAGTACTACGTAATTTTGTTACATTATGTAATTTTACTACGTTACGTACTTACGTTATGCCGTACCCCGCTCCGCGAAGGCACTAGATAGACAGAAAGATCAGATTGCTGACTCTGGAACAGAAGACGATTAATCTGGATGAGTGGACGAAGACTCATTTTCTGATTCTTTAACACCTAATAAGAACCTGTATTTTGAATGAATGTTTTGTTTAATAACGTGCAAGATGGTAATTATTATATGTTAGTACATTAAAATAATACGCTTATAAAAAGAATTTACATGTTGCATGCCATGCTAAGAAATGAATATTGTCTTGATCGAGAGAACTTTGCCATGTTAATAAGAAGAGAAAAGAGATTGCTTTTATATATGTATCATATGCTATCAAAGAGTAGGTTTCAATGCTTAATGATATTGAACTGTCCTGATGCTGCATAATTAGACACTGGATTGCATGCTCTATGTTATTATTTGCTGCAAAGATTGAAATGCTTAATAAGAACTGCAAACATTACAAAAAGTTACACAAAAGAGATAATACGGCTTGTCCGTATATAGTATAGAGATGATACAACTTGACCGTAGAGAAAAGAGATATGAACAGATGAAATATGTGCTTATTGATAACTGTGATAACATAGAGATTTATCTGATATAGAGTTTCATTCATGCATTGGTCCTAGACAACTTGTGCACAAGGTCAAAATCTCCACGACCAGTTCTGGTACTGAAACCGCTCGACCTAGGGTGATTATAGTAACACCCTGAGGTAAGCGACCTCGTGATCAGGGGGTGTAAAGAGTGTCCAATAGCGACGAGCTGAACAAAAGAGTCATAGCGGCTAAACATGTGGAATGACCCATGGACTATCATGTAGATAGAATATCGGTTAGTGAAGAACTGAACCCTACCCACAGCTGCTAGTATGTGTGTATATCAGCGCAGAGCTGAACCTTGAGTCACAACTGCTGGTATACACACGTATTAGTGCAGAGTTGAGCCTTGAGTCGCAGCTGCTAATCTGGTAGTGCATTCATATGTAAAGTTTAGTTACGAGCTAATAATGTAGAGATGAACATGGAACATTATTGATTTTATTATGTTTATTTCTAATCCTTATCTTGTGCAGGGATGTATCATCGGCTATAGTTAGAATCACTGAATAAGTGATGCCTTCTATGCTTTAGTCATGAAATCATGAATTGCTCATTAGAATAAGATATTTCACATAAGAAATGCTAAATGTTATGCTATGGCAAAGAATGCTAAATGTTATGCTATGGCAAAGTCCCTAAGAAATGTTGGAACTAACTGACATGAATATGACTCACGAAACACGCTTCGCACATGACAATTTATAAAAATGTCTTGCACATGGAATTGACTTTAGAGATGGCTATGAATCGAAAGATATGAAATATTGGTTTTTGAAATGGTTTTCAAAAGAAGTAATCTGACTGTACTGCATGAAATGAACCACTACAAGAAATTAACGAATTAGCGACGCCTGAAAACGTCGTAAAAATGACGAAAAAAGTCGCTAATCTGAATCTACGACATTTTTTGCGACGTTTTGAGGGCGTCAAAATTTTGCTAGTCGCAGATTGGAAAAACGTCGAAAAACGACGCAGATTTGCGACACTTTGCAACGTAAATAGAAATGTCGTAGATTTTTGACGATTTTCGACGTCCTAAATGATGTCGTAGAATTGCGACGCTTTACAACGCCCATGGACGTCACATTTTTGTGTCGTTTTGCGACGCCCATGGACGTCACAGTTTTGCGACGTTTTGCGAAAAAAAATTGTGACGCATTGACACCAGATTGTTGACACACTGATACAAGAATTGCGACGTTTTGTGACGTCAACGGACGTCGTTGATTTGTGGCCTTTTGCGACGTTTATTAACGTCGCAAATCTGTGACGCTTTGCGACGCCTGCGTCGCAGATTAGCAACGCTTTGTGACATTTCCTCGCGTCACAGAGCATCACAGAACGTCGCTAATTCTGGAAAAAAATCCAGCATTCCAGCAGCGCATTCCAGCAGCTAATTTGGTATAAAAGACAGCATTTCAGCAGGCACAATAAATGAACAAGTGCATCCAACATCACAAATCCACCCAATATTAACAAGTGCATTCAACAAGTCCATCCATCCAACATCACAATTCAACAAGTCAATAAGTTCATCCATCCAACATCACACCGAGAAAAGTAAAAACATATCCAAACAGTACATCCAACCACTAGGAAAAGAAAAAATGTCCAAACATTAGGCCCAACACACAAGCATGCAAAATAAAACTACTAATCGGCAAAAGGAGGAACACCGACAAAGCGGGACATGAGGTTCTGATACTCCGCCAATGACAACGTCACTGTATCTGATGGCAGCAAAACAGATGGAATAGTCGGTGGTGGAGTAGAAACGGCTATAGTGGACGATGTTCCATGCTCCAATGCTCACAGTCGGGCATCCATGGAAGATATCAGGTTGTTGTTGCCCTGCATCATATCTGCACTCATACTCCTAAGCTCCACAATGCTACGCTCGAGCGTATCGAATCGTGCAGTGAGTCCCGTATCATCCATCTGTGCGGCATAGGGTATCTCCATCCTCCATTGTATCTCATCATACAACTCAGCAATCTGACGATCCACGATCTCCTGGACGCGCACCGACGCCTACAAAGCCGACGACGAGGAATGCACACTGACAGAGGGGGCCCTGGATGACTCCATTACCAAACGGGCACCGTCGGATCCCGTACAGTAGTACGTACCCCGATGAAGACTGCCAACGGCGGTCATCCAGAGCTCGCCCGGTGACGGAGTTGCAGGCGGCTGCGTAGAAGTACCGGGCGCTCCCTCTGCAGGTGCACTAGCAATCGCCTAATCACGTAACCTAACATACTCCTCCTAGAAAAATTTCCCAGTCTAAGATATTTATTTGCATGTCTATAATATGTTAAGTGATTTATTTATTGTATATATATATATATATATATATATATATATATATATATATATATATATATATATATATTTATGGAGTTGTTCTAAAATTATATATAAGGAAGTCGAACATACATGTCACTCCCAGTTCCCAGAATGCGTATTTTTATACATGTAGAACTCATATTTATTTATTTAGTATTTATCATGTATTATCCTGTATTTAAATTCCTTTAATTTTTATGTTTATTAGTTACCTGCATTTTATTTCCTGCAATTTTATTTCTGTAATTTATTTTCTGCATTTATTTCCAGCTTTTATTCTCTGCTTTGGTCTTATTGGGTTCGGCCATGGAGGGTTTTCGGGTTCATGGTGGACAAACCCAGCCCACAACTCCCACCTACCACCACCCTTCCTATTTAAAGCTTTTGTCTCCTTCTCTCTCTTCATTACTCATTCTCACCATTGCTTCTTCTTCTTCCTCTCATCACTCTCTCCACCTACCAGCAGCAGGAGAAGGCAAGTGCAATCTTGCTTCTCCTTCATCCATTTTTATGGATCATTACTCTTCCTCTCATGATCCTGAGAGAGTTTAGTGCTTGGCCTTTTTGATTTCTGTGGCTTGTTTTCTCTAGATCTAAGTTGTTGTATTCGGTTTTCCATGGGTTTTGATCCCCCAACTTAGCGTGTCTTCTGGCTAGGAACTTTATTTTCTGGCTCGGGACGAAGGCCAGTCACGCACACGTCTCTACGTGTCTGCGTGGATTTTCAGTCACGCACACGTTTCTACATGTCTGCGTGGATTTTTAGTCACGCACACGTCTGTACGTGTCTGCGTGTATTTTTAGTCACGCACACGTCTGTACGTGTCTGCGTGGATTTTCAGTCACACACACGTCTCTACGTGTCTGCGTGGATTTTCAGTCACGCACACGTCTGTACGTGTCTGCGTGTATTTTTAGTCACGCACACGTCTCTACGTGTCTGCGTGGATTTTGAGTCACGCTCATGTTCTTACATATTAGCGTGTATTTTTAGTCACGCTAACGTTCTCATGAGCGTGCGTGTATTTTTAGTCACGCTAACGTTCTCATGAGCGTGCGTGTATTTTTAGTCACGCTGACGTTCTCACTTGAGCGTGCGTGTATTTTTAGTCACGCACACATCCATGAGCGTGCGTGGATTTTCAGTCACGCACACCCTTGCGTGCGTGGATTTCTTGTCACCTTTTCACGCTCATTTGAGTCTGCATGAATTTTCCTTCACGCTCACACTGTGCATGCCAGCGTGAATTACTTTTTCACGCTCACGCTGTTACACGCTCACTCCTACTAGACTTGGCGTGACTTTTGGCCTTAGTATAGACTTGTTGGCGTGACTTTCTAACCTGGGTGTTTTTATTTGTTCTATAATTTATTCATTTAAGGATGGCATGATACTTCTTCTATTATATCCTTACGCCTTTTTGCATGAACTTGATAAATCATGATATGTTAATATTGTTAATACAGATTGTTATGTGGAATGTATCATGTGTCTTGATTGATCCATGGATACCCAGTATGACTAGAACTTAACTTTGAAGAATTATAGGCTCAATCCCATGTAATACTAATTGATTTTCATGCCTGGCCACCATCGATAATGATTGTGACATTGACTAATAATTGATCATGCGTTCCTAGTTGGAACTAAGAGACTGGCTAGTCGTCTTATTGAATTAAATGAATGAGACACGTTCATGTAATGAACTATTGCAATCGATTAGCCGATCCCGAATATTGGCATACGGGCACATGCAGGTTTCAAATTATTTATTTATTTATTTAGTTATTTATTTATCTTCCAAAATAGCATGTGTACTTTATGGTCAAGGCATGATTACTCCGTGGTTAGATTTGATTGTTGCATTACGCTATGTAAGACCTACAATATAGCTGCATGGGTATCGTTGTAGAGTTGCGCATATCGTACCCCATACTAAAGTACTCATTTGAATGACCATGACCCACGGCATGGAACTTCACTCAACGTAGGGACTATTAAGTTAAATAAAATAATGATGGCATGGAGAGAATAGATTCCCGAGTTCTTACATGGCAGCCCTCTTGGGACTAGTAGTGCCCGACAGACCGGCTGGTCCCCATAGATACTGTAAATCTGTCACACGGACAGGGAACAGTATCTGCTTATATTATTGTACATGCTATATTAACGACGGGCGTCCCGCTGGGGCTCGTCTAATTACATGATTGGCGCAATTGATTGATTGGATAGACTAGCCTTGCTCGTACATCGTAAGAACTGAGGAATCCCTATTTATATAATTCTAGGATAACTTGGGACTCACAATAACAAGCCGTAGTAGTTGATTGGCCGTTCAAGATGATTTGTTTGTGTACTGTACCTACTATGTTGCCTAACTGAGATGATCAGAATATCAGGACATGACGGGCCAACTTCTGTCCTTGTTTGGTTGGGAGGTTGGTTCGAAGTATCGTGATGTTATGTGAATCCTAGTGGGAAGCAGAGATCTGTTATTATATTTACTTACTTACTGGTTTAATCCTTCATATCATCCTTCTTTGTGGTACTTGCTATTAGAGGTCTAACCTCTCTGGTTTTGCATGGCCAGATTAGAGCCGGTCCCCGAGGATCCAGCTTACTTATACCTCCAAGATGGTCAACACTAGAGGGATGATCGCAGGAGGACTCGAGTGGGTTCCTTACTTCACCACTCGTTTTGTTATTTACTTTATACTTAGCCGTTTGGCACCGACATGTTAGTCGGATTGTCTTGTACTTACTTTTGCATAATTGTAATTAAGTCAGACTGCAGCTGATAACAATTGTGTATGCTTTACTATACCATCTGGCTATGTTTTTGTAAAGCCAGATATCAAGAATATTTTGACTGAGCGTTTGGGACGCCTTACTACTTTATCTTACATGTTCTCTATTTCTGCTTCTTACTTGAATGATTGAGACAATAGATGTGAAGTGACCATAGTAGGACTTTCATGTAGTATGCACCCCCTCGTCTGGTTAGACAGCATTAATCGTATTATACGGTACTCATCTACCCGTAATACGTAGCTGGCTGAGTCATTCTCCCGCTCTCCAGTATTCTGGTTCTGGGGCGTGACAAGGTTTTAGTGGTGGCCCATGCAGGTCTGATTTCAGACTTGTGGGGTGTTTTAATTTATAGGATGTCTCAATCACACGTGTTTTCCCCTTGATCTCATGATTCGTTATTCTCAACCCTTGCTTGACATTCCAGTATCCTTTGACTTCATCGATCCTTCATGTCCGATTGTTTGATTATTCTCTTGTCCCTTTTCTTAGGGGCACTTCGTCCGCATCGGCCAGAGCTGGACAGCAACGACAAGAGCAACATGGACAACCTGACCAGGTTGGCCAGCAACAAGGGCCAGTCTCACCTCAGGAGGCTATCCAGGAAGAAGTGATAGTGGAAGCAGCAGCTGGATCGCAGTATCCGGATGTTCCACCACCACCAATAGTTCCACCTACCCAAGTGGACACACCAGCCCTTCTGGAGATCATAAGAGGAATGATGGCTACTCAGCAACATCAGATGTTGGCCCAGCAGCACATGCACACTCAGCTACAAGAGCAGAATGTGCTACTCAACCAAGGATTACAGACAACATTGGAATGAGGGGCAAGGCCAGATTCAGGAGCATCAGCCAAGTTTTACAAGTACAATCCATGCCGTTTCGAGGGCACGGAGGATGCCATCTCAGCAGATGCATGGCTTAAGGATATTGAGGCTATTCTGACAGCAGCTAAGGTACCGGCAGAAGAACGTATGGATCTAGTGAAGTTGTTACTTCAGGATCTCGCACGTGATTGGTGGGAATCAGAGGAAGTGGGCATCAGACGTCCTGTGGCTTGGGACGATTTCACTGCAAGATTCAAGGCCAAGTACTATGGAGTTGTGGCGCAGTTTGAGCTATAACAGAAATTTATCAGCCTCAGGCAGGCCGGCAAGACTGTAGATGCTTATGCAGCGGAGTTCTGCAGATTGAGTAGATTCGCCCCAGAGATGATAGCAACAGAGCGCCAAAGGGCTATAAGGTTTCAGCAAGGGTTTCATCTTGAGCTCTTGCAATTGATAGAGGGGCACAATTACCAAACCTTTGATGAAGTATTGACGACAACTCGAAGGCATGAGATCACTATTCAGAGGCTTGCAGTAAGGACTGGGGGTCAGAAGAGGTCCCACGGTCAGATTGAAGGAGGAGGGGGAGCAGCGCCCCGAACAACAGCACCATCCACTGGCATTCGTATCCACGATGTGGCGATACGAGGACCAGCACCACCACCTAGGCAGCAGCAACAACAACAGAGGAAGAACCAGCAACCTCCGGCGGGCTGTACTTATTGTGGGAAGATGGGACACACTAAAGATGTATGTCGGACATTGAATGGACTGTGTCTGATATGTGGAAATCCAGACCATCGGGTTACCACATGTCCCATGAATTCGATGGCAGGAGGACCAGGGCAGCAGTTTCCTGCTCTGCCAGCACCAGGGGCAGGCCAGTATCGAGGACCAGCAGTGGCAGTAAGGCTGTTGGCACAGCGTCCGTTAGTACCGCAGGCTCAGATATTTCGGCAGCAGGGGCCGCCGATGTAGCAACACCAGCATAGACCACCCCAGCATCATCAAGGAAGGGGCCAGCAGCAACATCAGGCTAGGCCGCAGCATGGGAATCAGCAAGGAGGTCGAGGGCAAGCATTCACTCTGTCCTTGGAGGAGGCATTGGCATCGGAAGATATTGTGGCAGGTAACATTCTCGTCGCCTCATATCCCGCAGTAGCATTGTTTGATTCGGAAGCATCCCATTCATTTATTTCTGCACAATTTACGACACGACTAGGAATAGAGTTCGAGGCATTGCCAGGGAGGTTGAATATACTCACTGGTAATGGGCTCGTAGGAGTTAGTAGAGTTATTCTAGCGTGTAGCGTTGTAGTTTACGGGTATTCCTTACCCGCCCGGTTGATAGAATTTTCTGTCGAAAATTTTGACGTTATCTTAGGCATGGACTGGCTGAAAGACAGTCATGCGACAATAGATTGTCATAGAGGGAGTGTATCTTTTGATATTCCAGGCATGGAGCGATTCACCTTAGTCAGATCAGAGGCAACTCAACCAGAACAGGGAGTAATAACGACAATGGAAGAAGTTCAGATTCCGAAGGTAGTTGAAGAATTTCTAGACGTATTTCCCGAAGAACTTTCAGGTCTACCACCAGTTAGAGATATTGAGTTCAGTATAGAATTGGCACCAGGAACTAAACCGATATCAGATCGGGTTTACAGAATGGCGGATTCAGAGCAGACCAAGGTATATCAGCATATAGAGGAACTGAAGGAGAAGAAGTTCATCCAAGCTAGCGTGTCACCATGGGCAGCGCCAGTAGTACTTGTGGAAAAGAAGGATGGGTCGTCCAGATTGTGCATTGACTACAGGAAGCTTAATGCGGCAACAGTGAAGAACAAGTACCCATTACCCAGGATCGACGACTTATTTGACCAGTTGAGCAAAGCTAGAGTTTTCTCCAAGATAGATCTTCATTCAGGGTACCATCAGGTGAGGGTTCGGAAGGAAGACATTTCCAAGACAGCATTCAGGTCGAAGTATGGGCATTATGAGTTCTTAGTAATGCCGTTTGGTTTGACCAATGCTCCAGCTATATTCATGGATTTGATGAATCGTATCTTTATGCCATATTTAGACCAGTTTGTCGTTGTGTTTCTTGACGACATTCTCGTATACTCTGCTAGTGAAGAGGAGCATGAAGACCACCTCAGGAAAGTGTTGCAAGTTCTGAGAGAGAACCAGTTGTATGCCAAGCTCGGTAAGTGTGAGTTTTGGTCGGATCACATTTCATTTTTGGGTCACATCATATCAGGAGCTGGAGTAGCAGTAGATCCCAAAAAGATAGAGGCAGTAGAAAGTTGGCCAGTACCCAAGACCGTAGCAGATGTGCGGAGCTTCTTGGGATTGGCAGGATATTACAGAAGGTTTGTGTCAGACTTTGCAAGGCTTTCAGCACCCATGACCCGCTTGACCCGGAAGGATGTACCATTCGTTTGGTCGGCAGAATGTCAGGCATCATTCGAGACTTTGAAGCAGAAGTTGATATCAGCACCTATTCTTACATTGCCAGTTGGACCCGGAGGTTTTACAGTATATTATGATGCGTCAGGTAAAGGACTTGGATGTGTCCTTATGCAACATGGGAAGGTGATAGCGTATGCATCTAGGCAGCTTCGGGATCACGAAAAGAATTACCCAACTCATGATTTGGAATTAGCGGCAGTAGTATTTGCTTTGAAGCTATGGAGGCATTATTTATATGGTGATCGAGTGGATATGTACACAGACCATAAAAGTCTGAAGTACATCTTTACTCAGAAGGAATTAAACATGAGGCAGAGGAGATGGTTGGAGTTGATCAAGGATTATGCTTCAGTATCATCCAGGCAAGGCTAATGTAGTAGCAGACGCTCTCAGCAGGAGAGACGGCACATTTATGTTGACAACACAGAGGCATATCTTAGAAGACCTTCAGGAGATGGGCATCGAAGTTATACTTCCTAGTGCTATAGGAGTTCTAACAAGTCTGCAAGTTCAATCCGACTTGGTAGGCAGAATCAAGGCAGCTCAGGCACAGGACCCGAGGATTCAGAAGCTTAGGGCAGAATATGAGTCAGGGCTCAGGAAGGAGATGAGAATTCATGAAGATGGTACACTTAGGTTTGGATCACGTCTATGTGTGCCTAGTGGAGATATCAGACAGGAGGTTATGGCAGAAGCTCACAGTTCTCAGTATTCTATTCACCCTGGAGGGACCAAGATGTACCAAGATATCAAGCAGCATTTCTGGTGGAACGGAATGAAGAGGAAGATAGCTAGATTTGTTTCCCGTTGCTTGGTATGTCAGCAAGTGAAGGCAGAACAGCAGAGGCCAGCTGGGTTATTGCAACCGCTTCCTATTCCGGAATGGAAATGGGAGCATATTACAATGGACTTTGTGACCGGTTTACCGAGATCACCAAGTGGTAAGGACGCTATTTGGGTAATAGTGGACCGACTTACGAAGGTAGCACATTTTCTTCCTTTCAGAGTAGGACAATCTACAGAAAAGTTGGCAGAGTTATATATGCAACAGATAGTCAGGCAGCATGGGGTTCCTGTCAGTATTGTGTCGGATCGAGATACCCGCTTTACCTCACATTTTTGGAAGAGCTTACATGAAAGTCTGGGTACCAAGTTAAGGTTTAGCACGGCCTACCATCCGCAGACGGATGGGCAATCAGAAAGAACGATTCAGACTTTAGAAGATATGTTGCGAGCTTGCACTCTAGATTTTAGAGGGTCTTGGGAGAGTCACCTGCACTTAGTCGAGTTCTCATATAACAATAGTTATCAAGCCAGTATCCAGATGGCGCCATTCGAAGCATTATATGGTAAGAAGTGCAGGTCACCGCTTGCATGGGATGATATCGGAGAGAGGAAGATGCTAGGCCCAGAAATGATTGTTCAGACGGTTGAAGTGATTAAGGGAATTAGAGAGCGACTTCGAGTAGCGCAGGACCGGCATCGTCATTGGGCGGACCAGCATCGTAGGCCGTTAGAGTTCTCTGTTGGAGACCACATATTCTTGCGGATCTCACCTACTCGTGGGGTCATTAGATTTGGCGTTCGCGGGAAATTGAGTCTGCGGTACGTGGGCCCATTTGTTATCCTTGACCGGGTAGGCGATGTTGCTTATCGTTTATCCCTTCCACCTTTGTTACGAGAGGTGCATGACATATTTCATGTATCTCAATTACGCAGATATGCATCGGACCCAAGCCATGTCCTCGATCATTCTGAGCTGGTTGCTGGTACCAACCTGTCTTACGAGAAACAGCCCGTGTCTATTTTGGACCGAAGAGAGAAGATACTCAAGAACCGAACAATTAGTCTTGTCCGTGTTGCTTGGGGTCATCACTCCTTGGGAGAGTCAACGTGGAAACGTGAGGATGATATCCGATCACGGTATCCATACCTGTTTGACTCACAAGGTATATCCCTTTCTGTATACCCTGATTGTCCTGATTCTTCATGCTTATCGCTTCATGGGTAGGGCTACTTGATATCGTGGATTGATGAATTTACATATATAGTGCTTGCTTGCTTGCTCACTAGAATTACTTGTATTAATTTAGCTCCGATATTTCTACCTGCTTGGATTTGAAATTCCGAGGACGAAATTTTTCTAAGGTGGGTAGAGATGTCACTCCCCGTTCCCAGAATACGTATTTTTATACATGTAGAACTCATATTTATTTATTTAGTATTTATCATGTATTATCCTGTATTTAAATTTCTTTAATTTTTATGTTTATTAATTACCTGCATTTTATTTCCTGCAATTTTATTTCTGCAATTTATGTTCTGCATTTATTTTCTGCTTTTATTCTCTGCTTTGGTCTTATTGGGTTCGGCCATGGAGGGTTTTCGGGTTCATGGTGGACAAACCCGGCCCACAACTCCCACCTACCACCACCCTTCCTATTTAAAACTTTTGTCTCCTTCTCTCTCTTCATTACTCATTCTCACCATTGCTTCTTCTTCTTCCTCTCATCACTCTCTCCACCTACCAGCAGCAGGAGAAGGCAAGTGCAATCTTGCTTCTCCTTCATCCATTTTTATGGATCATTACTCTTCCTCTCATGATCCTGAGAGAGTTTAGTGCTTGGCATTTTTTATTTCGGTGGCTTGTTTTCTCTAGATCTAAGTTGTTGTATTCGGTTTTCCATGGGTTTTGATCCCCCAACTTAGCGTGTCTTCTGGCTGGGAACTTTATTTTCTGGCTCGGGACGAAGGCCAGTCACGCACACGTCTCTACGTGTCTGCATGGATTTTCAGTCACGCACACGTCTCTACGTTTCTGCGTGGATTTTTAGTCACGCACACGTCTGTACGTGTCTGCGTGTATTTTTAGTCACGCACACGTCTGTACGTGTCTACGTGGATTTTCAGTCACGCACACGTCTCTACGTGTCTGCGTGGATTTTCAGTCACGCACACGTCTGTACGTGTCTGCGTGTATTTTTAGTCACGCACACATCTGTACGTGTCTGCGTGTATTTTTAGTCACGCACACGTCTCTACGTGTCTGCGTGGATTTTGAGTCACGCTCATGTTCTTACATATTAGCGTGTATTTTTAGTCACGCTAACGTTCTCATGAGCGTGCGTGTATTTTTAGTCACGCTAACGTTCTCATGAGCGTGCGTGTATTTTTAGTCACGCTGACGTTCTCACTTGAGCGTGCGTGTATTTTTAGTCACGCACACATCCATGAGCGTGCGTGGATTTTTAGTCACGCACACCCTTGCGTGCGTGGATTTCTTGTCACCTTTTCACGCTCACTTGAGTCTGCGTGAATTTCCCTTCACGCTCACACTGTGCATGCCAGCGTGAATTATTTTTTCACGCTCACGCTATTACACGCTCACTCCTACTAGACTTGGCGTGACTTTTGGCCTTAGTATAGGCTTGTTGGCGTGACTTTCTAACCTGGGTGTTTTTATTTGTTCTATAATTTATTCATTTAAGGATGGCATGATAATTCTTCTATTATATCCTTACGCCTTTTTGCATGAACTGGATAAATCATGATATGTTAAATTGTTAATACAGATTGTTATGTGGAATGTATCATGTGTCTTGATTGATCCATGGATACCCAGTATGACTAGAACTTAACTTTGAAGAATTATAGGCTCAATCCCATATAATACTAATTGATTTTCATGCCTTGCCACCATCGATAATGATTGTGACATTGACTAATAATTGATCATGCGTTCCTAGTTGGAACTAAGTGACTGGCTAGTCGTCTTATTGAATTGAATGAATGAGACACATTCATGTAATGAACTATTGCAATCGATTAGCCGATCCCGAATATTGGCATACGAGCACATGCAGGTTTCAAATTATTTATTTAGTTATTTATTTATCTTCCAAAACAGCATGTGTACTTTATGGTCAAGGCATGATTACTCCGTGGTTAGATTTGATTGTTGTATTACGCTATGTAAGACCTACAACATAGCTGCACGGGTATCGTTGTAGAGTTGCGCATATCGTACCCCGTACTAAAGTACTCATTTGAATGACCATGACCTACGGCATGGAACTTCACTCAACGTAGGGACTATTAAGTTAAATAAAATAATGATGGCATGGAGAGAATGGATTTCCGAATTCTTACATGGCAGCCCTCTTGGGACTAGTAGTGCCCGACAGGCCGGCTGGTCCCCATAGATACTGTAAATCTGTCACACAGACAGGGAACAGTATCTGCTTATATTATTGTACATGCTATATTAACGGCGGGCGTCCCGCTGGTACTCATCTAATTACATGATTGGCGCAATTGATTGATTGGATAGACTAGCCTTGCTCACACATCGTAAGAACTGAGGAATCCCTATTTGCATAATTCCAGGATAACTTGGGACTCACAATAGCAAGCCGTAGTAGTTGATTGGTCGTTCAAGATGATTTGTTTGTGTACTGTACCTACTATGTTGCCTAACTGAGATGATCAGAATATCAGGACATGACGGGCCAACTTCTGTCCTTGTTTGGTTGGAAGGTTGGTTCGAAGTGTCGTGATGTTATGTGAATCCTAGTGGGAAGCAGAGATCTATTATTATATTCACTTACTTACTAGTTTAATCCTTCATATCATCCTTCCTTGTGGTACTTGCTATTAGAGGTCTAACTTCTCTGGTTTTGTATGGCCAGATTTAGAGCCGGTCCCCGAGGATCCAGCTTACTTATACCTCCAAGATGGTCAACACTAGAGGGATGATCGCAGGAGGACTCGAGTGGGTTCCTTACTTCACCACTCGTTTTGTTATTTACTTTATACTTAGCCGTTTGGCACCGACATATTAGTCGGATTGTCTTGTACTTACTTTTGCATAATTGTAATTAAGTCAGACTGCAGCTGATAACAATTGTGTATGCTTTACTATACCATCTGGCTATGTTTTTGTAAAGCCAGATATCAAGAACATTTTGACTGAGCGTTTGGGACGCCTTACTGCTTTATCTTACATGTTCTTTATTTCTGCTTCTTACTTGAATGATTGAGACAATAGATGTGAAGTGACCATAGTAAGACTTTCATGTAGTATGCACCCCCTCGTCTGGTTAGACAGCATTGATCGTATTATACGGTACTTATCTACCTGTAATACGTAGCTGGCTGAGTCATTCCCCCGCTCTCCAGTATTCAGGTTCTGGGGCGTGACAATACATAAGTAGATGTGGCCCTTTCATCGACGAACTGGTCGCCCTTCCGATGGGTGGCCAGGAAGACGGTCACCATGTTCGCATCATCTCCCTTTTGTACCTATTAAAAGATAATATTTATTATTAAAATGAAACATTTTATCCAATTGTGTAGAAACTAATATACATTAAATATATGATACATACCAGACGACAAAAATGTTCCGTCATGGAAATTGATCCACTACACCACTTACTCGACAACGACTGTGCCATCTTTGCCTTTTTCAATTTCTTCTTGTTCCTGGGATCCTCGAATTTTACCTTCATCTTCGCCCAATGTATGGGCGTGATCCAACCATGGATCGGCTTTCCATCGCGTTCACGAGCCTTTTGTAGGCTGATCGCATCACGGATAAGCTTTCCGGCGACGGAGGGAAACTGAAGCTCGATCTTGGCAGCCCGATAGGGTGGATAGAAGTAGGTTTGCTGCAACAAATAAAACATAGAGTTATATAAAAAATGATTATTGATATTAAAAATATATGTAATTAAATTTTACCTTGAAGTGGGAAAACCAAAACGTCTTTCTTCCTTCGGGAGCGGAGTAGTAGTTGATCTTTGACCCACCATAGTTCTGCCTCAGAAATTGTCCCAGTCTTCTCTGTACGACCGAGGGTCTATATCTGTACAACCACAATTAAATTCATGAATATATATTTATAGATGTAAGAAAAAATAAATACTAATTAACTTACTTTTTAGGCATGTATGTCCAAATCTCTATCCGCCTCTCCTCCAGAGTTGCGCATGGACGATCGCTCTCGTCTACATCCTCAGTGGGAGCGATGTCCCCCATATGCTCCGCTTCCTCCATGGTGCCGGTAACTGGGAGAATAGTGGAAGAGTTGGAAGCAGGCCCGAGCCTAGAACTGCTTGTCCCAGGAGTATCGACAAGACCCGGTGATGGACTACTCGTCGATGGAGAAATGCTAAACGGAGCAGAATACTCGTGACCGGGACCTGGAACGGTACGGTATGGTGGAGTACTACTGGAAGGTCCGGAACTACCCCGCCGTCGTACTACAGAACTACCTCCGCGTCGTGGCATACCTGCCAATAACATATGATAATAAAACACAAACATAATATATATATATATATATATATATATATATATATATATATATATATATATATATATATATATATATATATATATATATATATATATATATTATATATATATATATATATATATATATATAGGGTTAATTAGGGTTAATTAGTTGTACCCTCCTATGGTTTGTACATATTTTGGTAACTGTCCCCATTGTTTCAAAAATAAAGAACACCCCCTGGCTGCTTAATTTTCCACTCATTTTCTTCTATGCACCAGGGGGGTACAACTAATTAACTTTATAAACCAGGGGGGTGTTCTTTATTTTTATAATAACAGGGACAGTTACCAAAATACGTACAAACCATAGGGGGGTACAACTAATTAACCCATATATATATATATATATATATATATATATATATATATATATATATATATATCAGAGTATCATAAAAGTCAATGCATGTACGAAACATAGTAAATATATATATGTCAAGTGTATCACAAAAGTAGGCCAGAGTATCACACAAACTAAGTCAAAATAATAGCCTAGAGTACCAGAAAAGTAGCCTCGAGTATCACAAAAGTAGCCCAGAGTACCACACAAACTGATTCACAAAATGAACTAGCCAAGAGTATCACAAAAGTAACCCAGAGTACCACACAAACTAAGTCACAAAATAAAAGTATCTAGTCTACTTGTCATATGACCCATGAAGCTCGGCCCAGACCCTCAACCAATCTGCACGCGTCATGGGTGCCATCTGGAAGAAAGAATATAATCGATATACAAGTAAAAATTAGTACCAAAATGAGACGTGAAATGGGATGTGAAAATTATATTACTTTCAATCATTTTCTGAAAATTTATCATCTTCGTCATGCTCGTCGTCTTCTTCCTCTTCCTCCTCATTATCTTCACTTTTATCTAGTAGATCTTCCTCTTCGAATATTTCTATCTCTTCTGCATAATAATTAGACGTGGAATGAGGAACTTCTGTCAAGTCCACATCTACAATATTTGGTAGAAGAGGTAGCTCATCCTCTTGATAAGCTACTTCGTGAACATCAAAGGTATTTCTTGCCTTGGTCTTGCATACTGCACACCAGTCAGACCTCATTGTCCCCCATTTAGGATAGGTTGTGAAGTACACGAGCTGAGCCTGACTGAAAAGGACATGGTTCATAGCCCTGATACCGCGACGCCGGTAGTTTATATCCACAAGACCAAGCTTGGTGGTGGGACGAGTCAGGATTCTCACTCGTCCTACCACCAATCGAAAAAAATTTTCTTCTAATATTTTGAATGTGAAGTTCTGCTTCACATTTGGCTCTACATTATTCTCTGCTAGCGGAAGCCATAAGATTCAGGATATCAACCGTCAATGATACCGAAACTGATTCCGATACCGATACTGTGAACCTTGGTTAACATTAATATTTCCACACTTCTCTAGGGTGAGGTTGAGGTAGATATCCTATGATGCGGAATAGTCGCACTACAACAAAAAGACCTATTAATGTCGCTTGATAAGTGGTTTTCATGACGGCTGATGTGGAAGCGTCATCAATGTTCAGCAAGACTAGAATCTGTGACGGTTTACATTAAAAACATTATTGATAGTGCTCCAGTGATACGAGCGTCATAAAAAAAGCACGAAAATATAAGTCGAAACCTCGACTCCCCCGTAATTCTCCCGCACTTAAGAAAAATTCTAAACCATCTCTCTTTCTCCTTCTCCTTCTCCTCCCGCTCCCCAACTCCCCTCAGCCCACTCCCCGCTCCCCAACTCCCCTCAGCCCGCTCCCCGCTCCCCAACTTCCCTCAGCCCGTTCCTCGCTTCCCTCGGTTACAGACTCCACTGCAGAGGAAAGGATGTCACCCGGCGTAGCCTTCACCACCGGTTTGTCCTAAAATCTCGATCATTGCTTATTTTATGCCCTAAATTCAAAAATCTCCTAATTTTTGACAACCATACATGCATCCATCTCTCCAAAATTAGGGTTCTAAATTTTAGGGTTTTCCGACGTCTCCGTCCACGTCGGCGATGATCCGAAAAGGGCTGCATCATCGTTGACTTCTCTTGATTAAGTGAGTGATTTTGATTTGAATTTTTTTCCCTAAAAAAAGATTTTGTTGGGAGTGTAATTTTTCCCTAAAAGTTAGGGTTCTTAATTTTTGATTTGGATTTTTTTCCCTAAAAGGGTTCTTTGATTTTTTTTCTGTTTGTTCTTGTTCAAGGGAGTGTAATTACATTTGGGGAGCCGAGTCCGAAGCCTCTCAACAGTCACAGTCGCGACCCGACGAGGTGCTGTGCGTGCCTGCGAGCTGAGTCCGAAGCCTCCCTTCGGATTCTGACACTAAATTCTGGGGTATAAATTCTAAACTCTTGATTGATTTCAGTTTCTGGGTTTATTTTGTTTGTCGATGATGTTGTTGGATCTCGATCCCTACATAAAAAGGGTTTCGATCGACTGATACGTGTTGGGTTCGATTTTGGCTTGATGATTCTATGATTGTCTTTGTTTGTGAAGCGCAAATGATCTTTAGATCATGTTCGGTTCTTTACTTGCTGTTGGATCATTTTCGGTTTTGGGTTACCTAGCTGCTGTTGGAATTATTTGTGGTGCATGTATTGTTGGTTTAGGTTTCTTGTATAAATTGTTGCTTGGGTTCTCCTTCCTATACTTGCTGTGGGATGTTGGTTTTGGTTTTCCTTATTATACATGTTGGGTTGGGAAAGATTTCTTGGTGTAGGAGATGTTTTGCTATTTGGATTAAAATTATTGGTTGGGTATCTATTATGCATGATGGGTTTAACTTGGTACTGTGGGTGTTTTTTTGGGAGCTTTTCGATATAAATCACATGCGGGTATATATTAGTTGGGAGTATTTCTATTTCGGGATTGACATCTCCATTAGCATGCATGCGTCATTGATTTTGGGACTACGTCCACTATGCCATGCCTGGATATTTTACTTTATTTGTCGGTTTCGGTTTTTATTAGAGTACTCTGATATTCTTGGTGTTGGTCGTTCGACCAAATGAACCAAAGCGTTGCAGATCTTATCGGATACACTGGCTACGTGTCGGGACGTATCCTATACGTGTTATGGCACGCTAGTACAGCAGATGATGATTGATCCTTATCTGAGACATCTTATATATCTCATTTCGTTTCTTGTCGTTAGTCGTAGTTTGTATGTTGGTACTGTTGGGTTGTTCATTCTGGGTGCAGATACGCTCATGTTTGTACGAGTCAATACTGGACACGGATGTGAGGATACCTTCGTGTCGATGATGTAGCCTCTCCACAGTTGCAGCCGCGACCCGGCGAGGCACTGTGCGTGCCTGCGAGCCGAGTCCAAAGGCTCCCTTCGGATTTCGACACCAAATTCTGGGGTATAAATTCTAAACTCTTGATTGATTTCAATTTTTGGGATTATTTTGTTTGTCGATGATGTTGTTGGATCTCGATCCCTACATAAAAAGGGTTTCGATCGACTGATATGTGTTGGGTTCGATTTTGGCTTGACGATCCTACGATTGTCTTTGTTTGTGAAGCGGGAATGATCTTTAGATCATGTTCGGTTCTTTACTTGCTGTTGGATCATTTTCGGTTTCGGGTTACCTAGCTGTTGTTGAAATTATTTGTGATGCATGCATTGTTGGTTTGGGTTTCTTGTATAAATTGTTGCTTGGGGTCTCCTTCCTATACTTGTTGTGGGATGTTGGTTTAGGTTTTCCCTATTATACATGTTGGGTTGGGAAAAATTTCTTTGTTGTAGGAGATATTTTGCTATTTGGATTAAAATTGTTGGTTGGGTATCTATTATGCATGATGGGTTTAACTTGTACTGTGGGTATTTTTTGTTGGGAGCTTTTCGTTATAAATCACATGCGGGTATATATTAGTTGGGAGTATTTCTATTTCGGGAATGACATCTCCATTAGCATGCCTGCATCGTTGATTTTGGGACTATGTCCACTATGCCATGCCTAGATGTTTTACTTTATTTGTCGGTTTCGGTTTTTATTAGAGTACTCTGATACTCTCGGTTTTTCGATATAAATCACAGACTCTAAAATTGACAGACTGTAAAATATAGGGTTTTGCTTTCTTTTTCAGGGTTTTGCTATACGTACATGTGCTATGGACAGTCTTCATGTGACCAAGTTGAAGCGTTATAAGTGTGCTTCTTCGCTACAGTATCTGTGAGATTTTTAATGTCGATAGTTTTGATGTAGCTAAAGTGTACTCTATATTGGATACTCTATATATTTTGAGAAGATGTATATAATGAAATAGAGAAATGTAGAATGGTAGCAAAAATACTCTATTTTGAGACAATGAAATGGACAATGGTACTTTATTTTACATTTCAATGCTTTGTTGTGAATATGGTTCAAAGTGGTTATTTTCGAATTGAATTGAGCAGCATTTGGAATGTATAACATACAGTATAGAGCGTTATAAATGTGATACAACGACCATATACAGCAATTTTTTATAACTATCCATAACGCTTTGAAAATAAAACGTAGCAGAAATTAAACCTATTAATGACGGTTTTGGATGAATTATTTATAACGCTTTTAAAAACATTTATAACACCCGATTTCATAACGCTTGGACTGAAAAAAAAAGCGTCATGGTTTGAAATTAATGACGCTTTTTAGCCGTCATTAAAAGGTATTTTTGTTGTAGTGTCGGCTCAATAACCCGAATGAGAATCCTGATAGTCGCTCTAGGATACTACGATATACTACTAGTATACTCCCTCTATACACTCTTACTTATGCAAGCCTTTTGAGGCAATGAGCATTATACTAGATTTCTGAAAAAATCTATAACTCTGATAGTCCCAAGAGACTTGGCATAAGTAACTTAGTTGAGAGTGCTCAACTAAATGATGTATGATAAGCCTAGCCCGAGATCGAGCCCGGCCGAAGGAAGCACGGGTCGGGTCGGGTCCATCGGGTTTATCGGACTCTAATTTTAAAAAGTATGAAACAATGTGTGTGTGTGTGTGTGTGTGTGTGTGTGTGTGTGTGTGTGTATAATATGTATGTCAGATTTCGGATTGAACAAAACTACATGATAAATTATTCACTGTAGCAAATCTGAACATATGAAGCTTGAGAACATCAAATTATTTGTAGATTGCGTCTCCCATTGCGATCCTACCCAAGTATATACTAGACCACTTCTCCTCACGATATGGTCCATATTCGATTCCTCTAATTTTAGAAAGTATCTTAGTAATTAGTGGTAAAAGCAAAAGTTTCCTACACTGGAACATAAATGAACTCTAACGAAACTCAAAACAATTGTCAAGTTGTTTAATATAGAAATAAATGTTTAAGGAGATAAATTTTGAGCCAATTTTTTCCTGAGATATATTATTTCTACCTGAAAGAACCAAGAAGGCGAGGGGGTCGGGGGTGGAGGTGGAGGGGTCGGGGGCGGAGGGTAGGGGTCGGGCCGGAGGTGGTCGGGGGCGGAGGGAGGGGGAGGGGTCGGGGGCAGAAGGTGGAGGGCAGAGGCGGAGGGAGGGGAGAGGGTCGGGGCGGAGGGAGGGGGAGGTGGAGGTGGTTGGGAGCAGAGGGAGGGGGAGGGGAGGGGGTCGGGGGCAAAGGGAGGGGAAGGTGGTCGGAGGAAGAGGGAGGGGGAGGGGAGGGTGTTGGAATAGTCGAAGGGGAGGGGGTCAGGGACGGAGGGAGGCGAGTGGGTCGGGGCGGAGGTGGAGGGGTCGGGCCGGAGGTGGTCGGGGGCGGAGGGAGGGGAGGGGTCGGGGGCGGAGGAAGGCGAGGGGTCGGGGCAGAGGCAGAGGGGTCGGGGCGGAGGACAGGGGTCGGGGTGGAGGAGAGGGCGAAGGAAAGGAGGAGATACCTTCCAAATGGCGATGGCGACGATGGCGATGGCGACGGCGGCAACGACGACGACAGAGGTGGTCGGACGGGCGAAGGAGGAGAAAATCGGCTAAGAAAAATTTTTGGGGGGGAAATTTTGGAGAAAATGAGAAATGAGAGGCCAGCCCTAGTGTTAGTAAAAAATTTGCGACGTCATTTTTGTGACTTCGCAAAGCGTCGCTGATTAGCGACATTTTCTACGACTTCAAATGAAAAACGTCGTAAAACAGTGACATTTTCTCCAGAACATCGCAAAACGTTGATGATTAGTGATGTTTTGTGACGTTACGTTAGAAGCGTCGCTGAAATGATAATTCAGCGACGCCCGCAAATAGTGTCGCAAAAAATGTCGCTAATCTGACTTATTCTGGCAGTGAACGTAGGTGAAAGTAGCAAGATCATATCATAAGAATTGTTTCTCACTAAATGACTTAGTGATCGTTCTAGACGATGTAGCATTTGTTTACATCACTAATACGTTAATGTACTAACCCACCCCCAGCTTGCCTGTAGGTGGAAGGTGGACGAAATGAATGATCCTAAGCGATAGCCCTAGCCGCAACCTCAGGAGCCAGAAATTAGAAGAGATGCAAAGAGACAGGGCTGGCCCTGGGGTAAGCCAGACAAGACTTGGGACTTGGACAACCCCCCTCTGTTAGGACAACCTCCCAAGCTCGATGTGATCCCACCAAAGGTCAGGGTCACAGATGAACATCACAAATAGCTCACATTAAGGACCAAAGGGCAACCGTAATTAGCTCCGGATAGGGCAACCCAACCCTCTTGGTCGACCCTGCAAAGAGATGGAGTTTTTGTCCAAGAGATGGTTATCTGTTTCAAAGAGTTAGTTTTGTATAAAAAGGGATGTAATCTATGGAACAAAATCATTGTAATTATGTATGGGACGGTTATCTGTTTCAGCATTTCCCTTATCTATGCATACCAAATTATCTTTTTTTAGTACTTTATCTAATTGAACCATTTCACAAAAAAATCTTATGATGCATGTCGTGTCAGCATATGCAATGATGGTTGAATGGGTCTAGATATTAGGCCAGATTCATTTAAATCATTCAGCAAAGCTTTGGAGATAACAAAGACATTCATTTGAAAGGAAACATTAAGATGTATATATACATGTATATGGATATATTTTTGTAAAAAAATGTGACTAAGATGGTGATACTATATAGTTTGGAGTAAGATATTTTAATTCAAAATAAATGCTTCAAATGTTTGTTAAATTTCATAATTTATGTTGTCTGATTCAAATGAAAGTTTTGAAGATGGTCAGTATTAACCATTGATTTTTATGACGCTTTGACAGATGATATATGTGTGTGCTTTTTATAATGCTTTGACAGGTAATATATATATATATATATATATATATATATATATATATATATATATATATATATATATATATATATATATATATATATATATATACGTGTGATTTCCAGAACAGTTTGAAAAGCGTTATATATATAATTCCTACTTATATCGCTTCGAAATAGATGTGTTATATATATATATATGAAAATATTTATAATGCTTCAGAAATTTTCTGCCATATATAGTTGTATTATTTATAATATTTTCTGGAAAAAAGTTTTATTAAGGAGAGATCGTAACGGTTTTAATAAACATTTATAACACTTGTTTTCATGACGGCTGTGGGCTTAAAAAAAGCGTTATAAAATATCATACGGTTTTTAGTCATCATAAAAAGGTTTTTTTCTTGTAGTGTGTAATTCTGTATGTTTCAAGAGAGATTGTAAGCCAAGCATGGCATGTATCTGAGAGTCATTGAGAGATCTTTGTAATTGATTCAAATATATGAATAAAAAATTTGTTTACGTTACCATTGTGGTCAATTCTATATTCTACTAAATTATTTGTTTTTGCTTCAATTTCTGCAATCATGTTTCGCTACATTATTGTCTATCTTGTCTATTTTGTCATTGTATAGGTTCTGGCCTTGTGCAAGCGTAACTTAGGCATGCACTGTTTGTAAAAACAAAAGTTGATCTTTATTTCACAAACTTTGTAATAAGATTACAAGAATTCTGGAAAAGTACAACTATAGGAATCCGATCTGAATGACGATTGCTTTATCCCTTGGACGATGTGAACTTTGAAGACGGTAGCCTCTGAAGATTGCAGCAGCACTTTGGCAAGAACTCCTGATCTCGGGTGATGACTTGTGTGTTCTGATCTCTCCGTATATGTCTCTGATAATGAAGACTTGAAACTCTATTTATAGAGTTCTGGAAATAACTAACTTTTAGTTATTCTGACTTGCGTATGATGGATTGCGCAAGCAATAAACTGCGCAGGCAGTTACTCGATCGTGGACCATCTGTTTGTGACGCGTGGCATTGTTTGATTGAAATGCGCTTGATCGTGTACAGACGGTTGCCACATGGTGAGTAATTGATGGCATGTAGGCCACGTGTTCATTTGTCAGTTGTCTTGATGAAGTGCGCCACCTGAATTGCGCTGGCTTCAGATTGCGCTGGGATGGACCGCGCTGCAGAGTCTCTGGCCGATGGCACTGCATGTACAGCTGTCCTCGAGCGCTTTGCTACACGATAAACGAACAGTTTCCTCGTTCTCCGTGCTGTCAGTTGTCAGAAGATCTGATTCTCTGTCAAATAATGATGACGAGGCCACGTCAGCTTGTGCACTTGGATGAGTGCGCAATTCAGCCTTCGCAATCGAGATGGTGCGCAATCTGACTCCTGCGCAGTTCACTTGAAGGATGCACAATTTGATTTTCATGACTTCTTTGATGGGTGCAACTTGATTTTTAGGACCTACAAGACCCCCTTCAAAGTTTTCGAAGTTTGAAAATAGTCAAAGCTTCAAAATACTTTGAATTTTGATTTTAAAATCAAGTTGCGCAAGTAAAGCTCTGTCTACGCAATTGGAGGAGTCAGCTCCCATTTCTTCGGCACAATTTGAGGCGACCGTTGCTCTCGAAAAACTATAAATAGTTCTCTGTCTTCCTTCTGTCATTCTTTACTTGTTTTCACTTTGCTTAAGAGAGAAAAATTCCCGAGCCTACTCCGACTCTCTTCCTTCTTCTCCGTCGACTTAAAATGGCTCCGAAGCGTTCCGCCGCCGACAACGGCAAAGCCTCCGCCGAGTCTTCGACTCGTGCTGTGCTGCACATTTCACGACACAAAGTCGGTCACCCAGCTTTGCAAGGTAGTCACTCGATCGAAAACCCCTTTTTAGGGTTCTTCGACATGATTGAACCTTCAAACCGATCTCTTTTTAGAGATTTGGTTATATTGTGCCGCCCTATTTAGGGTTTCGGTTGCACAAACCCAATAGTTTTCATTTTTATGAAGACTATTTTCTTGCGCAATCGGTTGGAAAGCGCTGGCAAAAGTCAGCACAATCTGCTGATTTGCGCAAGGCTGTCCAGCGCAAACTGATGCTTTGCGCAAGTTATTCAGCGCAATCTGATGGCTTGTGCAAGTGGATGAGTTGGCGCAACTGGACAGTTTGCACATAGAAGCTGTTGTGGCACAATCTGATGTTTTACAGACAGCGTAATTTGATGCTTGCACAAGTTGCTAATTTTTTGGACAGAATCTTTGATTTTGCATGTACTGAATTCTGTCTTTCTATTTGATGCAGTTAACATCAGAGAGGACCCAGAGTATGAAATCTTTGCAGGGACCCTTGCTGAACCAGAGTTTAAAGAAGATTTGTCCCATGTACTTTTTGTCCAATATGCTCTGCCATCCTCCCGTCAAGCCATCTTGGTAGCACAGGACAATGAAACTTTATTGAGTCTGATGAATGGGCAGCCTCTGCAGACTGCCGATGCCATTACTCATAAGAAACCCCTGTTCTTATTTGGCGAAGCTATTGACAAGAGTTCTCAGCCGAGACCTCATGTTGAGCAGAGACTCTTCCAGAGAAAGGAGAAAATAATATTGTTGCCAGACATTGCCAGATGCCTCCCTCTAGCCCGCTATGCCCATGCAAGCCATCCCAGGAGGATGGACTGGGATATTACCCCTCTCCAGCAAGCAAGGACAGGAAATATTTGTGTAAAGAAAGGACCAAATAACAGGGATATGTTCTATAGCTCCTCTGAGCGTCATAGCACCTTGCTCAGAGGATTGAAGCCTGGCTGCATCCCTCCAAAGAACTCCTCCTTGCTGCTGCCGGTGAGGACGCCAATCTTTGCTAATGAATTTGCAAAGGTTGAAGGCAGATACCTGGATCAGGACATCCGGTTGACAGGTCTGGTGAACCCAGACAACAAATAATGGAACTGCATAACCAATTGGATATTGGTTCAGTTCGAAGACAAGCTCAAAGAGATAGAGCTATATCAGGCGGTATACGCTACCGTATATGGATTCCTTCCCAACCCTCATCTGTTTCTGGCCTTGGCAGAGAGGTATAATTTTAGGACAGGGACATTCATGACACCCTGCGGGGAAATTGGACTAGCTCTTCATGAGATGAAATATATCTCGAGCTTACCAATGGGAGACTTCCCTTATGAGGAATATGTTCTAACAAACGACGAGTTAGACCGACTTCGTCGAGAGAATACAGAGATGGTGGCCGTTTTTGAAGAACTAATGTGCCACTACAAAATTTGCTCCATGTACTATAAGAGTGGTTCTTCCGGCACTTGTTACTCATCAAAGTGGTTGCCATATCTTTTCCTTAATCACATCATCGAGTAAAATACCAAAGATCATGATACGTGCAACCCAACTTTCTTCAAGCCACTCAGCCACAGTGAGGTGATTAGATTGATGGAAGAAAACAAAGAAATGGACATCAAGGTTGACGACGAACTTCAATATCCCCCTTTCAAGACAGGGGATACTATTGAGAGTTTTATGAGACTGGGCTACAGGCCCATGTCAAAGGAAGCCCAGCTGGCGGGTTTCCTGACATATTGGCTCTGCCGCTTCGTCGTACCTGGAGCGAGTGTCGTGGATCGCTTCCACCGCGGCGTGCTCTTTACTGCTGTCCGGTTAGTCTTTGGCTACCGGATGGATCTGCTGTCGGCGATGACCTGTAGAGTGAATGCAGGTCTTCGTCTTTATGTTGAATCTATGCTCAAATGGAAAGGTAAGAAGGGGAACTTCCCTCGGCTGGAGTTGCCTTACACCTATTTGTTCGGATGGTTACTTCTGCACCATCCGTCATTGATGAACCTTGATATGGGAGCAGTCGGCGGTAGCTATTTGCGGAGATTCTCCCGAAGTAAATGGGTATACACTAGTCTGAAAGATTGCAGACGTGCTTTGAACCTTGGGAAGGGGTGAAATTTTTACTGTGTTGCCCCTCCCACCGACTATGAACATATGTCAACAAATCTAGTTGATCTTGGGAGGCAGTCATTGGGTCGGGCAATATTTGATTGGCTGAGGACGATTAGGCCGTCGCACTTGGTGTATAGATTTGAAGATGAATGTTTCTTAGAACCATATCTGCCAAGCCGCTTTGCTCGTCAATTCAGCTACGAAAAGTTCCACGTAGGCAATGCTATAACTTGCATGCAAGGAAAGGGATATCTGATTGATGGCGCCAGGGCCTGGGCTTATTACAACGCTCGAGACACAAGAACAGTATTCTCGATGCCGACCAAGAATGATCACGGCCCCCGGATGGTATACACATATTCGCTTTTTTACACAGCAGCGAATACATTCGCCGAGAACTTCAGCCTTGTAGATAGCTTCGTGACGGCGACGCGTTTGAAGAAGGGAGCAACTGTTATGCTAGCTCCAGGAAATAACGAGCAGCATGAGCCAGTAGATGATCCGTTGGAAGCCTCAAGGGAAGCTAACTTCCCTGAGGAGGTCAATAAACCATTGCGAGTTTCCTTGAAAGTGGTCAAATCTCCAACCAAGGAGAGAAAGAGAAGGATTAATGAACCTTCCTCTCCGGTTGCAAAGAAGAAACTTATCCTGGATCCATCAGAGAAGGTCACCACCAGGTCACAATCTTGGCAACTGGCCGAATCGACCCAAAGAGAAGAAGCGACCACGCCAACCTCTCTTCCAAGGCAGGTCGATGTAGTAGATGTGGAGAGTCCAGAGAGACCTCTTCATAGAAAGAAACTGGCCGCCAGAAGAAGAAAGAGGGTGATCACCCCTCCGAGATAAATCTTGTCCTCGGTAGTGGCCAGTGCTATAGCTGGAATCACCATGTCATCCCCTACACCTGCACCCGAGCCTAGACAGGAGACTCCTACTCCAGAGCAAAGGGACGAGGTTGAGCAGAGGGATGAAGCTGAGCTGAGGGATGATGTTGAGCAGAGGGATGCTGAAGTTTTGCGATCTTCTTCTCTTGCGGTGGAAACTACCCAGATTCCTGCTACACCAGGAATACTCCGCGAAGAAGAAGATCGTTTAATGATTGAAGCTCTCAATGATTGCGACTTCGGTCTGCAGGATGATGTCGATCAAGCCGCTGTCGCAACTGCCAGCGAGGAAGCTCCAGAAGATAGTATAAGCAATGAAGATACATCAATAGAAGATGTTGATGATACATTAAATCCAGAAGAGGGCACTGATGTCCATATGTGTCCCGAAGTCGTAGATGACACACTGGATCCTGAAAAGGATGTTGAGGTGCACGTATCTCCGAAAAAGAATACGGATGTAGAAGTAGCACCTGTTGAAAATACTCCTGCTGATCCAAAAGGTATTAAATAATTTTGTCTACCTTCTTTTCATAGATTCAAATAGCTGACATCTACATTTTTATCCATACAGAACTTGAATCTTCTCCGGCACCTCCCGTATGCACAGACATAGTACCAATAGCGGCTATTGCTAGTGGTAGCCGATATTTTTCGGGTGGCTCTGAGGCCGGAAGTAGCCAGGCAGTAATGTCTGAGGCTACCTCTGCTAGATTGGAATCTATGCCAACAGATGAAAGACTTATTGCTGGGGCAAGTCATGGTAAGATTGCCTTTTACTTTTGATCTTTTTCAAATGACAACAACAATCAATGATAAGGTTCATTTGATTTTGCATAAGATCATCTGGGAGGAGGAGCTAGCTCTACGATGGCTCCTCTGTCTAAAGAGCCGTCTACTCAAAGGGAAGAAGCTGAACGACTGTCTTCACAGACACCTGCTGCTGCTTCAACATCTAAGGGAGTAGCTGCTACTCCTGGAGCTTTGGCTACCAACCGCTTTATCATTAGCTCTTTCAGCAACTTCTTCTTTAATTCTTTGAAACCCTTAGTAGATAGGGTGATAGAAAAAGAAAATGCTGGTTTCTCCACTGTCAGAGGTCCAACCTCCTATTTGATCGATGCCATCCGTCATCAAGGCGACGAAGCTCAGGTTGTTTTTCTTGAACATGTACTAGATGAGCTAGAGGCATCGGTTAAAATTTACAAAGAGCTGAATAGGGGAGAGATGGAGCTCTTGGTACAAGCTGAATTCGAGAAGATGTCACAAGAAGCTGCAGTTGCAAAGGTTGACCTGCAAGTTCTTTTGAACACTTTCTCTACCAAGTCTGCTGAATATAATTCCAGAGTGGAAACAGTAGCATCTGTTGCTGACGAAAAAGAGAGGAAAGTTGCTGCGCTGCAATCAGAATCTGCCCGTCTTAAAGAAGAGCTGAGACTTGTTCAGCTTGCTCTGGAGGATGAGGCCGCACAACACCAGGCTGCAGTTCAACAGTTGAATGCTCTGACTCAAGAGAGAGATGAGTACGTCGCAGCTCATCAAGAAGAAATCTCTCGTAGAATAGTAATTATGCCATCTTTTGACGATAAGTCTGGGATGGAGAAAGCTAGGAAGCGAGTGATGGAATCTCGTGAAGAGCGGCTGCAATCTTTAAAGCAGCAGATGACCAGCTTAATGACTCCGCCGGCAGAATGAGAAAGACCTTTGTATCGTCAATCTTTTTGTGATATGTAATGTTGTAATGTCTTTCAATTTTGATCAATCAATAAAAAGACATTTTCTTGGTGGCTCTATTATTTATTGCATATCTTATTCAGATATAAATAATAGCGATATAAAATATATTCAGAGGTACAAGACATGATATATTTCTTGATTTTGGAAAATAATCATATTCAATTATATCTGCTCAGAGGTAATATGGACGTGACAAATATAATTTATTGAATATTATTATTTCAATAGACAACTTAATCAAAGATGATAAGTTGCTGATATGAACGAAATGGATGATTCGTCAAAAATGTGTGAATAAAATGAATGAACAAAATGAATCGTCGGGATGAACGGACGGACCGTCAAGCGGAATGAAATGAACGGATGAACCGTCGGATGAATGAAATGAACGGGTGAACCATCAGATGGATGGATGAACGGGTGAACCGTCAGATGATGAACGGGCGAACCGTCAGATGGATATGTGAACGGGTGAACCGTCGGATGAATTAAATGAACGGGTGAACCGTCAGATGAATATGATGAATGGACGAACTGTCAGATGAATTAAATGAACGGGTGAACCGTCAGATGAATATGATGAACGGACGAACCGTCAGATGAATTAAATGAACGAGTGAACCGTCAGATGAATATGATGAACGGACGAACCGTCAGATGAATGTAATGAACGGGCGAACCGTCAGATGATCGTGAATGAACGGACGAACCGTCGGATGAATGCGTCGCTTCATTATCATACGAATCTCTGTCTATAAATAGAACAAAAAATCATACTGAATGATCACTTCTACTTTTCAACATAAAGATGTCGTCTGGAGATGCATCCAAGAAGGCTGAGATCGCCCCGAAGGTTGAAGCGATTACTGAAGAACGTCCAGTCGAGCCGGCCCAGCCAAAGTAGACGGAGGCAGGCGAAGGTTCATCTGTACCTAAGCCGCCAAAGGACATCTTGGACTTCCTTCTTGAACCGGGGAAGACAGAGGAAGAAGAAGCCATGAGGATGGCTGCTTGCAAGTTCCTGGTAGGTTCGGGCAAGAATGTTCTCGAGTCTTTTGCTGATCATGTCTTCGATAAGGACGGCAGTGGCCGCGTCCCAATTTTGAGAAGGATGATAATGACCTTCCTTGATATTATGTACTATCATTCAGGATAAAATAAAATGAACTTTATTTATGAACTTGTCTGATGATTACAAGCAATGTCTTTTACATTTATACATAATACTTTTTGAGGAACTTGCCTTTGATGGGCATCATTACAACTCGGCCGTCTAGCTTTGTGAGTTGATAGGCTCCATTTGAGAAGACTTTGTTCACGATGTATGGCCCTTCCCACTTCGTATCGAACTTGCCCTTGCTCATGTGAGTCATAGTCATAGGACGTCTGACTGCTAAAACGAGCTCTCCTTTCTGAAAGGCTCTGACCTTAACTTTGTGGTTGAAAGTCTTTGAGATGCGAGCTTGGTATAACTCAATATGCTGTTGAGCCATTAACCTCTTCTCATCGAGCGCTTCTAATTCTTGGAGTCGAAGAAGGTCGTTGTTCTCTGTAGTGAGCTCATTGGCGATAGCAATTCTCAATGATGGAATTTGAAGCTCCAGGGGTAGAACTGCTTCACAGCCATACACCAAAGAGAAGGGTGTACAGCCTGTAGGGTTGCGGACCGTAGTACGGTAGGCCCAAAGACATTCTCCAAGCTTTTCACTCCAGTTTCGTTTGTTAGTAGATACAAAATTTTTGAGGAGCTTGATGATAGTCTTGTTGAAAGCTTCAGCAAAACCATTAGCAGCAGGATTGTAGGCTGTCGAAGCGACATTGTCAATTCGGTGATCATCACAGAACCTTGTGAACTTTTGACTGATGAACTGAGGTCAGTTGTCATGGATGATTCGTCGAGGTGCACCAAATCTATAGATGACATGGTGTTTGACGAAGTTGATGACGCTGCTGGTTTTGACTTCAGCCAATGGTATAGCTTCGGCCCATTTGGAAAAGTAGTCGGTTATTGCCAGTATGTACCGATGTCCTCTAGAAGAAGAAGGATTGATGGGACCTATAATGTCCATGCCCCAGGCTTCAAAGGGCCAGGAAGCAGCAGTCGGATGAAGGAATTCTGATGGTTGATGAATGAAATCTACGTGGATTTGACGAGCTCGACATTTCCTCGCATATTCGATGGCATCAGATACCATAGAGGGCCAGTAGTAACCCATGCGTCGGATATGGTCTTGTAGCTTAGGACCAGGTTGATGTGCTCCGCAAACACCGTCGTGAGCTTCACGCAATACTTGTTTTGCTTCGTCACCAGCAAGACAGCGCAAGAGTAGGCCGTCATAAGTCCGCCGGTAAAGAGTTTTAGTGGTCTAGTTGTAGTAGAATCGCAAAGACCGCCGACGAATACTCGTAGCTTCCTTGGGTGCAGGGAGTATGTCATAAACTACGAAGTCGATGAAGGGAGTTCTCCAATCTTCACTGATAACATTGGCTTCAATAAGATTACTGAACTCAATATTACGATTGTTTTTGATACAGAATAATTTCCGATTAGAGATAACTACCACCTGCTGTCTTTTGATAGGGATGGCTAAGACTGCTGCAAGATTGGCCAAAGCATCGGCTTCGGTATTGCAAGCTCGTCGGACATATTCGATGAAGAAGGCTTTGAATGATGTAGCCATGCTGATTGCCTCTTCAAAGTAAGGCACTAGATATTGATGGCGAACTTCATAGGTTCCTCTAACTTGGTTAACAACCAGCTTGGAGTCACCATAAACTTTAAGATATTCAACATCTAGTTATTTAGCTAGCTAAAGGCCGATGAGTAGAGCATTGTATTCGGCCACGTTGTTGGAGCAAGGTTCGTCTAAGGAATAGGCTCTTTGAATAGTTGACCCGTCTGGAGAAACAAGGACAACTCCAACTCCTGCGATAATGGCATCATTGGGTCCAATCCTGGATACACCGTCAAAGAATAGACGCCAAGTAGGAAATTCCTCAGAGATCATATTGGATTCCAATATCTCGTCTGGAATTTTATCATAGAGTTTGGATGTTTCTGGAACAGGATGAGCTGCTAAGAAATCCGCCAGCGCTTGACCTTTGACAGACTTTTGTGGAACATATACCATGTCATATTGAGCTAGCAGAATGGCCCAAGTAGCCAGCCGAGAATTGAGTGTGCTAGACTTTTTCATCAGTACCCGAAGAGGATTAACTCGGGATATGACATGAATAGTTTGGCCAATGATGTAATGCCTCGTCTTTTGAACAGCAAACATAAGAGCTAAGCATTCTTTTTCAACCGAACTATAACGGTGTTCAGTACCAATCATAGTATGACTGAGATAGTAGATGGCTTGTTTATGGCCTTCTTTGTTCTTTTGGGCATGTAAAGCACCCAATGAATGATCCATGGCACGGACATACATTAAGAATGCTATGCTGGAGATTGGTGGCACCAAGACTGGTGGGTTCATGAGATATCGCTTTATGTCATTAAATGCTCGTTGACATTCTTCGGTCCAAATAAAAGATACACCCTTCTTCATTAGCTGAGTGAATGGTCTGCAGCGTCCAGACAGATTCGAAATGAACCTCCTGATGTATGCAAGTCGACCTTGGAATCCTCGTAGCTCTTTTAGGTTGCGTGGAGGACGCATCTCTTGAATGGCTTTGATCTTCTTGGGATCCACGTGTATACCCTTAGAGGTAATGACGAAGCCGAGAAATTTGCCACTAGAGACACCCAAGAATGACTTGGTGGGATTTATTTTGAGTTGATGTTGGCACATGAGGTTGAAGATAGTTCGCAAGTCTTGGATGTGATCTTCCTTCAGACGACTTTTGACAGCAATATCATCGACGTAGCATTCGACAGTCTTGTGCAGATGATCTCTAAAGATGGTACTCATGGCTCGTTGGTAAGTTGCACCAGCGTTCTTAAGACCAAATGACATTACAGTATAGCAGTAGACTCCGCGAGGAGTGCAGAAAGAAGTATATTTTTCATCTTCAGGATTCATCCGAATTTGATTGTATCCAGAGAATCCATCCATGAAAGATATTCTTTCGAACCCACAGGTGTTGTCAATCATGACGTCCGTGATAGGGAGAGGAAATTCATCTTTTGGACATGCTTCATTAAGATTCCGAAAGTCGATACAGACTCGAACTTTGTCGGTTTTCTTCAGAACTGGGACGACATTGGCTACCCAATCAGGATGCTGCTCTTCTCGAATAAAGCCACAAGCTATAAGATTTTTGACTTCATCGTCGATTGCGTCCATTATTTCTAGCTTGAAGTGTTGTTGTTGCTGTTTAACCGATTTTGTATTTGGCAGGATGTTCAATTTGTGAGTAGCAACTTTGGGATCTAGACCTGGCATGTCTTTATAGCTCCAGGCAAAGACATCAATGAATTCTTGAATAAGAAGAATTAATTCTTGCTTATCTACCTCTGGAAGGTTCTTGCTGATGAATATTGGACGAGGTGACCCGCTCTCTCCTACATCAATTTGAACTAATTGATCTTCGGTAGGAGGGTCCCGTTGTTCGAATCGGAGTTTCCATTGGGTATTCATTCGTTGAGCCCAAGGATCTGTTTCGGGATTCTCTTCAATATCCTCGTTATAGCCTTCTGGAAGTTCAACGGAGACCATGTTAGACGATACGATCAATCGATGAACTTGACCGATGCTGGTGTCAGAATCCCAAGATCTGGAATCAGAAGAGTTAGAGCGCTCCTCATTATCGGATTCAGAGGCTGCTGGGGATAATACTGGAGGTGAAGCATATCCGAGACCTCTTTTGGTCCTGTTGTAGTACATCTCTGATTTTTCTTTCGGAACAGCCGTACGGATAGGAGTTCTTTTATCCTTACCGTAGTTGAGGCCATTCTTGAAGTCATAACCCATCTTCCGGATGATGTCTTTTGATTGTTGACTGTAACGATGGAGTTGAAGATGTCATGTATCGTTACTTTTGTTATCATCCATATAACTGAATTATTGTTCTGGTCCTTTACTAAAAAGTATTGAACTCTCGCCTCTCTTTCAAGCGGGAACAATACGGTATGAGTCATTTGGATGTTCGAGTATAACTTCTATTTGAAGAGACTGTACAACTCCCATTGTAAATGATTGAAAGCTATCTAACATTTCCAAATAGCACTTAGCATGATAAATGACATCAGTATACTGGAAAGGAGATGCTTTTTCATTGATTTGTACATCTGTATTTACAGCAGAACCTTTAGCCTTAGCAGGCTTGGTCAGATTGATTACAAGAGGGGAAGAAGAAGAACGTGGAGGAGGATTGGACTTGTTACGACGGAGGTCGATAACAAGCGGCTCAGAGGAGGTGAGCTCCCTTTTTTCCTTGTTATGAGATAAATCAATAACAAGTGGCTCAGAAGAGGTGAGCTGCCTTTTTTCTTGTTACGACGTAAGTCAATAACAAGTGGCTCAGAAGAGGTGAGCTCCCTTTGATCCTGACTATCATCAGTTGACTGCTTCTGGACTGGCAAGTGAATAGCCAGTGGTTTGGAGGATTGAGGACGAGAAACATGCCCTTTGACAGGTATGATGAGGGTATCATTAGGCACTGCTTCTTGGTCTTCTTCAGTGTCCAGAGACAACACTACCTTCATGAATTCATCCTTGTACATACGAGCATCGTTGCAGTATGCTTCGACACCTTTAAAAGGATAGAGATCAGCAACCTCCTTTTGTACCTCTCCATTGTCATCGACATATTTGAAATATTGATGGAGAGTCGAAGGAACAATGTTATGCTCATGCAAGAATGGTCTCCCCAACAGAGCATTGTAAGAACAACCATGATTGTCAATGATATAGAAGGTCACCTTTGTGCGAAGATTACCTATTTGGAGTTTTAGGCGAATCTTGCCCAGAGGCTCACTCCTTCCCTGGTTGAACCCAAGGATGGTAGTGATTGTACTGGAGAGACTATGCACTGGGATCTTTAATGCGTCTAATATTGTCTTCGGCATGATGCTAAGGGCAGACCCTGGATCTATCAGAATACGATCAACTTTCATCGAGTCGACATATCCCATATAGTATAGAGGACGGTCGTGCCTATTGTCCTCCATCAGCATGTCGTCCTGGGTAAAGGTAATGTTTGGAATTAACTCCAAGACACTATGACAATGAAGGCAAGAGACATGCTCTGCTTTTGGCTTCTTCAGAAGGGTTAGATAGGTTTCTGCCTGCATGAGAGCCTCACTGAGAGTTTCTCGAGTGTCTTTGGAGAGGCGTAAGAGCTCAAAAATTGATAGTCGGGCCGGTGTATTGGCTAACTGAGCTAAGATATCAAAGTTGTAAGGCTTTTCAAGTCCAGAAGGAGATGACTTCTTCAAAGGTTTGTCGAAGCGGACTTGTTGTTTGCCTTTGTCGGCTGCTGTCGGCTTGGGAGGAATGGGTACTACAACCGGTAAGGATGCAGTAGGGATATCCTCAGTGGAAGCAGGTTGCACGGGAGCAGGCTCAGAAGAAGAAGCAGGATTCTCTTGAGCTTCGGGATATTCTTTTAGATAGGCTTTCCCTGATCTGGTGCCCAGCAAGATTTCCTCGTCAACTATGGGGTCAAAAGACACCATATTGCAAGTCTTTGTCTTGCCCTTGGTGTGGTCTTTCTTCTTGGAGGAAGAGGGAAGTTCGAACTCCGAGGCAAGATCCGGATGAATCCACATAATCTCTCCATTGTCAAGAGACAAGGGGACGAGACCTTCACCTCGTGGAGGAGGGAGATTCTCGATCTCAAGAGTAGCTTTGGGGATGGGAATGACACCGTGTTGTACCATCTGCGGAGGGAAGTCACCAAATTGAACTGAGACCATATTTGCGGTAACAGTCTTCTCGTCTTGCTGCAGAATGACACCACCAGCATTGACCAGCTCTTGGATCTTGCCTTTGAGCACATAACATGCTCGAGTGGGATGCCCAATAAATCTGTGATAGACACAGTACTTAGGATGATCAGTCTTACCAACTTCATCAGGCTTCTTCGGGTCTGGGAGTTGGAGCTTATTGCTTTTGATCAAGCAATCAAAGATGCTCACGGTGTCATTCTCGTCAAAGGAATACTCCACTTTCGGACGAGGTTCCCTTGCTGGAGGTGCTGAAGGAGTAGAAGTAGACGACGTAGGTGGAGCTACATTAACCGCCAGAGATTCTTTATTCTTCAAGTTGATGTTTAAAGTCTCTTTTCCCTTGTGGTTGTTCTGGCGATTACCACCACCCGATGTCTGATGTTCATCCCGGTCGGGGTTAGACATTTGTACCCCTAGCTGCTTGAATTTATCAGCACTAACTTCAGCCGCTTTAGCATTGACAATGAAAGATGGCCAGTCTTGGAACTGAGTTGACCCTGTCCACATGTTGATGATAGGCAAAAGATTTACCTTGCATGTGTCTATGGTCACAGCGGCCGGAGTTCCAGGAGGCATTTTTAAAGCTTCTCGACGGAACCTTTCAATGAAACTCTCAGCGGTTTCATTGTGTCTTTGTTTGATTTTATTAAGGGCTGACATGGTCATGTCGTTGATCCCCTCATAGAATCGTTCCAAAAAGATTTGTTTTAGACCTGAGAAGGAGGTGATACAACCATCGGGCAAGCTTCTGTACCAATCGTATGCTACGCCATCTAAACAGCCGACGAATACTCTGGTAAGAGGAGCGTCATTTGGCTGAAGTTGGACAGTTATTACCTCAAAGTGGTTAATGAACTGACTGGGAGAAGTGCTGCCATCAAACAGCGAGATTGTTGGGATTTTGTACTTCGGAGGAAATGGGACTTCCTTTCACTCAACTGGGTAGGGTTGTTTGATCCCCAACCTCTGCAAGTTGTCTTTCTCATTGAAGGCCTCGAATTGAGTATGCAGGAGTTTGACAGCTTTATTGGCATCCTCCACTGATGTAGAAGGAGCAGGCTGAGTCACAGTGTTAGGAGGAAGAACTGCGTGGTAAGCACTACCCCCAGCACCTGACTGACTGGGTGTAGGTTGAATCTGTACAGGAGGTAGTTGAGGAGATGCTACCCCCAGCCCTACATTGACAGACACCGACGATGCTATGATCTCAGGATTTACAGCAGGTACAGTCGATGGTACTGTATGTTGGGCCATAATGATAGAATGCATACTTGCAACCATTTTAGCCATGGTCTTCAACTTGTCTTCTAATACAGCTATTCGTTGTTCTTGACTTGCTGAACTGGAAGCATCTGGGTCTTCAGTGACAACATAATCTGTCACTTCTCTAGGTACAGTGGAAGATACAGTCTGTTCTGAACTTTCGCTGTATGCATCATAGTCGGAAGGATCTTGAAGATTCCTTTGACCGATTGTATCTCGGCTTCGGGATCGGGTATGTTGGAATACTCCTTCAGAAGATTCTTAGAGTAGATCCAAATATCGCTGGTTTGGCTTGCGAGTCTTGCCGTGCTTGGAGCACTTCCTACCCCCAGTGTCTCTGGAAGTCATGTTGACAGAAGCGTACAGAACTTCGTCTTCATCTTCTGACATAGGTTCAGACGTTGCAAAATTCAAACGATCGAAGACAAATCATTTTGTTGTCTGACAGCAACACTTGATGACAACCTTGTGATTACAATGGTGTTCAAGTGGTTGTACTGGAGGTGTTGAGATGTTGTCCCATTTTTGTTTGAGGTGTTCTCGAAGATCGGGAACAATGACGGGACGAGAAGAAGTTCGAGGGATATGTTCTTTGACAACATTCGGAACATGGTTCCAGTTCTTCAAATATTTTGTCCCTTGAGTGTACAAGAAAGTGCTCATTTCATTAGCATAGGTGTCGGGATTTTTGATCCTAGAAGTTTGCCTCTGATGCTGGTTGGTCTTCGGCATTGGCTGTTTGCGTTTCATCGAAGTTGGTCTATTGAGATAAGTTCTTAGATCAGCAAACTCACCCCCAGGGGTTTCCGTCTGCGACACCAGCAATTTTCTCTGTTTCGAACGGGATATCTTGACAGTTGGGAGATCTTAGAATTCTGCTACCGGAGTAGGCAGAATACCTCTTTGATCAGTACACCTCCCTTTGACAAGGAAGGAAGAAGAACTCTTGTTGGAGAGAGTCCTGGTACTGATTGGTGCCGGAGCACATTTAGATTGATCTTCTACGGTAAAAACCGAGGAAGACTGAGAAAAGACCAAAGGGTCTTTTCCTTTATTTTGTGAAGAAGGGTTAGCTAAAGAGCGTTTCCCTCTGTTGTCTTCCAAGTCGTAGGACGGGCCTTTTCCTTTGTTCTGAGGAGAAGGAGGAATAGTCAAAAGACTACCCCCAGTGGATTGTGCTGGAGCAACAGGATGCTTGAGAAGAGGAGTAGAGCTTTTTCCCTTGCTGTGAGAAGAAGAGAGGTTAGCCAAAGGGCTGTCTCTCTTAGACTGCGCTGGCGTAGCTTGCGCAGGGATTGAAGTAGCCGTTGGCGCACTGGCAGGTTGCGCATGAGGAGTTCTGGCAGAAGGTCTTCTGGCCACAGTCCCAGCAGCTTGCACAGCAGGAGTTTGGTTGCTAGAGTGCTTGAGTTGTACTCTGGTTGCTGGAGTTGTGGATTACGCAGGCAGAGTTGCAACCAACTGCGCTAGGGGAAGAGGAGTCTTGCACTTTGACAGAGCAGCATAGGAAGTAGTTTGTGCACTGGCAAGGGGAGCAGCATACTGCGCATGGTCAGTAGCAGCAGACTGCGCAACAAAGGTAGTAGTCTTGGCAGCAGAGACAGTAGACTGCACAGCAGGCTGTGCAGCAATCTTGGGGACCCACACTGGGCGCACTTTGCTCGAGGCAGAAGTTGTTGCAGTGCGAGGGGTGGTCCTGGAGTTTATCATTGCTTCGTAGGCCGTCTGGTTGACCTTCACAACCAGCGTCTTCTGCGTCTTTCCGATAGACGCCACGTCACATTGAGTTGTCACTTCCTCGTCGGAGGAGAAAGTCGTCCCCAGCAGAGTCGCCATTTTGTTTGCAAAAACAAAAGTTGATATTTATTTCACAAACTTTGTAATAAGATTACAAGAATTCTGGGAAAGTACAACTATAGGAATCCGATCTGAATGACGATCGCTTTATCCCTTTGACGATGTGAACTTTGAAGACGGTAGCCTCTGAAGATTACAGCAGCACTTTGGCAAGAACTCCTGATCTCGGGTGATGACTTGTGTGTTCTGATCTCTCCGTATATGTCTCCGATAATGAAGACTTAAAACTCTATTTATAGAGTTCTAGAAATAACTAACTTTTACTTATTCTGACTTGCGCAGGATGGATTGCACAGACTTTAGATTGCGCAAGCAATGATCTGCGCAGGCAGTTACTCGATCGTGGACCATCTGTATGTGACGCGTGGAATTGTTTGATTGAAATACGTTTGATCGTGTACAGACGGTTGCCACATGGTGAGTAATTGATGGCATGTAGGCCACGTGTTCATTTGTCAGTTGTCTTGATGAAGTATGCCACCTGAAATGCGCTGGCTTCAGATTGCACTGGGATGGACCGCGCTGCAGAGAGTCTGGCCGATTGCGCTGCATGTACAGCTGTCCTCGAGCGCTGTGCTGCACGATAAACGAACAGTTTTCTCGTTCTCTGTGCTGTCAGTTGTCAGAAGATCTGACTCTCTGTCAGATAATGATGACGAGGCCACGTCAGCTTGCGCACTTGGATGAGTGCGCAATTCAGCCTGCACAATCGAGATGGTGCGCAATCTGACTCCTGCGTAGTTCACTTGAAGGATGCACAATTTGATTTTCATGACTTCTTTGATGGGTGCAACTTGATTTTTAGGACCTACATGCACGGTATCACTTTCATGCGAGAACGAACGGTTCCGCAGAGGTCAAAGCGAGGACGAACGATCCTGCGGGATCGAGATACGTGACACGTTATACGTTCTTTAACACATGCTCCTATCTTATACTTGTAGAGACATATATTTAATCTAGCATGTATGTATATATTATATCACATAAAAATTCAATGATAGTATTTTTTTACATATACAAGTTGTATATACAAGTCCTATACATCGTGTCCTATAAATTATGTATGTGTGTCACCTTAAAGTAGCTGCCACTACAAGAAAAATATCTTTTTATGACGGGTAAAAATCGTCATATATGACAATTTATGACGGATTTTTTGAAGCATGCAACTTTCATGAACACGGTTGTTATAAAAGTTTAGAAAAACCGTCATATATGATGCACACATATAGGACACTTTTTTTTGTTAAAAACGAGATAATTAATTCAATTATATATAACACTATATTTTTAAAATGATATTAATATTATCATTATATATAGCATATCTGTCATAAAGCGTTATGACCAGGTTATATATACATAACGCTTTCTAAAATGATCTGGTTTTCAAACATTCATAAAACGTCCATAAAACGTTATAAAAAGAACGTATATATAACGCTTTCTAACGTTCTGTTCGGGTTATTCACACATATATATATCACCTGTCAATGCTTATAATTCAATGCGTAATAAAAAGTATATTAATTTCCTGAGACAACAGAAATATAAAATTTAACTAACATTTTAAATATTTCATTAAAAATATCCAAATATCACACCATCTTAATTACATTTTAAAACATATCACTCTTTTTTAAACTTTTGTTTCACCAACATATCACCATTACATTTAAAAATATCTAATATATATACATCTTTCTCTTTTAAGGCACCAGGCCTCAAAATACTGAAATATTCCTTTTGCATTCACCAACACAAAATTATGACATCCCTTCAGAAGTCAACATTGTACCCTTAAGCTATCGGTCATGAATTTACTGGTCATCTCTCCCAACAACAACAAAGAACTGTTTGATTCCCTGAATAAAAGAGAAGAACATGAAGTTTCGAAGTTTCAATTGTGAGATTAATTCATTAAAAATATATATAGCAACTAAGTTAGAATCCACCATCTATTTACCTCAAGTATCAACTCATCATGCTTAACAAGTATCCTGACGGTATCGATCATGAATTTACTGGTCATTTCCAATATCTCGTGAGGTAGAGTTGCTGATATCAAGAACACATGACAAAAATTATTATTATCAACGGGCATTAAAAAAATGTTTCAAAGTTAAACCAACAGTTACATATAATTTAGTTGCAATGACAGATAAAGAATTACAAAGTACATATAGTTCACATACCTTAGTAACTTACCCATTAGACATGTTGCTAACTTGATTAACCATGGAATCTCCGGTTTTCCGGTATATGAGAGATTGTAATAAGAAAACTTATTTCACTATAACAAGTACAAAGAAACAATCAAAATAGATACTTGAAGAAATGATTTTTCGAAATCTTTTAAGTGGTGTATCACCTTCGAAACTAGTTGCAGAAGTGAGTTTTTTCAAGCTTCTTAAGCCTCTGATTGTCCACAGCCAATAGTCATCTTCTTGTCACCCTCAGTTTTCATGAACAGGGGTATTTTGGTCATTTTACCACCTTAAAATTATTTTGGAATTATTTATTTATTTATAATATTATTTTGGGGTTATTTGAGTCGGGTTCGAATTTTAGCTCAATCCGACTTGTATAGGGGACCCGGGGTAGTTTTGACTCTAGTGGGACCCACATACTAGTTAGCCATGGCCCACATGTCAATTATTTTAGTTAGTGACTAGGCTAATTTATTTTGGTTAGGGTTTGATTAGATTAGTGTGTTGGAATGACCAACTAGCCCCGACTTAGAACCCCTTTCCATGCATTAGCTAATAGATTAGAGAGGGGGCTTTTTAGACATTCCCTAATAAGACAAAAGTCCCCTCTATGGCCGGCCACCATGTGTGGATAGGGCTCCATCACTCATCATTATTTCTTCTTCCATTCTCTCTCTTGTTCTTCCCTATTTTGTTTTAGAGAGCAAACCATAGAAATTTCTCCACCAAATCCTTCCATTTTCTCACCCAATCTTCATCCTTCCTTCTCCATTCAAGCCAAGGAGGGAGCTACTCAAGTTTGGGAGGAGTCGGAGCTCGTTCGTGTCCATTTGGGGTTCCTACGTGTCGGTGGCGCATCGAAAAGCTTTTTCTGCGATCCGAATCACCGGGAGGTATAAATCCCTTCTCCTCCTCATTTCTCTCATGCATTAGGATGGATTTGACCCATAGGAATGACCCCCATGGTTGTGTCCATTTTGTGTCCATTTGGACACTTGTAGAGGTGTCCTATGTGTAGGATCATGTCCTAATAGGAAAACCCCTATTTGGACACATGTGGATTTATTTATATATTGATTTATTGTTGTTTTAATATTTATTCCAGATTTTCTATATGTTTAGGAATGTGTTTTCCTATGTATCATATTGTATCATATTATAAATCTATATATGTATATATATATGGTGGTATATATATACTATTCTCTTTATATATATATATATATATATATATATATATATATATATATATATATATATATATATATATATATATAATATATATATATATATATATATATATATATATATATATATATATATATATATATATATATATATATATATATATATATTATGGCTTAGATAAAATATATATATATATATTATGGCTTAGATATATATATGGATATATAATATGGTGTGTGGCTATGTGTTTGGGTGGAGTATAGTGGTCGGCCAAGTAGGAGAGTTGGTGTGTGTGTAGGTGAGGTGTTTGTCACGACCCGTACCCTAGAGTAAGGGCACGAGAAGTGGGTACGTCCAGCCTATGCCGCAGTGTCGGCGGTAGAACGATGTCCTAGGTCAAACATCTAACAGTATAAGGGTAAGAAGTTTATACTTCCCGAATGGGGGTGACATAGCAGAATGTAAACTCAATCACATCTAAGGTAGAACATAATGGAAGATAGATAAAACATGAAATCCACAAGGAGATACATCAGATAGAAGTCTAAGTGTCTAAGATACACAACCCAGAAATATCTCAAATCTCAATACAGTAATCCATAAATACAACTCAAGACAACTGAAAATAAGCTATAAGCAAAACCCTAGCTATCTATACAACCTCTACTGTGTCTCCTCTAGGCTAGCAGGCAACCTCCAGGCTATCTGTAAAATTTATCAACAGGTCCAGTCAGGACAGGAGCGAGCACAGTACATCTCAACAGATCATAGCAGGTTAGAAAATATAATCATGCAGTAAAGTAAGATACATGAAATGCTGAAAGAAGATGTATATGAAAAATAGAAGGATATGATAATAAGAAATATCTATATATGATAAGTAAGAACTGTAAGCAATATGTGATTTAGAGTACAATATGGTTATGTAAACGGGTTAGGTTATACAATAAAATGGGACTCCTTTGTACGTGGGTGTACAATGGACATATACAATTTCTTATACAATAGGATTGATCACATAACCATTTCTACTCTCCCTCCCCAATCAATACACAAGGATCCAATTCAGTTACGTTACCTTATACAATGGCTTGTATAATAGCTTGTACAATTGAGCTCAATGTGATAATGAGAGTACAATATGAACATTGCGTGTACAATGATAAGGGTATTCAATAAATGCAATATGTTAGTGAAACGCACATCACAATATGTATTTAGTGAACACAATGAGATAACATCGCAAAAGAAGATCCATATAGTACCAATACGTGTTACCAATGTGTCAGCATCAAGTAAATTAATTTAAAGCAGGAAAATAATTCTAAACAGGATATGAAATGATCAGAGAATGTACTCGCCTGTATCCTGAGTATCTGAAGAATATCTACTGTCCGAGGAGTGGTGTCTGCCTCATATAAAACAGTACAAGTCACAACATGTCTAAAATAAGGAAATAGACTGCTACAATGCATCTACATGATGTTTGGGATCAATCTAGGCTAAATTCAACCTTGGTCAACTCTAGTCCTCAATACTAGTCAAACTAGGTCAATTAGGTCAAGCCTAATCCCAACAAGTCTCACTAAGCCTAACCAGTCTATCCTAGCAAGCACACAACAACACAAGGCTAAACAAGCCATCACTCACAACCTTCTATTTATATTTATCATATATATATACATCCAAAATAGGTTAAGGCATCTATAGATATTAGGCTATAACAAGGCAATATATATCATACAACAAGTCATGTATTAAGATGCTAAGAGATAGAGTGTGATAGTGTTAAGTGTCAAGTGTGCATGTGATACATCATGTGAAACTAAATCAACATTAAGACCAATGTGTAAGTGTTAATACAAGTGTTTGCATTATCTAGATTCACATTTTCAAGAAAGGGTTATGGTGTACAAGTGTGTTCAGATTTTACATCAAGTTAAAGGGGTTGCATGGCTTGTCTATTATACATTCATTCATATCCCATATGCATGCATATTTCAGTTCAGGCATTATATTCATTCACATATCATTAAGTTGCATACATATACTTATTTTTATTACATACATGTCATTCATGCATATTACATACTTACATGCATCTATACATTATATACATTGTATATAACATGTAAAAATAGAAGAGGAAAAAAAAAAGGAAAAAAACTGAAATTGAAAGGAAATGGAAGGAAAATGTAAGAAAAAGGGAAAACAGTGGACATATACATGCTTGCATCATATATTCTATATTACCATACATGCTATCATTATATATTACATTATATTATTTATATATTATGCATTCATATCTATCATTACATGTATACCTTGCATTCATATCTAGCATTCATTATATACTTTCATGCATATATTGTATATCATTCTTTTATTCATGCATTTGTGCATTGCTTACATACATTATATTAATTGGATTCCTACATGCTTGCATTCAACCATATATATACATTAATGTAAAGAGGATATATATCATATATATATATATATCATTTCATTCATCTAACATATCATGTATTACATACTCTATATTCATTTAATATCCATACTACATAGGCTCATAGGTTACACAAAATGCATATATCGTACATTTACTCTTCTACTTAAAATCAATACTGTACCAATTGGGCCTCTACTAAATTCTAGGATTAAAGTATGTTGTAGCCCTTCGTGTTAGCTTTCCGAAACTTCAAACGGATCACATTTTCGTGTCTGAAAGCTCCCGAAATCGCGAAAATATCGAAACACGTTCGTCTTTCGTACAGCTGACACTCAAATAATTCTACAGAAACTTACAGAAAGAATTTGGCTTATGAAAATATATATTTGGAAAGCTAACTTCGATACGGTTCTTTTAAAAAAAAGGATGATAAATCAGAGTTTTAAGCTAAAAGTTATGACATTTCTAAGTTGCTTTGGTTAATAAAAACGTGGATGAATATTATGACAAATTTGAGTTATTTTGGACAAAAGAACACATATAGGCCAAAATACTTGGATACAAACATAGGTATCCAAATGAAACTCATTCTAACCATCCTAACTAAGATCAATCCACTCTCTAACCATTATAAAACTTAATTTAAATATCTATTTAAACTATTATCATACATACATACACATGGGGTGTCCTAATTTGGGATCTATCAAGTAGGACACAAGACACATATCTAAAATCCTCAAGAGAGCTCCAAATGGCCTCAAATTTAAATCTAAATGGGACACATGCATGAGGATGGATCCTACGGATTCAAAACTAATTTATATGTAAAGGAAATCGATTTAGAGGATGGGTTTTACCTATTGGGAGTGGAATTCCAATGAAATCCTTTAGGACACGGCTCCGATACGAAGATCCCTCAAATTGGACACTCCTCCTTGCACTCCTCTTCCAATCCTTGGTAGCACCCTTCCCTTGGAGAATGGGAATGATTGAGGGAAGGTTTGGTGAAGGAATGATTTGATTTGGAGATCAAACCAATGGGAAGGCTCTCTAAAATTGGGGAAGAACAAAAGGAAAATAAAAGAGGCAAAATTGTAATGAATAAAATGAATCATTCTCCCCTAAAAGTGGCTGCCATAAAGAGTCCATTAGGGCTAATGAAAAATGTCCTAATTGCCCCTCTCTAGTCTCATATGGTTAAGTCTAGACTAGGTTCAAGTTTGGGGTCAAAATGATCTAGTTTTGAGTCTCTAACTTAACCATTCTAACATGATAAAAATTAGTTTAATTAACTAACTTAAATGTTGGGTTTTGTGGGCCATGCTTAACTTAATATTGGTTCCCATCTAGAGTTTAAGCTACCCGGGTCACAATACAAGTCGGAAGGAGACGAAACTCAAACCCGACTAAACAAATCTAATAAAACAATATTAAAAATATAAAAATTTTCCAAAATATTAAAATATGAAAAATGACCAAAATCATAATACATCAATTTAATTATTATTAAAATAATCTAAAATTCACCAATTAATCAAAATCCTAAATAATTCAAAAGTCACAAAATGACCAAAATATCCTTAGCCTAAAAAGTTGTAAATAGTCATTCTAATCACATGGTTAGGCCCCCATGGTCATGGTTAGTCTCTAGGCTCAACAGTTCTAGAGTTCACTAGCTAACACATCAAAATTATAATTCACCAAATTTAAATAGTATTAAATTAATTAAAAAAATTCCCATAAATCATAAATCCTATTATTATATAACAAACTTTTACATAAGTTCAAAATTACCCTCATTTGGAAAACTAGGTGTTACAATCCTACCCCACTTAGAAAAATTTCGTCCTCAAAATTAAAATGTTCATACGCCTAAGTTAAATAATGAGAAGCAAAACAAAACAAACAAATAATAATTCTTTTTTTTTGAAGGACTGGAACAAAAGTAGAGAAAACATGTTCAAAAACATTTAAGGTACAATCTGATAATCATATGCGTCTATCTAAAATCATGGTACTCTAAATTCTCGTCATACTAGTAAGCAAGGCTACGATAATCACAGAGTCCTCGACTTAGGCACATACCTCTAGAATCATGGTATTTAAAATTTTCGCGATGCGCTAGCTTGGCTGCAAAAATCTTAAATTCCAACACCCGAGAAATATATCCAAAATTAGACTATATGTCCTCACCATGCTGGCTAATGTGACTATAGAAGACTAGATTCTATAACTTAGATGACCTAGCCCATATAATTTCATCTTGACAAAAATTAAATTAAATCAACAATGGATACCCAAAAATCAAATTTATCAACGAACATCAAGATTCAAAACTGAACAATAATCCATCAAATCATATAAATATAAACTCGGATGCAACAGCTAACATCAAGATTCAAAACTCCACAATCATCATCAAAATCAATAAATACAAACTCAAATTCAACAATAATCCATCAAAATTAAGTTCAACAACAGAAAGTAAAGATAAATCAAATCAAGGGAAGAAGAGTTTTCAAATCGAAGTTAAAATAAGATTCTCAAGGGTCGTCCCAGGAATCTCTCAAGAAATCCTAACTGTGATTGAGTACCTTCGAAAATATATCATAATTCTACTGCAGGCTGTAGTGGTACTCTAATTCGAATACCACTACACAAACTCGACCTGCATGGGCCACCACTAAAAACGTGTCACGACCCGCACCCTAGAGTAAGGGCACGAGAAGTGGGTACGTCCAGCCTACGCCGCAGTGTCGGCGGTAGAACGCTGTCCTAGGTCAAACATCTAACAGTATAAGGCTAAGAAGTTTATACTTCCCGAATGGGGGGTGACATAGCAGAATATAAACTCAATCACATCTAAGGTAGAGCATAATGGAAGATAGATAAAACATGAAATCCATAAGGAGATACATCAGATAGAAGTCTAAGTGTCTAAGATACACAACCCAGAAACATCTCAAATCTCAATACAGTAATCCATAAACACAACTCAAGACAACTGAAAATAAGCTATAAGCAAAACCCTAGCTATCTATACAACCTCTACTGTGTCTCCTCTAGGCTAGCAGGCAACCTCCAGGCTATCTGTAAAATTTATCAACAGGTCCAGTCAGGACAGGAGCGAGCACAGTACATCTCAACAGATCATAGCAGGTTAAAAAATATAATCATGCAGTAAAGTAAGATACATAAAACGCTGAAAGAAGATGTATATGAAAAACAGAAGGATATGATAATAGAAAATATCTGTATATGATAAGTAAGAACTGTAAGCAATATGTGATTTAGAGTACAATATGGTTATGTAAACGGGTTAGGTTATATAATAAAATGGAACTCCTTTGTACGTGGGTGTACAATGGACATATACAATTTCTTATACAATAGGATTGATCACATAACCATTTCTACTCTCCCTCCCCAATTAATACACAAGGATCCAATTCAGTTACGTTACCTTATACAATGACTTGTATAATGGCTTGTACAATGGCTTGTACAATAGAGCTCAATGTGATAATGAGAGTACAATATGCACAATGAGTGTACAATGATAAGGGTATTCAATAAATACAATATGTTAGTGAAACGCACATCACAATATATATTTAGTGAACACAATGAGATAACATCGCAAAAGAAGATCCATATAGTACCAATTCGTGTTACCAATGTGTCAGCATCAAGTAAATTAATTTAAAGCAGAAAAATAATTCTAAACAGGATATGAAATGATCAGAGAATGTACTCGCCTGTATCCTGAGTATCTGAAGAATATCTACTGTCCGAGGAGTGGTGTCTGTCTCCTATAGAACAGCACAAGTCACAATATGTCTAAAATAAGGAAATAGACTGCTACAATGCATCTACATGATGTTTGGGGTCAATCTAGGCTAAAGTCAACCTTGGTCAACTCTAGTCCTCAATACTAGTCAAACTAGGTCAACTAGGTCAAGCCTAATCCCAACAAGTCTCACTAAGCCTAACCAGTCTATCCTAGCAAGCACACAACAACACAAGGCTAAACAAGCCATCACTCACAACCATCTATATATATTTATCATATATATATACATCCAAAATAGGTTAAGGCATCTATAGATATTAGGCTATAATAAGGCAATATATATCATACAACAAGTCATGTATTAAGATGCTAAGAGATAGAGTGTGATAGTGTTAAGTGTCAAGTGTGCATGTGATACATCATGTGAAACTAAATCAACATTAAGACCAATGTGTAAGTGTTAATACAAGTGTTTGCATTATCTAGATTCACATTTTCAAGAAAGGGTTATAGTGTAGAAGTGTGTTCAGATTTTACATCAAGTTAAAGGGGTTGCATGGCTTGTCTAATATACATTCATTCATATCCCATATGCATGCATATTTCAGTTCAGACATTATATCCATTCACATATCATTAAGTTGCATACATATACTTATTTTTATTACATACATGTTATTCATGCATATTACATACTTACATGCATCTATACATTATATACATTGTATATAACATGTAAAAATAGAAGAGAGAAAAAAAAGGAAAAAACTGAAATGGAAAGGAAAGGGAAGGAAAATGTAAGGAAAAGAGAAAACAGTGGACATATACATGCTTGCATCATATATTTTATATTACCATACATGCTATCATTATATATTATATTATATTATTTATATATTATGCATTCATATCTATCATTACATGTATACCTTGCATTCATATCTAGCATTCATTATATACTTTCATGCATACATTGTATATCATTCTTTCATTCATGCATTTATGCATTGCTTACATACATTATATTAATTGGATTCCTACATACTTGCATTCAACCATATATATACATTAATGTAAAGAGGATATATATCATATATCATATATATATATATATATATATATATATATATATATATATATATATATATATATATATATATATATATATATTTTTTTTTTTTTTTTTATATATATATATATATATCATTTCATTCATCTAACATATCATGTATTACATACTCTACATTCATTTAATACCCATACTACATAGGGTCATAGGTTACACAAAATGCATATATCGTACATTTACTCTTCTACTTAAAATCAATACTGTACCAATTGGGCCTCTTCTAAATTCTCGGATTAAAGTATGTTGTATCCCTTCGTGTTAGCTTTTCGAAACTTCAAACGGATCGCATTTTCGTGTCCGGAAGCTCCCGAAATCGCGAAAATACCGAAACACGTTCGTCTTTCGTACAGCTGACACTCAAATAATTCTACAGAAACTTACATAAAAAATTTGGCTTATTAAAATATATATTTGGAAAGCTAACTTCGATACGGTTCTTTTAAAAAAACGGAAGATAAATCGGAGTTCTAAGCTAAAAGTTATGACATTTCTAAGTTGCTTTGGTTAATAAAAACGTGAATGAATATTATGACGAATTTGAGTTATTTTGGACAAAAGAACACATATAGGCCAAAATACTTGGATACAAACATAGGTATCCAAATGAAACTCATTCTAACCATCCTAACTAAGATCAATCCACTCTCTAACCATTATAAAACTGAATTTAAATATCTATTTAAACTATTATCATACATACATACACATGGGGTGTCCTAATTTGGGATCTATCAAGTAGGACACAAGATACATATCTAAAATCCTCAAGAGAGCTCCAAATGGCCTCAAATTTGAATCTAAATGGGACACATGCATGAAGATGGATCCTACAAATTCAAAACTAATTTATATGCAAAGGAAATCGATTTAGAGGATGGGTTTTACCTAGTGGGAGTGGAATCCCAATGAAATCTTTTAGGACACGGCTCCGATACGAAGATCCCTCAAAGTGGACACTCCTCCTTGCACTCCTCTTCCAATCCTTGGTAGCACCCTTCCCTCGGAGAATGGGAATGATTGAGGGAAGGTTTGGTGAAGGAATGATTTGATTTGGAGATCAAACCAATGGGAAGGCTCTCTAAAATTGGGGAAGAACAAAAGGAAAATAAAAGAGGCAAGATTGTAATGAATGAAATGAATCATTCTCCCCTAAAAGTGGATGCCATAAAGAGTCCATTAGGGCTAATGGAAAATGTCCTAATTGCCCCTCTCTAGTCTCATATGGTTAAGTCTATACTAGGTTCAAGTTTGGAGTCAAAATGATCTAGTTTTGAGTTTCTAACTTAACCATTCTAACATGATAAAAATTAGTTTAATTAACTAACTTAAATGTTGGGTTTTGTGGGCCATGCTTAACTTAATATTGGGTCCCATCTAGAGTTTAAGCTACCCGGGTCACAATACAAGTCGGAAGGAGACGAAACTCAAACCCGACTAAACAAATCCAATAAAACAATATTAAAAATATAAAAAATTTCCAAAATATTAAAATATGAAAAATGACCAAAATCATAATACATCAATTTAAATATTATTAAAATAATCTAAAATTCACCAATTAATCAAAATCCTAAATAATTCAAAAGTCACAAAATAACCAAAATACCCTTAGCCTAAAAAGTTGTAAATAGTCATTCTAATCACATGGTTAGGTCCCCATGGTCATGGTTAGTCTCTAGGCTCAACAGTTCTAGAGTTCACTAGCTAACACATCAAAATTATAATTCACCAAATTTCAATAATATTAACTTAATTAAAAAAATTCCCATAAATCATAAATCTTATTATTATATAACAAACTTTTACAAAAGTTCAAATTACCCTCATTTGGAAAACTGGGTGTTACAGAGTTTGAGTAAAGGGTTGTGAGGATTAGAAGGGGGTTTGAATGTGAGGTAGAGTGGAGAGTGGAGAGTGGTGTTGAAAGGGGGAGGGAACACCCATACCCAGCTGCCCATAACAGCAGCACATTGCTGCAACATTGTAGTCCATATTCAGCACATGTACACCCCTGTTTAACCCCCACTTGCTGTCCATACACAGCCCCTTACACCCCTACAAAATTAGTCCCCTCTAACAGCCCTATGATAGTCCTAAAACCTGCCACTAACACAGCCCATGTTAGCCTAAATTTCTGTCCATTCCAGCCCTCAAACACAGCAATCAAACCAGCACTTAGCTATCCCTAAATACCCCTAGGTGCTGTCCAGATTTTACCCCTAGTTGGCTGTCCCCATTTGTCCAAAACCAGTCCAATATCATGCACTAATCAGTCCTAACAAAGCCCCCATTTCCAGCCATCAAAGACCCCATAAAACCTGTCAAAACAGTCCCATATTGGCCCTTAAATTTCAGTCCTAAACAAGCCCACTTGTGGCTGTCCAAAACAGTCCAGGTTACCCCAAATCAGTCCACATTTTACTTTATTTCAGTCCACACATGCCCTTGGCTGTCCCTTGTTAACTGCCCCATATATCAGTCATTGTTACCCATAAAACAGCCTTCCTTAACCACACAACAACCACTCTATATGCTGTCCCCAACAGTCCATATGCAAGCTTATACATGGCTGTCCCCAAATCCCTGTTAATAGCCCTAAACCACCACCAAAAATAGCTACATAACATGCCTAAATCAGTCCCTATAGCCCCCTTAAATCAGTCCACTTGTGAGCCCTTTGTGTGTGAGTTTGTGTGTGTGTTATGAGTATTGTGTGTGTGTGAGAGCCTAGTGAGTATAGCTAGTAGCCTATAGGTTAGCCTATGTGTAAACCTATAGGAAAGCTTATAGGTGAGTGATATATGTGAGTTTTGGGTGAGAGTGAGTTGTGTGGGTGAGTGCTAGAATAATGTGAGGAGTGGTATATGATACATGGTAAGGGTAATATAGGTTTTACCTAGAAATAGGGTATTTAAGTTTGGAGTCTAAGTTGTGGCTAGAACTTGGTTTCCTTGGTTGGTAATGATCAAATATAGTGCTCCTAGACTAGTTTTGACTTCGGTTGACCATTTGACCAAAAGTCAACAAAAGTCAACCGAGAGTCAAACTTAGCCTATAAGTGACTAGATTTGACCGAAACCAAACCAGAGTTGACCAGTTGACTGAAAGTCAACAGTGGGTCAATATTAGACAGGTTTGACCTAGAGTTGACCAGAGTTGACCAGGGTTGACTTTTGACCAAAAGTCAACTGTAAGTCAACCTTTGACCCCGATTGACCTAGTTTGACTTGGATTGACTCCCAGTGACCTAGTGTGATCTAGTATGACCTAGTACGACCCAGTTTGACCCGGTTTGACCTAGATTGACCTAGTTTAACTTAGACTTGCATATCATGACTTAAATTAGTTTCCTTTTCATTATGAAACCTTGTTTAACTCATAGTATCTCATTTTAGGTCTGTGATTTGCTCTGAGCGTCTGTTCACCTTATCAGCTCAGGACCACAGGCGAGTACATTCACTGGTAGTTTTTATTGTCTTAATATTTACTATATCCGATTCAGTTGTAGTGTCTTACTTGATTCTTGACACGATAGCTCACGGACTAGTATACGTCGGATCCTGTCATAAGATGTTATTCCTGGACTTTCTTGGTATATTGGTATGTGACATTCCGTGTTTCGTGTACTTATATAGACACCGATTTTTAAGAGGACTTGCTACCCTCTTATGGAATTTCGTGCCATGACGTGCCATGTCCGGATCCGTGATACTATTTGGGGATGGGGGAATTATTAGGGGTTATGTGATCAAAGCCTTCTGTCACTATTTTGCTAGCGCCACCCTCACCTCACGTAGGGTGTAGCAGATACCTCCATGCGCCTGTTATCCATGTTAGCCGACATGACTTTTCGTAAGATCACCGTGGATTGTCGGGCCGAGTGGATAACTTGTCTTGTCACTTACCTAAAAGCCGATCACATATCGCTCTAATAGTTCAAATCATATTTTATATTTATTATCGTATCTTATATCCAGTTTAGCTTTACTTTCAGTACTTCTCACCATGCTATGATTTTATTTACTCACATGCTCTATCTGCCTTTATACTGTACCATGATTTGAGACTAAGTTCTGTTCGAAGGAAGGGTTACAACCCCGGTCCTTGTTTGGTTTAAGGGTTGTAACTCGGCTTTCGAATGGTTCCCATGTTGCCTATATCTTTGTCTTGTATTTCATTATACTGTCTCTTATAGTATTTGTCAATTCATATGGAACTGCTGTTAGTGTTTGTACTTGCTCATTTTCCTGACAGAATACCGTTGACAATTTTACAGATGATTCAGAGGCTGATTGCCCGACCTACTATAGGGACAGGTTAGATGGATTAGATTTGGACCGTGGCTTGATAGTCGAGCCACTTGATTTTGCTCACCCTGAGTAGTATAGTTTAGTTAGGTTTGCCTGGCCTGCGAGCCATCTAGTACTTTTCAGACTGTAGCGCTATATTATATTCTATACTCTGTGATGTTGTGGTTAGATTTGGACTTGTGTGGATTTTGAACTTATTTCCTGCTTTTATCTATCGTATGTTCCTTCCATGCTATCTACCTTAGTTTTGTTTATGTGATTGAGACTGTATTGCTATGTCACCTCCATTCGGAGTGTATATACTGTACAGGTACATTTATCTGTTTTAGTCATAGTATTTACAGACCCTATATACAGCATTCTACCGTCGATTCTGCGACGTAGGCTGGACGTACACACGTCTCGTGCCCTTACTCTAAGGTGCGGGTCGTGACACATTTTTGTGGTGGCCCATGCAGGTTAGTGTCGCAACTAGTGCGAACTCGTAATGGTGCTCGACTTAGAGTAATTACGAGCCTGCAATTAGGACGTAGGATCTAGGGTATGATAGGAGTTACTCAATCACATTTTAGGAAATTTCTGATCTTTTGATTACCATGACAACTCTTTTGCATTAAATTTAATTATCCTTCTTTGATATTCCCTATCATGTGCCATATTGATTCCTTGTTTCAATCTATCCTCAGGATGACGATTACTCGCTCTCAGGCAATCGAATCTAGTGCTGTTCCGGAGAGGCCTGATCTGGCAGGACTTCCACCTCTGGCTGCGGGAGTAGCAGTCGAGAGGGCAGCATCCCCAGTTCCTGTCCTTCAGGTAGGAGTAGCAGTGGCAGTTCCAGGAGGTCTTCCACCTCCGGCTGCGGGAGCTACAGCTGAGGGAGCTGCCATCTCAGTTCTTGCCCTTCAAGCGAGAGCAGCAGCGACGATTCCAGGAGGTCTTCCACCTCCAGCAGCGGGACCGTCCATGGTCATTCTTGATGTTCTTCCACCGTCGCCTCCGCTATCGATGGATACTCAGAGGGTGATGGCCCTTCTGCAGCAGATGTTGCAGACTCAGAGTGCACAGGCAGAGTTGTTACGGCGGACCATGGAGAACTCCCATCAGCTGGCGATGGCAGCAGTAGAGAGGGGTGCACCGGGTACAGTTCAGGGAGCACCTGTATAGCAGCAGGGTCAGGGGAGGCCCGGTACGCACCTAGACTTCAGAAAGATGAACCCGAGGGAGTTCAAGGGTACCGAGGGTATCCTATATGCGGATGACTGGCTGGAGGATGTCTAGCGGAGTCTGGAGTTGGCAGAGGTCCCGAGAGGACTTTGGGTGACGTCTACAGCGAGCCAGTTCTTCGATATAGCGCTGACTTGGTACTGCACGGACCCGCGTGCATCGGTGAGGGGTTTGTCTTGGGAGGACTTCAGGAAGCTCTTTAAGGAGAAGTTCTATCCAGATGTGGCCTTGACAGCTTTGGAGGGGCAGTTTGCCAGTTTGGTGCAGGGGAACTCGTCGGTCGACGAGTATGCAGCAGAGTTCTTCCGCTTGAGCAGTTTTGCACCTAGTTTGGTCCAGGATGAGGGGTACAAGGCCAGGAAGTTCCGGAGGGGCCTTATCCATGCAGTACGCATTCGTACATCTGGGCGACGAGATGCGACGTTCGAGCAGATTCTGATGGAGGCACAGATCGTAGAGGAGGACTTCGGCCTGAAGCCGAAGAGGGGCAGCGATGTTCTAGGAGGGAGCTCGAGCGTGGGGCCGGCAAAGCGCCCTCATTTCCAGCAGAGGCAGATTCAGCAGCAGCCTCAGTTGCAGTTTCAGCAGGTACCGATGCGTGCCCAGCAGCACCACGAACAGGGCCAGAGGCAGGCTACTCAGTGCACTTTCTGCGGGAAGCCGGAGCACACTCGAGAGGTCTGTAGGAAGAGGTTGGGCGTCTGCCTATATTGTGGGGCATCCGATCACCAGCTGAAGGATTGCCGTCTTCGTGGAGCCCGAGGAGGCCAGGATAGAGCGCAGCAGGCCAGAGGACCAGCAGTTCAGCAGAGAGGTCCTCCACTTCAGACCCTGTAGCAGCGCTTTGCACAGCACCAGAGGGGAGCCAATGTGGGCAGAGTGTTCGCCCTGACAGCAGAGGAGGAGACAGAGCCAGTGGGTGACGTTGTGGCAGGTCACGTTCTTCTTGATTCATTCCCTGCTTTTACCTTGTTCGATTTTGGTGCCACTCATAGTTTTGTGTCTGTTTCCTTTGCTCTGAGACACAATATTATTGCTGAACCCTTGGGTAGGACTTGCAAGATATTGACCGGGGGAGGCATCATCCTGGTTAACAATATCTGCAAGGGGCAGAGAGTTACTGTAGGAGGCCGGGATTTGGGTGCGTTCTTGCTCGTAATGCCCCTTTCGAGGTATGATGTGGTACTCAAAATGGATTGGTTGAGCATACACCATGCTAGTATAGACTGTAGTGGAGGTAGGATTCTGTTTAGGCCGCCGGAAGAGCCAGAGATTGTGTTTGCCAGGGGAGCAGCTGAGCCGGAAGATGGGTTCTGTGGAGCTTTGCTGGCGGGGCAGGCATTGTCGCATCCATTGATAGCTGATTTCATGGGTGTTTTTCTCGAGGAGTTGCCTAGGATGCCGCCAAATAGAGACATTGAGTTCTCTATAGACTTAGTGCCGGGCGCTGAGCCTGTCTCACAGCACGTCTATAGGGTCAACAACAGCAAGTTAGCAGAGCTGAAGAAGCAGGTCGACGAGCTGCAGGACAAAGGATTCATCAGATCCAGTTCATCACCTTGGGGAGCGCCAATCCTATTTGTACCGAAGAAGGATGGTACGATGCGCATGTATATCGATTACAGGGCGCTCAACGACCTCACTATCAAGAACAAGTACCCGTTGCCGAGGATTGATGACTTGTTCGATCAGTTGAGTGGCGCTAGGGTGTTTTTGAAGATAGACTTGAGGTCCGGTTATCATCAGCTGAAGGTGAAGCAGGAATACATTCTGAAGACAGCTTTTCGAACTCGGTACGGCCAGTACGAGTTCACTGTCATGCCATTTGGGTTGACCAACGCCCCAGCAGTGTTCATAAACTTGATGAACAAGGTATTCCATCAGTACCTTGACAAGTTCGTGGTGGTCTTCATTGATGACATCTTAGTCTACTCGAAGACGTCGGAGGAGCACGAGGAGCATCTGAGGATTGTGCTCGAGACTCTGAGGAGGGAGCAGTTGTACGGGAGGCTTTCGAAGTGCGAGTTCTTCCTGGACCAGGTCGAGTTCTTGGGTCATGTTGTGACCGAGCACGGGATCTCAGTAGACCAGAAAAAGATTGCTGCGGCAGAGTCTTGGTCTACACCTAGTACAGTTGCCGAGATTCGGAGCTTTCTGGGATTGGCGGGCTACTATCGGAAGTTCGTCCAGGACTTCTTGCGGATTGCGGAGCCGATGACTAGACTCACCAGGAAGGACATGGAGTTCAACTGGACTGAGGAGTGTCAGGCCGCCTTCGATGAGCTGAAGAAGAGGTTGACATCAGCTCCGATCTTGACATTACCGTCTGGGACCGGTAGTTTCTCGATCTACAGCGACGCTTCTGGCAGGGGTCTGGGTTGTGTACTTAAGCAGCACGGGAAGGTGATTTCCTATGCATCTAGGCAGTTACGTCCTCATGAGAAGAACTACTCGACTCATGATCTGGAGTTGGCCGCTGTCATCTTTGCCTTGAAGTTGTGGAAACACTACTTGTATGGAGAGCGGGTTGATATCTTCACTGATCACAAGAGCTTGAAGTACGTGTTCACACAGAAGGAGCTGAACATGCGGCAGAGACGTTGGCTCGAGCTGATGAAGGACTTCGATATCGCCTTGCAGTACCATCCAGGAAAGGCCAACGTAGTTGCAGATGCCTTGAGCAGGTATCCAGTAGCTATGTATCTGACAATAGATCGTCATCTTTTGGCTGACCTGGACAGTTTGGGAATCGAGGTGATTATTCCGGGCATGGAGGTGCAGATGTGGGGCCTACAGATTCAGTCTGAGTTGATGGACAGAGTCAGATCAGCACAGTATGATGATGTTGCCCTGAGGAGCATCAGGGAGCAGGTGCAGGCAGGTTTACTCGATGATTTCTTTATTGCCAAAGATGGGTCGCTGCGGCACGGTGCTAGACTGTGCGTTCCGAGTGGGGAGCTTCGGGAGGAGGTTCTTCAAGAGGCACATCGCTCTCAGTACTCTATGCATCCTGGTGCCAACAAGATGTACAGAGATCTGAGGGAGCACGTTTGGTGGTACGGCATGAAGCGCGAGGTAGCTTAGTTTGTATCTCGCTGCTTGGTATGTCAGCAGGTGAAGGCCGAGAGACAGAGGCCTGGTGGGTTGCTACAGCCACTACCCATTCTTGAGTGGAAGTGGGAGCACATCACCATGGACTTTGTGTCCGGACTTCCACGATCTCCAAGAGGGAAAGACGCGATTTGGGTCATAGTTGATAGATTGACCAAATCGGCCCACTTTTTGCCTTTCAAGGTGGGATTGTCTACGGAGAGGCTGGCAGAGCTGTATGTTCGTCAGATCGTGCGATTGCATGGTGTTCCTGTGAGCATAGTTTCAGACCGGGACAGTCATTTTACTTCCCACTTCTAGAGGATTTTGCAGGCTAGTTTGGGCACCTCGCTCAAGTTTAGTACCGCTTATCACCCCCAGACAGACGGACAGTTGGAGAGGACTATCCAGACTTTGGAGGATATGCTTCGCACGTGTGTGCTTGATTTCGGGGGTTCTTGGGTGGACCATCTTCACCTGGTAGAGTTTGCTTACAACAACAGCTATCAGGCCAGTATAGAGATGTCGCCATTCGAGGCTCTATACGGACGGAGATGTCGTACTCCCTTGTCATGGGACTATGTTGGCGAGAGAGTACTGCTTGGAACGGAGATGGTAGTGGATGCAGCTGAGAAGGTCAGGTTGATTAGAGACAGACTTCGGGTGGCTCAGGATAGGCAGCGGCATTGGGCCGATAGCCACCAGAGACCGTTAGAGTTCGAGGTTAGTTTCAGTTCCTGTTTGTGATGCTTGTGATTTTGTTTGTCTTGTGTACTGAGTTTGTTTTATGTCTAGGCTGGTGCTTTGGTGTTCCTGAAGATTTCTCCGACACGGGGCACGATTCGCTTTGGCGGAGGCGGGAAGCTTAGTCCGTGCTACATCGGACCTTTCACTATCCTTGAGAGGGTCGGTGCAGTGGCTTACGGGCTAGACTTGCCGCCTACGCTAGAGGGGGTACACAACGTGTTCCATGCGTCGCAGCTGAGATGGTACGTGGAGGACCCCAGCCATGTATTGGACCATTTAGCGATCGAGGTGGGGCCTACTCTTCACTCTCCAGAGCAGCTTGTGGAGATTCTGGATCGTAGGGAGAAGGTGCTCCGGAACCAGGTTATACACTTGGTTCGTATTGCATGGAGGCATCACTCTCCGGGTGAGTCTACCTGGGAGAGAGAGGACGACATGCGGGAGCGTTTCCCTTATCTCTTCGAGCCCGGAGGTATAATTTTTATGTTTCTGCATATGAATTCTGTGTATGTTTGTTTTAATTTTGAGGACAAAATTTTTTTAAGGTGGGTAGATTTGTCATCCTCAGTTTTCATGAACAGGGGTATTTTGTTCATTTTACCACCTTAAAATTATTTTGGAATTATTTATTTATTTATAATATTATTTTGGGGTTATTTGAGTCGGGTTCGAATTTCAGCTCAATCCGACTTGTATCGGGGACCCGGGGTAGTTTTGACTCTAGTGGGACCCATATACTAGTTAGCCATGGCCCACATGTCAATTATTTTAGTTAGTGACTAGGCTAATTTATTTTGGTTAGGGTTTGATTAGATTAGTGTGTTGGAATGACCAACTAGCCCCGACTTAGAACCCCTTTCCATGCATTAACTAATAGATTAGAGAGGGGGCTTTTTAGACATTCCCTAATAGGACAAAAGTCCCCTCTATGGCCGGCCACCATGTGTGGATAGGGCTCCATCACTCATCATTATTTCTTCTTGCATTCTCTCTCTTGTTCTTCCCCATTTTGTTTTAGAGAGCAAACCCTAAAAATTTCTCCACCAAATCCTTCCATTTTCTCACCCAATCTTCTTCCTTCCTTCTCCATTCAAGCCAAGGAGGGAGCTACTCAAGTTTGGGAGGAGTCGGAGCTCGTTCGTGTCCATTCGGGGTTCCTACGTGTCGGTGGCGCATCGGGAAGCTTTTTCTTCGATCCGAATCACCGGGAGGTATAAATCCCTTCTCCTCCTCATTTCTCTCAAGCATTAGGATGGATTTGACCCATAGGAATGACCCCCATGGTTGTGTGTCCATTTGTGTCCATTTCGTGTCCATTTGGACACTTGTAGAGGTGTCCTATGTGTAGGATCGTGTCCTAAAGGGAAAACCCCTATTTGGACACATGTGAATTTATTTATATATTGATTTATTGTTGTTTTAATATTTATTCCAGATTTTCTATATGTTTAGGAATGTGTTTCCTATGTATCATATTGTATCATATTATAAATCTATATATGTATATATATATGGTGGTATATATATATACTATTCTCTTTATATATATGTATATATATATTATGGCTTAGATATATATATGGATATATAATATGGTGTGTGGCTTTGTGTTTGGGTGGAGTATAGTGGTCGGCCAAGTAGGAGAGTTGGTGTGTGTGTAGGTGAGGTGTTTGAGTGAAGGGATGCAAGGATTAGAAGGGGGTTTGAATGTGAGGTAGAGTGGAGAGTGGTGTTGAGAGGGGGAGGGAACACCCATACCCAGCTGCCCATAACAGCAGCACATTGCTGCAACATTGCAGTCCATATTCAGCCCATGTACACCCCTGTTTAACCCCCACTTGCTGTCCATACACAGCCCCTTACACCCCTACAAAATCAGTCCCCTCTAACAGCCCTATGATAGTCCTAAAACCTGCCACTAACACAGCCCATGTTAGCCTAAATTTCTGTCCATTCCAGCCCTCAAACACAGCAATCAAACCAGCACTTGGCTGTCCCTAAACACCCCTAGGTGCTGTCCAGATTTCACCCCTAGTTGGCTGTCCCCATTTGTCCAAAACCAGTCCAATATCATGCACCAATCAGTCCTAACAAAGCCCCCATTTCCAGCCATCAAAGACCCCATAAAACCTGTCAAAACAGTCCCATATTGGCCCTTAAATTTCAGTCCTAAATAAGCCCACTTGTGGCTGTCCAAAACAGTCCAGGTTACCCCAAATTAGTCCACATTATACTTCATTTCAGTCCACACGTGCCCTTGGCTGTCCCTTGTTAACTGCTCCATATATCAGTCATTGTTACCCACAAAACAGCTCCCCTTAACCACACAACAACAACTCTATATGCTGTCCCCAACAGTCCATATGCAAGCCTATACATGGCTGTCCCCAAATCCCTGTTAATAGCCCTAAACCACCACCACACATAGCTACATAACATGCCTAAATCAGTCCCTATAGCCCCCTTAAATAAGTCCACTTGTGAGCCCTTTGTGTGTGAGTTTGTGTGTGTGTTATGAGTATTGTGTGTGTGTGTGAGAGCCTAGTGAGTATAGCTAGTAGCCTATAGGTTAGCCTATGTGTAAACCTATAGGAAAGCTTATAGGTGAGTGATATATGTGAGTTTTGGGTAAGAGTGAGTTGTGTGGGTGAGTGCTAGAATAATGTGAGGAGTGGTATATGGTACATGGTAAGGGTAATATAGGTTTTACCTAGAAATAGGGTATTTGAGTTTGGAGTCTAAGTTGTGGCTAGAACTTGGTTCCCTTGGTTGGTAATGATCAAATATAGTGCTCCTAGACTAGTTTTGACTTCGGTTGACCATTTGACCAATAGTCAACAAAAGTCAACCGAGAGTCAAACTTAGCCTATAAGTGACTAGATTTGATCGAAATCAAACCAGAGTTGACCAGTTAACTGAAAGTCAACAGTGGGTCAACATTAGACAGGTTTGACCTAGAGTTGACCAGAGTTGACCAGAGTTGACCAGGGTTGACTTTTGACCAAAAGTCAACTGTAAGTCAACCTTTGACCCCGATTAACCTAGTTTGACTTGGATTGACTCCCAGTGACCTAGTGTGATCTAGTATGACCTAGTACGACCTAGTTTGACCCGGTTTGACCTAGATTGACCTAGTTTGACTTAGAATTGCATATCATGACTTAAATTAGTTTCCTTTTTATTATGAAACCCTGTTTAACTCATAGTATCTCATTTTAGGTCTGTGATTTGCTCTGAGCGTCTGTTCACCTTATCAGCTCAGGACCACAGGCGAGTACATTCATTGATAGTTTTCATTGTCTTGATATTTACTATATCCGATTCAGTTGTAGTGTCTTACTTGATTCTTGACACGATAGCTCATGGACTAGTATACGTCGGATCCTGTCATGAGATGTTATTTCTGGACTTTCTTGGTATATTGGTATGTGACATTCCGTGTTTCATGTGCTTATATAGACACTGATTTCTAAGAGGACTTGCTACCTTCTTATGGAATCCCGTGCCATGACGTGCCATGTCCGGATCCGTGATACTATTCGGGGATGGGGAAATTATTAGGGGTTATGTGATCAAAGCCTCCTGTCACTATTTTGCTAGCGCCACCCTCACCTCACGTAGGGTGTAGCAGATACCTCCGTGCGCCTGTTATCCATGTTGGCCGACATGACTTTTCGTGAGATCACCGTGGATTGTCGGGCCGAGTGGATAACTTGTCTTGTCACTTGCCTAAAAGTCGATCACATATCGCTCTAATAGTTCAAATCACATTTTACATTTATTGTCGTATCTTATATCCAGTTCAGCTTTACTTTCTGTACTTCTCACCATGCTATGATTTCATTTACTCACATGCTCTACCTGCCTTTATACTGTACCATGATTTGAGACTAAGTTCTGTTCGAAGGAAGGGTTACAACCCCGGTCTTTGTTTGGTTTAAGGTTTGTAACTCGGCTTTCGAATGGTTCCCATGTCGCCTATATCTTTGTCTTGTATTTCATTATACTGTCTCTTATAGTATTTGTCAATTCATATGGAACTGTTGTTAGTGTTTGTACTTGTTCATTTTCTTGACAGGATACCGTTGACAATTTTACAGATAATTCAGCGGCTGATTGCCCGACCTACTATGGGGACGGGTTAGATGGATTAGATTTGGACCGTGGCTTGATAGTCAAGCCACTAGATTTTGCTCACCCTGAGTAGTACAGTTTAGTTAGGTTTGCCTGGCCTGCGAGCCAGCTAGTACTTTTCAGACTGTAGCACTATATTATATTCTATACTCTGTGATGTTGTGGTTAGATTTGGACTTGTGTAGATTTTGAACTTATTTCCTGCTTTTATCTATCGTATGTTCCTTCCATGCTATCTACCTTAGTTTTGTTTATGTGATTGAGACTGTATTGCTATGTCACCTCCATTCGGAGTGTATATACTGTACAGGTACATTTATCTGTTTTAGTCGTAGTATTTACAGACCATATATACAGCGTTCTACTGCCGATTCTGCGGCGTAGGCTGGACGTACCCACGTCTCGTGCCCTTACTCTAGGGTGCGGGTCGTGACACTTCTACTGCTGCAGAAAGATTTCCAAATAAAGAGGAGAGAAAAATAAGCCAATCTCTTCTGAGTTGTTATTAAACAATGACCCTGTTTAACTCTTTGGATTGGCCCTAGTCGGAATACAAGGAATACAAGATGCATAGTTCAGATATTTAAGCAAAATAAATGGCGGAAGTAAATTGGAAACTAGACTCATATTTTACAACTATAAGTCAACATTACAGTAATTCACCAACTTAGGGTTTTTTTTTAAAAGATAGACTTTGAAGTTTAAACAGAGAAGGTCGCAGAGCAAAACATTCTGAAAAATCTCCAAAATATTTATGGCGTAGGGCTAGTTATCCAATTCTAGAAGACAACTGAAAACAATCTCTAAGAGAATAAAATAACTATGAAACTAACAAGGCGACCATTATCAACATGTTAGAAAGAGAATTAAATGATAAAGTTACCTTATTGAAGAATAAAGTTTATGGCCTGTATGACTGCCAAGAATAGGTGGTTCAGCTAAGACAAATCCTAAATAAAACAGAATATATATTTATGATATTTTTGTATTTGCCAAACTACAACCCAAGATATAAACACTTAATGTAATATAGAACTTATATCACATTTGCATTTGCCACACAAGCTTGGGCAATTTTGATAGCCACAGGGAAAATGAAATTCGTTTTCCTGTTTAACCAGAAGCTTTCCATTGAAATCTTCAATGAAGTCCAACTTTTTATTCTAATGAAGAAGATGGTTGAAAGATTTCAGAATTGTACTGTGGTGTTGGCTGCTCTTCTACGTTAGATATTATTATGTTTGTTTTATTGAGATTCCACTTTAGACATCATAATGAGCATTTCAACACATTATTATGCATAATAATTCACATCAAAAGCATTTAAGGGAGATCTGGTTGTACAGTTGAAAAGAAACACTTCAGTTGTGCTTATATGAAACAACTCATCTTTATTTGATATTTATCCAGGTATCACCTGGCATAGTATCCAACTGGAATTATAAACAGCTCATAATAACACCTAAAATATGTGAACTGAGAAAACATAGACAAATATGATACCATATAAGAAAGTGCTAACAGGAATTTTTTTTGTGCACACTCACCTTTACAATTTTGCCAGGCTCACCCTGCTCTCTGCTCTTCATGTGCTTGGTCTTCAAGCTGATGTCTTTCACAATTACAGTAATGTTATGTCTGAAAATCTCAGTATTTTTACCCTTCTCATAGCCTGCGATAATTTTTACGGTGTCCCCAACCTTCACACGCATCTTATGCAGTACTGGGAAACTATTTGGTTTACATTCTATCCGCTCCCAACGTTTGATCTGCATCAGCAGATAAACTATTATCTTAGAATATAATGAAATGAGTCATTAAGGATCTTACACAATTTCTGAGAATGAAATAGAACTTACATCACATTTGCATTTGCCACACAAGCTTAGGCTTCATATGGACACTTGGATCGGAACTTGGAACTGTTTATTTTGGAATGAGCATGTATGTAGTTTAACATAACTCTAAATAATGATCAATAACTTGGCTATCACAAAAAACACGAAGGCCATATGAAGGTCAGGTAGACCAACTTTCCAATCTGCAACTTAAGCCCATACAACCAGCACCCTCCAAGTTCCACGAAAATAGAAAAATAATAATGTTTCCATACTATCAAAATTTATAGTTTAAAAAATATATCAAAATAGGTAAAGAAAAAGTAATTAATCAGAATAAATAGAGAAAATAACATAATATCAGAAAATTTATTGATGTAATAGAGATTTCTTCTAAACATTCACAATAACCATTTAAGCGGAACACACATCCAACTCAAATAACCTACGACATAGGTTGTCAAATCGAGATATGTATCGTTGACCCATTCATCTGATTCTTTTTCGTCTACCATATCATATAGTGCATCAAGATACATTTTTCCATAGAAATTTTGATTGGAAACTTGTATAACCCTACATATGTGTATAAATTAAGCACGTTGAGCATATATGTTCCACCACACGGGAGTTTAATTTGGCTACGGCCGGCCGGCCGCCCTTAATTTATCTTTTATTTTTTACCTACCTTTTGGCAAGGCAATCTATAATACAAACCTTCCAACGTGAGTTTAAAAAACATTGGGTTTTGATTAAAAAACATTAGTTGGATGATAAGAATTAATGCGCTCACAATTTGAAAATTATGGGCTTTTAAAATGAAAAGAAACTGAAAGAAAATTGTCTCACCCAATCATCAAGATTACTCCAAAGTAATCGCCTTAGAACTATATATACCTTACAAATTCCATCTTTCCAATAGCCTCCTGTAAACCAACAAGGGAAGAGAAACAAAAGAATGAAAAGTTAACCTTTTTTCCCCCTAATTGATCAAAGCAATGGCATATAGAATACATTTACCTGAGAAATTAAGTATGATTCAATTAATTGTAGGAGAATGAATGAATATGCATGGAAAAAGGAAATGATGGATGTATGATCCTCTATTTCACTAGGAAATAGAGACAGAGAAAATGGAATTGTTGAGAGGAAAGGAAAGAAGAAATAATTGGGTACAAGCCAATTCGGAAGTTTTGGAGGGTAAAGAGAAGGAGGTGAAGCGAAACATAATGGTAAATAAAAAGCTTCACAGTGCCATGGATGAAGCGGCTCACCTGAAACAATAGATTCCCAGAGCTGCAGTAATCTCATCGACATGCATATGAGTCCTAACACAGGAATAAATATAAATATTTTCTTCAATTCCAACAGAAGTTAGTTTGAAGTTATTTTGAAGAAAAAGCTACTATAGGTAGATGACTGAAGGAAGCGTAGAGTCCAGCTTTCAAGAATTTATTCCGAACACAAAGAATAGGAAAAAAAAATTTAGATAACATATATGATAATTTAATATAAACATAGCAGAAAACCAGTGCCATATCTCTCAATTGATTTAGATTTTGGAATTTATTGCTTTCATCTTTACATAAACTATCATACAATAAAATTTTATGAAAGAAGAACCTCAAGGAACTTATTGCTTTCATCTTTCCATGAGAGACATATTTCATAATTCTTTTCATCCAAAACAATCAAAATCCACCAAACAAACACAAAATATTGAATATATAAAAAACAAAAACATCCAAAAAAATCCAAGTAGATCCCGAACGACCAAACCAATTACCAATGGGTGCACGTATCGGATACTCCAAATACACTAGGATAAACAAAAACCAGTATCGACTGTGTCACCGTGTCGTATACATGCCCGAACACCCCATAATACACTAGTATACACAAAAATAGGTGTTGTGTCCGTCTCTCCATGTCAGTACGACACATGCATTCAAAGGTTTCAATGATATTTTGAAAAATAGGAAATAGAAAAGAAACCCTAGCCTAATGATAGAAATTAGGGCAGAAATTAGGGCTTTCACTAAAATCAATGAAATCAGAATTTTCTGAATAAAAATTAGGGCATAAATTATGAAATAATAAGGACATAAGTTAGGGCAAAACCTTGTCGCCGGTGGTGGACGCTACATCGACGTGACGATGGAAGCAGTTGGGTGGTTGCTCGACTACGCCGACGAGAAAATGCGGTTGCTCGGCTGTGTTGACGACCTTACTTTGGTTGCCGACTCCAAGTGCCAAAGTAAGCCCTCGTAGAGCTCCGGGGCCAGTTCCAACCATACGAGCCCGACTCTGTTGCGTACGATCTTGTTGCTCTGGGGCCAGGTCCTCTCGAGTCCGGGCGACGGCCTGGGAGTACTACCCAGACCTCCTCCAACCCCGGCATCCGGGGCCGCAGAAGCGCGTGCCAGACGTAGATGTCGACCCCGACAGGTAGTCGCAGAAGTTGCGGTTCTCCTTGAGCTTGGTCAGTCAACATGGAAGACGAAGTAGTGGGGGGTGTTTCCAAAGAAGTGGAGGAGGAGGAGAAGGGAAGAGGAGGAGGACAAGGGGAGAGGAGGACAAGGGGAGAGGAAAACCGAGAGCGAAAGTGAAAAATAAGTGCAGGAAAGAGAGGAGGCTTAGTTGAGGTCTTTTGTTAGTTTTCGGGGGGAGGTTAAAAAGAGAGCGGCTGGAGTGGAAAAACGAGCGGGCTGATTTTAGATTTTTGGACATTTTATAACATTTGTATTTACAATTGTTATACATATGAACAATATATAACATTTATATGTGTAAAAACGTGATATTAGGCCAAAAACTACTACAATCCGTCATATTAAGAGGGGTTTCTAAAATTCTGTAACGTTTTTATACATACCGTTATAATTACTTGTTTACAAGTGTTATAAAATGGTATTTTTCTTGTAGTGTACGTGTGTCAACTTCACTTATGATTCCTACAACCATATTAAAAGTATTAGGTACACAACATACTAACATCCTAGCACATAAAAACTCATAGGAAAAGTATGAAATAAATCAAAGAATCCATGAAAAATCTAAGCTAAAATTTAGGTTTTGATTATTGGTTTTAAAAACTCATAGGAAGAAGATGTGATGACGGCTAGGTGTTCTTCTCGGGTTCTAGGTAGGGAGTGCTCTCGGGTATTCAAGAGAGGAAGGGAGAAGTTAAGAAAGGAAAAGTGGAAGAAAAAAAATAAGATATTTTTTTTTAATATAAAAACCAAATTAACTTAATAACTAAGTTGAATAAATAAAAGAATTCAAAAGAAGATGAAACAAGGGATGAGAAGATGTAAGATGAATAGAGAAGAAAGCGAGGTGGCCGGCCTTGTCTTCCAAGAGAACGTGAAAAGAGAGTTGGTAATGGATAAAAAGGTAATTTCCAAGTAATATGGTTAAGGAACTTAATCAACCTAATGACTAAACTAATTAAGCAACTTAGCTGAAGTAGGTGACTAATCTACTTGGTGACTTAACTATTTGATTACAAAGTAGCACCTCAAATATAATAATATATATACTCTATTCAAAAAAATAAATATTATTATTATATTAAAATCTCAAAAGTTCATAAAAACTATTTTAATAAATAATAAAATACTTTATCATAAAATTATTTTCCGTCTAATAAAGTTCCAATATATATATATATATATATATATATATATATATATATATATTTTATATATATATATATATATATATATATATATATATATATATATATATATATATCAATTATCTTGTTCCACATATATATATATATATATATATATATATATATATATATATATATATATATATATATATATATATGTGGAACAAGATAATTGATATATATATATATATATATATATATATATATATATATATATATATATATATATATATATAACAAGATAATTTTGTTACACACTCCTGACCTGAAGGCCACACTCACAGCCCGAGGGCCTGCACATGCACTGCATTTGAATCGCATCGCACGCGGCATACTCACATTTATTCGTAGGACTGGGCACGGGTCGAACCGGACCGGATCGGATACTCGGCGGGACGGGATGGGACGGATCCAAAAAATGTTGGGAATTGACTGAACTCGAACCCTTCGAAATGGGTCCAAACAGGCCGACCAGCGGGTCCAACCTGGTCCAAAAAAGTTAAAACAATTCTAGAATAATAAACATTTACATATGTTCTATTATCTATAAGATCAAAGACAACATTTTACGGTTCGTGCCGAGTCGGAGCCGTATGCCCACCCGTATTATTTTCCACATGAAATTAAATGTCCTTCCCCCGTTGCTCTTTCCTGTAACCTCTTAGGAGATATGTCTCACTCTAACAACTTGAGCTAGAGGTCCTTGGCATATATAGGGATATTTAGACTTTGGGTCTGAATAATCTAGTATATTTTTATTTAGTCTCCATGTATAACAGACGTAATTAGTGTTTGATCTCTAACAAGTTAAAATATTTGTGTTTGGGTCTCCATAATAGACATAATTACTGTTTGGGTCTTCATTAAAACGGCTGACTATAACCCAACTAGAAAAAGAACGAAAAAATCGAAAAAAAAAAGAAGAATAAAAAAAATTCGAAAAAACAACGGAAATAAATTTATTGTGGGAATAAATTTGCCCGAGAATATCGAGACCTAAAGTCTAAATAATCTGCAAAATTTTATTATGAGAAACTTCTTCTCATGTTTGGTGTAGGCTAAAAATATTCCTGAAAATTACGAATATTCCTATAAATAATTTATCCACAAAACATGAAAATTATATTCCTTAAGAATAGATGGATTTTTTTTTTTCAAGAACAATTTTTTTCTCTCTCTTTTTTTTTTTTTTTTTTTTTGCATTTTTCAGTATTTTTAAATTTTTTTTTATTCTTTCCCTTTTTTGGTCATTTTTTCTAGGTTCTCTTTTTCGTTTTTTATTTTATTTTTTTCCCTCTTGTTTGTTGGTTTGCTCTTCATTTTTTCTTTTTAGTTGTTTTTTTTTTCATTTTTTTTCTCATTTTTCTCTTTTTTTCGTTAGTCAATCATTAGTCTACTCAAACACTATGTCTATTATGAAAACTCAAACACAAATATACTAACTTATTAGAGATGAAAATACTAATTATGTCTGGAAATTTAAACGCAAATATTCTAACTTTTTCGAATTCCAAAACCTAAAAATTCTATTATATCCCACACATATATATATATATATATATATATATATATATATATATATATATATATATATATATATATATATATTATATGATTGGTGGGGGTGAGGGAGGAGGTAGCTAGGTTGTCTCCAAAAGAAAGAATCGGAGGTGAATCCAAACACTTGCGGACAAGCATTGTTCCAGAGAGCCAGCCATGACAGCAGGCTCAGTGAGAAAAGCTAGCAAAAAGGAAATGGAGGACCCCTCCTCTCCCTCTCCCAACACAACATGCAACAACAAACAACAACAAGAAAGAGAGGAGCAGCTGCAGCAGCAGCAGCAGCTGGGTTGGGTTCAGCTTCTGACTGCTTTTTCATCTCTTTTCTTTCCCTCTCTTTCTTTCCTTCCTTCTGTATCATCCTCTCCATCAACAAAGCAAAAAATAAAATAAAAGTAAAGTAAAGCTGGGGACAATAATTAAATTAAATTAACAAAAAATATATTATTATAAATTGAAGTGAAAGGAAAGATGGGATGAATGATGAGCTTAGCTTAGCTTAGCTGGGTTAGGGTTGTGTCCTTGTGTTGTAAGGAAAGTGGGAGAGAGAATTTCACGGTGGGGACACGACAGGTCCGTTTGATTGTGTGGGTGGGTGGGTCCCTGCATGTTTTCGTTCTAATTCCTTTCAACACTTTCCTTTGTAGAAAGAAAGAAAGAGGGAGAGAAAATCAAGGGGAGGGCTAAGGAGAGAACAAATTAATTAAGGCCTATAAATCCTCCCTTCCCCAATCATCTCATCCCTACTTCCATTCCTTTCCATGGCCATCAACTCTCTCTCTCTCTCTCTCTCTCTCTCTCTCTCTGTGTATAGAAGAAGTGCTCCTCTACCCTTCTCTCCTCTTCTCTCATCTAATAGTTGAGTCTCTTTCTCTCTTTCACGTCCGCGATTACAAACTGTGGACAACGTAACAATTCTATATAAATTATAGATTTGGAGAGAGAGATCAATCAATCAATCATCAAATCCACCACCACCACCACCACCACCACCAGAAGACGGTTGGCCTATTGTGGGTGGTGTGCATGGAACCAAGCATACCTAACATATCTCTCTCTCTCTCTCTCTCTCTCTCTCTCCACTTCATTTCAATCCTCTTCATATGGATTTCTACTTTAGTCTCCTTTGTTGCTTCTATAATGAACTCCCTCTAGATCTCTCTCTCTCTCTCTCTGTCAAGCTAGCTAGCTAGCATGAATGATCAAGAAGAAGAAGATGATGATCATGATGATGAAGAAGAAGAAGCGCAGCTAGCGCAGGTGAAAAATGAAAAATGGGGGTATGTATACAAGTATGCCTGGCTCCCTGTATGCCACACGTACAGACCAAATCTATTCTGCAAGGTTAGGCTGCTATGGGTGGCGTGCGAGGAGCCAAGCATACCCTTCCCTTCCTCTTCTCTTTTCTTTCTTGATATATTTATATATATACCAAGCTGCTACGTTGTACGCGATTCGTGACCGTCGGCCGACTTGGCAGCCGGCTATTGGCCCTCGGTCTGAGTGGAATCCGGAGGTAGCAAGGGAGGATGACAACGGACAGCCTGTGGTCACGTCCGTGGTTACAAACCGCAGGCAAAATATCATTTTCGATATATAATCAGTTTACAGCTTTTACTTGTATATATTCTTATAGCTTACATCTTATTATTTCTATGGCTGACGTTTCTTCTTTCATCTTCCTAATCTTTCTTTCCAGTCTCTAATTTACGGATATAGGATCGTCATAAAATGGTATGCTTCTTCCCCCGTCTTATATTTGCATGTTCTTCTATTAATTATAGAGATTAATTATAGCAGTACTGATTGCATCATTTTTCTAATTTTATGGACGGGAACAAATACTAAATTGTAGATACGATTCTTCACTCTTCAATTGATACAGATTCCTGTCCAAATACTATACGTTGAGATCTTATGTATTCAATTCCATATATACTAATATACATATATAGGGAAAGATTTTCAAAGTTTAATTTTTGTTTCTATCACCAGCTGCTTTGGAGGAATGACGAATTTCTATATTTGGAAATATGTTAGTGTATGTTGTACTTTGGAATAAGCAGTAATCTCGTGAAAATAAACTTTGTCATCTTTATGGAAATTGTTGGTTATCAATATACACATACATTTAAACATCAAACCTTCCTATTTCTATTTCCTTCTTGATTTGTGTATATGGAGCTAGATGTTGGAGTTCACAAGTGAAACTTTGCACAGATGGTATAAGTGAACTTCATTGGAAATCTGAGTCACTGACATCAGCTATATATTCTTTGTTCAGTAATTGATCAGAAGAACCTCTTAGAAATGTTAGTCTCTCTCTCAAGCTTATATTAAGATATTCATTTCTTTGATTTTAATTTTACGACTCTCGCAGATCATATGATAGATTAATATATTTCTATTCACTCTGGTTGAGTAATGTTACATGTAATATTATATTATATACCCCCTCCCAAATTAAGTAACCTAATATACAAAAATAACCAAAATAAGCATATATCATATTATAGGTTTCATAGCATTTCTATTAATTTATGGATTATTTAGTTTTAAGATCTCATATAATATTCAAACTTTACATTTAGGTCTCTATATTATCGAGAAGAGGATTTAGATTTCGTCATGATCCATTACAAGAATGCTTTAGGCCTCAAAATATGAGGCGACCAAAGAAATTTAGTGGCCAAATTTGATCTTTAGCGACTAAATAATACATTTGTCCCCTAAAGTCCTCTGGATTGACAAAAAATAATTGTGAACTCTCGAGCGACTATTAATAAGTTTTGGACGACCAATAAATTTTTTGCAAAAAATGTAAGACGGCTAGGAAAAAGATTTTTCTGCTAATGTAGAATGGAACAGTAAATTTTCCACCAAATTTTAGGCGTCAAATGAATATATTTTAGGCAACTACTGTTTAGTGGAAACATTTTGGCCAATAAAATTGAACTTTTAGCTGGAACTAAAAATAACTTGGTGGCGTGATGTTAAAATATATTATTCTAAAAAAATTAGGCCCAAATATAAATTGATAATTAAGAATACAAATAGAATATTGTCTTAGAAATATTTGAGAATGCCCCTCGTCTAGCTTCGTTTGTAAAACCCCCAAAACTTAGAAAATTAATTTAGTTATTTTATAATTAATTATTTATATTTTTATTAGTTTTAATAACTAAATATTGTATGTGTAGTATAATTCATGTATAGATATGGTTGTGTATGTGTACATCATATGGAAGAAAAGTATCAACGTAAATGTCATCATATATGACAAGCATATGGATGTACATACAATATATTTATTTGTCATCCTTCCATATATGCATTGTAGTGCATGTTTATAATCTCATATTTATTTTGAAAACCTACCATAGTTGTACTCACCCAAAGCCTTAACCTACCATCAAAGCAAATATTCACCTACCTAAATAGGTTCTGCCACCCCACGCTGAATATAACAGCAGTTCACCCCCATTTAAGCATGTTTAAATGTTAATTAACATAATTACTCACTCTCCATACATACAACTTACCATAATATAACATGCCATCAAACCCCTAACCAAAAAAAACCCTTCTTTCCCACTACATTCAGCCGAACCCAGCCCCTCATTGGCCGAATGCAACATCAGCCCTCCCTATTTGCATGTTTTAATGCAAATTTAAAACCCTATTTACTCACCTTCATATATAGATATTATTTTGTTCCAAGTGGTTTCGCGTTCGGGTCTCCTAGGGGCCGGAAACATGACTTGAACGCCTACCGTAATCACAACTAGATTTTTTTTTTCCTTTCGAAATTTATTGGTTGAAGAAAATATTTCTATTGTACATTAGAGTAATAATGTTTTCTTTAACTAATCAAATATTACTTTTGCAGGATGAGATGATGAAAAAGAAGAAAGATTATCTTGAGAATATCACCGACCTGTATCCTGAGGGAATCCCGATGGACGAGATTGTTGTAGCCCGAAATGTAGGCATTGAGATTATGGAAGATGTGATTGGTCGTGGGTGTGGAAGAACGATTCGTGGAGATGAAAGAATTCGGAAAACTAGTTCTTCATGTTCATCTAGTACATCTTCAATTGCCTTAAATAAAGAATGGCAAGAGTTGCAGGTCGAGCTTCAGATGAAGAAGAAAACTAGGATGTTAGTTGTTGCTGAACACTAGGAACAAAAGGCTCATTGAGACTTTGTTATGCAACAACTACTTGTTTCAGGATTTTCAATTCCTGAGCCCACTCCTTTATCTCTTGAAGACGATGAAGATAGCGATTAAAGTAACTACAACCAATCTCTTACTTAGATTAGACCTTTAATGGTTGTAGCTTACTAAATACTTTTGTTGATAATTAGTTTATTTTTGTGCACTACGTATTCGTTGTTTTGAGTTTTGATAAATATAATAGTATTCATTTGTTTAATTACCTCCATATTTATCTTGTATGGTACATGATATGACTAATTAAATGTATAGTTCCCATTAACTATTTTGTAGGACTAATTGTTTGGTTGTCTAAAATATGGCACACATTTCGCCACCATCCAAAATCTTTTACCACAATAAATTAGTAGCCAAAGTTTACCTAAGGTATATGATCAATAATAGTCGCCAGAAACTACAAATGGTGGTTATAATAGTCTTCATATACTATCTATTACTCCCAATCATAATCGCCACTAAGTGTCTTATGTAACCAATAATAGTCGCTACAGTCTACCTTTGGTAGTTAATAGTTGTTTCAACACACTACGTACCTATTGCGACCAATCATAGTCGCCACAGAGTGTCTTAAACAACCAACGATAGTCACCACATGCTACCATTGGCAGTCAATATAGTAGTCTCCAAACACTAGATATTGTGACCAATCATAGTCGTCACAAGTGTCTTAGGCGATCAATGATAGTCGTCACAGACTATCTTTAGAGGTCAATAGTAATCTCCACACACATACCTATTTGCGACCAAGCATAGTCACCACAAAATGTCTTAGGCGACTAATAATAGTCGTCACATTTTCTATTACGACCAATCATAGTCACCACATACAACCTTGTAGGACCAATGATACTCGTCGCATACTACATATTGTAACCAAATGTAGCCGTCGTAGACTACCTATGTCAACTATTTTAGTCGCCACAAGTATTGGCACATCCCACCCTCCAAAACAATCCAACAACCTAAGGCGACAAAGCATTGTTGGCTAAAATTAACTTTGGAACAACAAAGATATTTGCTTGCAATAGTGTAGTAGTTAAAGATCTTTTGCGAATAAAATACTTAAGTAATCATCCCCGACTTTGGGTCAAGAGCCTGAGGTGACTATGCTTGCGACCAAAAAATTTGGTGGTGATAAACGTTAGGCCACTAATATTGCATTTAGGCGACAAAAAACTATCGGTCGCCTAAAGTCCTTATCCTAGTAGTGTTATAGCGGTTGACTTGGGTTGACTGTTAGATTTGGTTATATCTTCGTAATATTCAAAATTTATGTTTAGTTTAAGGTATAGTATAATATTCGAAATTTAAGTTTAGATTTCCATGTTGGACGGTCAATACAAGTCTACTATTAGGACGAGAGCCAAATTCTCTCCTCGACGGTATGGAGGTCTAAGTGCAAATTTTAAATATTATATAAGACCCTAAAACTAACCAACCCTTAGTTTATTTATGTAACTGTATTTATTAAAATTGTTTTCACTTACATTACTATTGTTTTATATATATTTTGTTTCAATTCTTCAAAGAGTACTGAAAGAAATTAGGCCTCAATTGAGCACTTAATTTATTCTTTCTTGTACATGTTATCACTTCATGGATACTAAGAGCATCTCCAACCCTATTGTGACTTTGGAAAAAAATTAATGCCACATAGGAATGACAAAATTTTATTCAAAAGTTCTTCTCCAATGTAATTGTCAAGTCAATTGTGAAACTTATGTGGCAAAAATTAAAAAATACATTGTGAAGTTGATTGTCTTGTTCTAGACAATGCACTTGACAATGTCTTTTCTTCCGTGTCATCAATTATGAATAAAAAATATTAGAAAAACGAAAGAAGATGAGTAGTTGTCTTAAAAGTTGCCTTGGAAGTTGGAAAAAATACTTTTTATTTTCTTCTCAATACTTTTGCATTGGAGAGAGTTTTTCTATCTCATTGTCTTTTGAGATATAATTTTGCCACATAAACAAGACATTGTCTTGTGGCCAATGCCACATAGGAGCCACCTAAGACTCACAACACTTAACAAGACAATAGGGTTGGAGATGCCCTAAGTTATATAGGCACTCAATGGATCCATGTACCAAACTGTAAAACTATTTTGTTGATTTTGAACTAACATCAATTCCAGCACGTACTATCCATTGTATATATAATATGTTGTCATGGAGGAAGGCTGGTTGATCTTCAGTACAATTCTTAATGAAAAGGGGAGATTTTCCATTTACCAAGCTAGGTTTAACATCTTTAATTTTAATTTGAGTTAGTGTGAGAGCAAAAAAATATTATTTTGTTGGAATATTTATTTGAAGATAACGTTGTAATGAGTGATGTCTTTATTCAGTTTCCGTTTATATAATTTACTACTGCTGACTGCAAATCTGTCTTCAGCAATGTTTTAAAAACCGGACCGGTGGTTGACCCGGCCAAGGCACTGGATCGGGTCAAATTGGTCCAACCAGTTGGTTCAACCAGTGGTTCAACCACTGGGTTAACTTAAGTGGTCCAAATTAATCCCTTATGGCCATTAATTTTTTACAAAAATACTAATTTTCAAACAAAACCGGGTCAATACTGAACCGGACCGGAAAATTGACCGGTTCACGGGTGAACCGGTTGAACCGGCCGGTCCGGTCCGGTTTTTAAAACATTGGTCTTCAGACTTTAGTCTTTATTCTTTAAGCCTAGTTCTATTAATTTGGGTTGCAGTGTAATTTCTGTTTACTTGCACACAAACGTGTTTTTGTTCCTTTTTTTCCCCCACTTTTTAATGTATACTTTAATAACAAATCTATTTTAAAATAATATAAAATATTTTAAAGTATTGTAATATATATATATATATATATATATATATATATATATATATATATATATATATATATATATATATATATATATATATATATATATATATGGAGAGGAGGTAATTTTGAAATATGAAAGTTCCACAGTGAAGCCTAAAAGTTTTCGTATTATATATAAGATTTGTCTTTATGTACTTTTGTTCAATCATCAGTAAACAATGGATTTTCCTATTTCTTGAAAGAGAACAGAAAAAGATGTTGAAATATTTTTTCTGGAAAAAGACATTAGCACTTTATTTGATTTTCATGAAAATGAGGGAAGAATACATGAAATCGATATATATAGAAATGGATATGAAAGGGTTTCATTAAAATAAATGAAATCAAGCTAGGTTGATTTTGGGCAAAGCGCTCTTTGGAGTCTTGAGAAGTGAATATTCGGATTGGTTTCAGTTTTAAAAATACTATTGCTTTTTTGATTTTTCAGTTCTATGTTGGCCCAAAACCGAAAAAGCGAGTAAGACTCGCACAATTATGTAACAACCATGCATATCTTAATTAAAATGTATATTTGAAAATAATAACTCTACGTATGTGTTTTAAAGTTCAATTTGATAAGTTAACAACTTGTCCAATTTTAATATATATATATATATATATATATATATATATATATATATATATATATATATATATATATATATATTGTATTTCAAAATTGGACAAGTTGTTAGACTATAGAACAAATCGAAATCGAATTGATTATGGGTTTGGGTTAGGTTTCGACTATTATGTATTTATTTCGGTTTGGTTTCGATTTTGAATATTTTTATTCGGTTGAAATCGAATAAACAAAACGTTCACACGTCAGAAATTTCATATCACAGCAACCACAAATAACTTGGAACTCGCACACACAAAAGAAACAAAAGAAATGGGCTAATTAGTGTTTAGACCCTGGATTTTATATCATGCAGCTTAGCGTTTAAGCACTCACATGTCCAATTGGAGAGTTTAGATCGAAAATATTTATTTTTTATTTATTTATTTTTCTATCGTACCCTTCTCCATGTTTGATGACATTTCCATATATATGTTAGGGAGGATATAATGGAAAAAGGGAAATAAAAAATAAAACTCTATAGTCTAAACTTTCTAATTGGACATGTGAGCGCGTAAATTTTAAACTGGTATAAAATATAAAATTCAGGGTCTAAACGCTGAACCCAAAAAAATAAACTTAGGGATTTTCACACAAATTTACATTAGATTTTGATCAAATGACACATTTCTTCTATATGAAATATTTGCATGGTTGTCAGCTAGGTAGTAGCAGGATCGACAGCTTAGTTCTCCTGTTCTAATCTCAGGACAAAGAAAGAACCATCGGTCGTGGAGAAGAGAAGGTGGCTACTAGTTTGTCTGCTGCTATATCAATATTATGAATTTTCCCAAACAAATAAATTTCGGTTGTATATTTTATTTCACGAGGAAAGGAAGATCCAAACATTTAATGGAATATTTCTCTTTACTAAATCATTGCACAAGCTTTTATATTGGTTTTATTTTACAGGTTTAGGAATAATACAAAAACATAAGTTTTCATACACAAAATTAAAGGTTATTAAAATTATGTAAATTATAAAGTTTAAGAAAATTACAAATAGGAAACAAAAAACGCATTGGCGTGTTTTTTTATTTACCGAGAAAATACTAAAAGTTTTGGTTTTTATTTATTTATCAAGAAATGCCAAAATCTTTGGCAATTTTCTTGAGTTCAAAAGATTTTGTATTTTGAAAATATATATACAAACAAAATGTGTGGTACTGAAATTTTTTTGAATTTTTTTTCAAATAAGTCTTATATTTTATGATTTGTATATAAATCTAGTTTTAATTTAATCGTACTGGTATAGGCTCATAATCTGCTGTACGAACGAACAATTTGAATCACAACGAGACCTACATTGTTGGATCTGTAATATTGAACTATCCATGTGAGGACATTTTCAACGAGTTCTGTGATACTTTTTTGGAATATCACATGTGTTATCAGAGCTGCTGGATGCAAAATCATCTCGACGACTTACGAATTTCCCAGGTGATGTTTCGAAAAAATATCGCAGAATTCGTTGAAAATACTTTCACATAGCTGGTTAGACGTTGTAAATCCTACGACATAGAGCTCATTGTGATACGAGGTTAGTACGGAAAGATGTGAGCATGTGCCTTGCTGCTAGTGCTTTTGTTATTCTATTTGGAGTTAGCCAAATTAATGACATTTTGGTCAATTGTTTCAAGCACCTGCCACTACTAAAATCTGCTCAATTGACGACATAAATTTAGCGACGTTTGAATAACGCCGCTAAATTGTGCACATTAGCGACGTTTCAATTAAACGTCGCTAATAGTCGCTACTAGCGACGAAAAAAGCGAAGTGACATGACGTATATTAATTACATGATCTAGTCGTCGCGAAACGTCGCTATGATGTCGCTAATAGCGACTAATTTATCGACGTTAGTATGAACGTCGCTAAATTCTAATTATATTTCCCCCCCAACGATTTATTTCCCCCCATTTTACTCTCTCACTCTCTCTCCTCCCCCCTCCGGCGCTCTCACTCTCTCCGGCGCTCTCACTCCCTCCGGCGACTCTCACTCTCTCCGGCGACTCTCCTCCCTCTCCGGTACGTGACTCTCCCCCTCCCTCTCTCTCTCTCTCTCTCTATTTTGGTTGTTGGTGGTTGGGGGGTACGGGTGGCTCGGGGGGAGGGGCAGGGGGATGCCTGTGGTTGGGGGGTGAGTGGGGGGTGGCTGGGGGGTGGGGCGGGGGGGGGGGGGGGGTGAGGGCGGCTGGGGGAGGGGATCGAGCTAGGGTTAGGGTTAGGGTTAGGGTTAGGGTTGGGTATGTGTGGGTGGGGGGGGAGGGGCGGGAGGGTGAGGGCGGCTGGGGTAGGGGAGTAGGGGGGTGGGGGAGACTGGGGGCGGCTGGGGGAGGGGAGCAGTGGGGGTGGGGGCGGCTGGGGGAGGGGAGCAGGGGGGAGGGGAAGGTTATGGTTCGGGTTAGGGGTGGGGGTGAGGAGGGGGGTGGCTGTGGGGAGGGGAGGGTTAGGGTTAGGGTTAGGGTTAGGGTTAGGGGTGGTGTAGGGGGGAGGGGGGGCTTGGTCAGGGGCACCGATAGTGCCAAAAATCTCATAATTTAGTAATAATTATTTGTTTTCCGACACCGAAAAATCGGATACTCCGATTCGAAAGCACCGATATTGCCGATATTTGTAACAAGTAGTTTTGTTGGTTGGTTAATTGGTAACATGTTGATCAGGACATATTGTTCCTTGTCACGACCCGCACCCAGTGTGAGGGCACGAGAAGTAACGAACGCCCAGCCTACGCCGCAGTGTCGGCGGTAGAACGCTGTCCTCAGTCACCATATCTAACACAATCTAACCAGGCTATGAATAGAGAGTAAAATAATACGTAACTCAATCACAATACTAAGATGGAACAGAAGAATAATCTCAAGAAAGTCACAATAAAGTCTAGGTGTAAACCACCAGAAATATCTCAAGTACAACTCATAAAAGTCTCAAATAGAAAATGCAAAATAAAGTACTAAGTCTCAGCTAGACTATGGGTAAGTCCTCAGCGACTATGGGATCCTCCTGTGGGCCTACGTCGCCAGTGTCATTTAAGCCAATGCCATAATAAGTACGACAGTACTCCTCATCATCACCTGTAAAATTTTTAACATGCCCAATCAGGACAGAACGAGCACATATCTCTCACAACAGTTCATATCAGGAATGGACATATAAAGCAAGCTATAGAAAACTATACATGAATTGCTGTAAAGAGAAATCAACAGGAAAGAAGATATAACTGAGATATAAATATGATAAATAAAGAATATAACCTTCTACGTGAAACAGAGTATGAATTGGTTATGTAAACAGCTTGGGTTGCACATGGATACAGCTATAGAATACACATGGATAACTACTGGGGATAATGATCACATAACCAACTACACTCTCCCTGCCCCCAACCATACACAAGGATCGAAGCATGTTATGTTATTGCACATGGATAACAACTACTGTATACATGGAGCTGATATGGTCATGAGTGTACATGAATAACATATGAGTGCACATGGATAAAAGTGAATACATGGAGTACATGATGAACATGATAAAGTACATGAAATATGACATACTCGATGTATCCGAGGGGATAACATCGCATGAAAAGATCTATAGGATACCGATCCGTGTGAACGTCGTGTCAGCATCAAGTATACTAGTCTATAACAAGAGTACATATCCAAAGAAGCATAAAAATATCAGAGAATGTACTCGCCTGGCAATCTGAACTGCTGATGATGAAAAGTGACTGGACTGGAGTAATATGATCCTATTTAAAACAACCACATGTCATAATACAGTCTAAAATATCATAAAGAATACCTTCAATGCAATTTCTACATGATTTGGGTCAATCTAAGTCAAGTCAACCTTGGGTCAACTTTGGTCAACCAAACTAGTCAAACTAGGTCAAGGTTGGCCAACTAGTCTACAAGTCCACTTTTAGGTCAATACTAGTCCTACATATCAATTACCAATGCATCCTAATACCAAAATCCTACCAACTATTTAATACACACAAAATTAGAATCTATCCTACCTTTCAACAACTCCTAAACTAATCAATAGGCTAAACTTGACACTTGACATCACAACTCCTAACTAACTTGGTATCACAAATTGGACTAACCAAAACTTATCTAACTATCAACTGAACTACTTAACTTGGCATCCAAAAATCAAATCCTAAATCAGCTATAGGCATAACCTATACATCTTGATACCCTATATAAATCTCTACCCAAGTGCCTATAGCTACCCAACTCAAACACAGCTTTATCCTATCAAGTAAACTAATAAGTATCTCTTAACTAGGTCTACGGGTTTGCAAAGGGTGTGTGTTCTGGTTTATATTCCATCTGAACAACCCCATCAACACCTAACTGCATCAGGACTGGTTTCTAAAACCTGGTACACAACCCAGTTTCCTGTCATTGCAATGACAGTCTACATCTAATACCCATCTCGACCACAGCCCTATTTCTTTGTAACTAACCAATAATCTCCTACAAAGGTTCTATAGGACCTGAATGGCTGGGTTTATACAATACATATACATTCGAAAATTTGGTGGAACAAATCAATTAATGAGCTAAAACAGGAACTGAAAACTGAACTGGACAGAACCAAATATATCCAACAGTAAAAGGAAACTGAAAAACTGGAAATCTAACAAAACCCAATACCCATGGCTAACCCAAATCGATCCCAGCCCTCTCCTATTAACAAACTAACATGGTATCTCATATACAGGTTAAATTAGGGCCTGAATGTTTGGTTTTTGTAGGAATTAATCGAACTAACCAAACCAATCAACAAGAGATTGAAACTGAAACTGAACACTGAACTTATCTTGATACCCACCAATACACAAATTCGATTTCAACCTATTCCAAGGTGCAAACCACTAGGTAATCACTTATACAGGGTCAATAGGATCCTGTAGGTTTCAGTTTGTACATCAATGAGCATGAATCTGAATATGTAATAGAGATTCAATTTCGAACATCAAAAATCTGAACTGTTAAGGAAGACTCTATACTAAGTGTCAACCCAAAATTCTATCAAGGTCTTAACCCATTGTAACTAGCAAGTAAACTCTCATATAGGTCAAAAAGGATCTGTGGGTTGTGTCTACATGATTTCACATCAAAGATTTATGAAATCTGAAACCAAAGAAACTGAACAGGAAAGAATAACTAAAAACAGGAAAAAGGAATTTCAAGAAGTCTGATACTTAAAACACAACCCTCGAACTCAAACCCTCGATGCTACAACCTAATGGGTATATACCTAGATATGGTATTGTGATCTGCAGGTCGAAAGTGTACAGGATTAAACATCGAACTAGAAGGAATAATTCAATCTCTGATCAAAAGAAAACTGGAATTTCAAACTGCCCGATACTCTAAAACACAAAACCTATCTATAACCTAAAACATCGAAAAACCTATTAATACTCGAACCCAAAGGTTGTTAATGTGTCATGGGTCTAAACATGAGGTGTAGGTGCAATCGTGTCCAAGAAAATAGGACACGAAGTGTCCTAAACACTAATGATCCAAAACTGAAACTAGTTCTCGTGCACACGTGTCACACGATCTAGGTCTCGACACATAGCAAGGTAGGACACGTGGTTGCTCGTAAACGTAGCCCAACTATAGGGCTACACGTCCACGTGCCTGCACTGGACCCTCGCCACGTGTCCGAGTCGTACGAAGTGCGTATCTGACGCGCGTTCTCACGCGCGCGCGACAGGCTGCGATCAATGCCGTGTTGATTTCTTCGTCGATACTCTACGAAATCCCACAAAAATTTACGAGCATGCTTTCAGTCGTGGAGCCCAGCTACTGACCAAAAATCTCGAGTTGAATCGTCGTGTCCATTGAGAACGGACACGGCAGCAGCAGGACACGCGCGCGGTCCTCGTGCTGCGCGTGCGTGTCCTGTTTTGGACACGAAATCGTGTCTATTCAACCAAGAACCTAGGGTTTAGGAATCCTCACCTATAGGGCATAAATTCGTGAAATTAGATTACAAAAATAACATAATCAAAATCTAAGAGGAAATTCATCGAACACCTTTAAACCTAATCCGATACGTGTCCGATACACCTATCAAACAGACACAAAACTTAGCCAAACTTCATGGGTGGGTCTAGGGTACCTAGTTGCATGCTACTATGAAGAAAAATCAGAAGAAACTATGGAGTTTAGGGGTTTACCTATTGCGAGTTGAAAAATCAAAAAACTGACTCCTCGATCGATGAGACGACCAGTTTCCACCGAGCAAACGCCTCCAACTTCTTGCTAACAATGCTCCAGCAAATTCTCCTCCTTCCCACGATCACAACGCACTTCGTTTGAGGTGAAACGGAGGTCGAATGAAAAAATTGGGGTTTTGGAGAGCTGGAAACTAGGGTTTTGTAAAGGGGGTGTCTATACCAATGCAATGCTTATATAGGAGATGGGGGTTTCCTGTTTTGGCCGGCCATAGGAGTCCTAATAGGGTTAGGGTCGCTTCATGGGTCCCACTCCTCTATTTAAGTTGAGTTTAAGCTCAATTAACAAAAAGGCTAAAAGGCCAATTAATTAAATAGCCTAAAAATAGTCAAATGGCTTTCTAAATTAAACCAAAATCTAAAATAAAATCTAATTAGCTAGATACTCATCATAGGTCATGGTTAGTCTCTAATGTGGATTTTCTAATGTTAAACTAAAGGCTAAATCAATCACAAGTCAATAATATCTAGAAAATCACAAAATGACTAAAATGACTAAAATACCCTTATTTCAAAAAGTGGGTGTTACAAGTCTACCCTCCTTAAAAATAATTTCGTCCTCAAAATTAATATGATCCTACCCTTCTAGGTCAATCCCCAACAATCATGTTCTTAAGAAAACTTATCTAAATCATGCAGTTGAAAAGGAATCATACAGGGTTATGGCATGCAATCAGTCTGGAGTCTCGTCTAGCTACTAAAGTCATACTAGATCAAAAGTAGTCATAAGGTATCAAGCGTACAAACACTATGGTAGGGTACAGTAATCATCAAGATAGGATAAGGTATGAGTCAAGAACTCACATCTACTAGGTCTGGTAGCTGGAACTCTCTCTCCTGGAGGTAGGCCTCGTCTAGGGGCAAGTGTAGTAGGACAGTCTCGTATCTTGTGTGCAGCTGACCCACAAAATAGGCACAATCCTAGTCTCTTCCTACAGTCCTTCCATGCGTGCCCAAGCTTCTTACAGAAGGCACAGGTAGGCACTCGCTCAGCTGGTCTCTGCTGGACAGAAATCTGAACTGGATAGGCTGGTCTAGGCTGAAAGCCTGGATACTCCTGAGGCTCTGGGTATAAACTGCTCCTCGTTCTCTTGGGACTAGGCTCCTCCCTCGAATGCATGTAATCCCACAACAGTTGGATACTGAGACTCTGCTCTCTCATAAGCTCAGCCTGAAGTCTCTGTACCTCCCGTAAATCCTGAAGAAATCTGTAAATATGAGCTCCAACAGGAATGGCATGGGGTACCGCTCCAGGAGGCAAAGGAAGGTCCTCGGTCTCCGGCTGAACTGCAGTCCCCTCCTGAAGGACAGGAGATGAAGGAAAATTCTCCGGTGAGGCTGCTAACACCTCCTGAGCAATAGAAGGGGAAAGTACAATCTCGGTCTCATCCGGAATTGCAGCTGTGCACTGGGGACAAACTCTGGTCATGGGTGCCATTCTGGAAAAGATAAGGATAAATAATAAATTATTGGGCCGTAAGGCAGTATATCATCCTATACAAATATTGGTGATTATAAAAACAACTGAAATTAACCATAAATCATTAATATTCTAAAGATGATAAAAAATCGAAAGTTTAAAGCACGACTTGTCAATAACACTGAAATCCAAACACACTATATATATATATATATATATATATATATATATATATATATATAGAAATTTTAGTCTCACTACAAGAAAAAGGGGTTTTAACGACACTTTTTTTACGGCACTTTGTAAATAAGTGCCGTTAATTTGATGTACTGAGGACACTTTATTAAAATGTGTTGTTGTAATTAAGTATTTATCATAGTCTACGACACCTTTTAAAAAATGTCGTAAATATAAATTAAACGACATATTTTAGGACACTTAATAATGTCGTAAATAATTATATATTAACTACAACACTTTTAAAAATGTTGTATATAATTATTTATAAAATACCACATTTTTAAAGTGTTGTCTAAACTTTTATTTCCTACAAAAAAAATTTAACTTTGGCACTGTAGCCAAAATATTGGCGGTATAGCCAAAATATTGGCGCTAAGCCAAAATATTGGCCATCTAAAATTTTCCTTTCAGAATTCCTTTCAGAGTCTCTTTCTAGAATTCCTTAGGTCAGAAACTCTCCGGAGCGCCTCTCCATCGAAGAAGTTCGGAGCGCCTGTCCATCGAAGAGGTTGGAGCGCCTCTCCATCGAAGAGGTCGGAGCGCCTCTCCATCGAAGAGGTCGGAGCGCCTCTCCATCGAAGCTCCTCTTCATCAAAGGGCTCGAAACTCCTCTGCGAACTCCTCTCCATTGAAGAGGTCAGAACTCCTCTTCGATAGAACTCCTCTCCATTAAAGGGCTCGGAACTCCTCTCCATCGAAAAGGTCAGAATGTCTCTCCTTCCCTTCTCTTTTTTCCTTTGTTGTCTTCGATTCCTATGCTGTAACTGTTGCTTTTTCCTTTGCTGACTTCGATCCAGAACTCCTCTCCCGTCACCACCGTCGGCACCGTCATCTAGGTCACGTCGTCACCACCGTCGACGCCGTCGTCTAGGTATGATCCTTCATCTCCGCCCTTTTATTTTTATGAGTTTTATTTTTTTGATTTATGATAAAAACAGTATGGATCATTATCAAAATAGAATGGATCATTATCTAGATTTTTCTTTCATCTCGATACTGGATTATTAGGGGTTTAGTGGAAGAAATTAGGGTTTTTGTAATATTAAGGGTTTAATAATTAGGGTTTTTGTAATTTGTATTAATTTGTCTCTATTCCCACATTTGTAATATTTTTCTCTTAATCAAGCTTTAGTGGAAGAAATCAATATCCAGGGTTTCTCTTTTTGGAACAGTTCATATTCATGTTTTGGTGCTTTTTATGCAATTTGAACTTGATTACGTTTTTTTTCCAATGTCTAGAAGTCCGATTAGTGTTTATGCACAATGATTTATTCTAAAATAGATGAAGATGAAGGATGTGGAAGTAATTTAGTTCTATATGCAAATGTGCCATTTTTATTATTTTGTATTTGGGGATCTTGATCAATCCTCACACGAATTTAAATGTTTTGACTATGTATCGGTATGAGTCGTATTGTATCGATATCGATCAATACTACAAACTATTTTAATACAACTTTGAGTGTGGGCGCACAAGTTGTGGAGAAAAGTTTTCTCCAAGTAATAAGATTTTTTTCCTCATCATCTTCTTCATTACTCGAGACGTATTTTCTAAAACTTTTGCCAAATGCAGAATTGTAACATGTACTGAATAGCTTACATCACATAAGATTCACATTGTGAAATTTGAATTTCAAAAATTAATGTGTATATGGAAACACACACGACTCGTTGTTTTTCTCATCTGAAAAGTTGAACATATCCTCAGAACCAGGGTTAATTTAAAACAAGTCAAATGGTAACACAGCTCTGTAGTGACTAACTTCAAATTTTTCCATAGGCATGGGATGGAAGCATTTTACAAGGACAAAAGAATGTAACTGCTCATGTCTATTACATTAAAATGTTAGAGACATAAACATCTAGAGTTTTTCTATGGTTCCTGATTATGGTTATATAGTGAAAGTGACGAGCTTCAAGTATTTTGCTAGAAAATAGAACAATGAGATAGGGAAATGATGAAAGAACTCATGAGATAAGGAAATATATGGATGAAATTTAAAGTAACAGAATACTTAATTTGCTTAACTTCAATACATTGGCTTAGTTTAGTATGTCCTAAGACTGGCCGAGAAGTAAACAGAAAAATACAAGTGCCTGCAGAAGAAAAAAAAACTAGTTTAGGGCCAGATGTTACCAGAATATGATTTGGCAGCTTCTCCTGATACCAACACCAGCATCCTGCAGAGCTCTGTTGCATCGTCATTTTGGACAATGTCAGCCAGAGGGGACCTTCAGGATGAACAGTAAAACTTAGCTTTTAGAGTAGTAAATAGAAAATGCTGCATGATCCAAATTTGAGCTTGGATTAAAAAAAAGAGTATAGACTTAATAGAAAATATATTAGAAGATAGATCTCAACCTATATGTGAATCTAGAAAACCCTAGTGGAACATAATTAATAGCATGGCCAACAGGAAGGAAAACAAAAGCAGTGTGTCCGTGAGGCTTCAGATGACTAGACTGATAAGCAAAGAGATTGTCAGATAGAATTTGCATTTTTTCTCAAGCACATAAGAAATGGTAATAATTGGATATAGTAATGTGTATGAAGGGACTGTAGAAAATTATGATAAAATGACCGCATAGGAACTCAAAAGACCAATAGTGTGCAATAATTAATTTTAATTTCCAAACATAAAATCAGTTTGAAATTTCTGAGGTACAAGATCTTACTTGGTTAAACTGGAGGATGTGGGTCCGAGTCATGGAATCAACCTCCATATATATAGTGATAAGGCTGCATACATCTTGACCCTCCTCAGAGCCTGCATAAGAGTAAGCCTCATGACACTGAGACACCATGTTTGATCAGAATATTAGTTAAACTGCAAACTGTGAGAAGTTTGAAAGGGCACTTCATTTGACATCAAAATTTTGCAAGCACTTTCCTTCACAGTTTATTACACTGCAAACTGTGCAAAGTTTGAAAGGGCACTTCACTTGACATTTTGCAGTTTGCGAGCACTTTCATCAATTTTTTCTGTGTAACTATCATGAGTTTTAAGACACGTCCATTAAATGTTAATGTTTTTATGTTATTAAATACCGGTAATCATATAACTATTACACGTGTAAGGATACATAACACAATAATATTACATTAGTGTACTATCTGCATATATTGTTTACTACCCTCATTGGTGGATAATTTTACTTGTAACTTATTTTTGGAGGAGACAAAAGGGCCAGTTTTACTGCATATATTGTCTACAGAAGGATTTTCACAATAACCTGCACAAAGAATGGTAACATGTCATTTTAGCCAACCTCTTCATAAATAACAACTGCAGTATTAGTTACCAGCACCAAAAGATTGTTTAGTACAGTTTTATACACGATCTCTTAAAAAAATTGAATCACAGGCAATTAGTCTGATAGTGGTTACATATTTTTGTGCAAGTGAACATCTATATCGAACGACAATAGGACTTTTAGTTACGTATTCTCATTCATTCACAGTTTAGGGTCATGCTAGTGTGCTACTAAACCATTGTATTCATCTGATAAATGACATAATCTCAAGACTTGAACAACGTGCTTTAGGTAATCTCGAAGAGTAAATTACGTTTTTTTAAGAATGGTGCACATTTAGCTACTACTTCACTATAAAGATTCAAGTGAATAAAAGATAATAACTTAAACCACACTAGAACATGCTAAATATAAGTTTCAATTAAAGTTGGCACAGTACTATGGCACCCTACATCAGAATTCTCAGAAACCAAGTTCTCATTTTGAGACTACAGATAATTCATCTAAAACAAACCTTCATGAAGAATTCTTTCACAGAGGCTGGAATTATTTCTGATCCAAAATCATTTGTCGTAGGAAAACGCCATCTGACCCAAGAATGATGCATAACACTTAGTGATACTGATTAATACTGCTTCCTAAATTTTATTGACAGTGTATGCCTCTAAAAAAAACAAGAATTGATATAGAATGATCAATTAAAGTTTAAAATTGTGCAAATCATGCATCATTCCAAAGTAAACTATTGCATAGTTAATTAAGATAAACAAGGAAACATGCATTACGCAAGAATTACATAACTATCAGTTAGAGGTATCAGAATAAATAAGCATTAACTACAAGACTATCAGTCCCAAATAAATCTTCATTGCATCTGTTGTAAGATGATAAAGAACAAATGGTGCCATTTGGAGTAAATGAAAGGATGACCGTATATAGGCATTTAGAATTGATAAAATGACTACAGATGTGCTGAGATAATATCAGAAATTATGGGGGGAAAGTCTAGAGACATTTGTACTCATATTACAATGCTAATCTTTAAAAATTAACTGAACACCTTGTCATGGTCCTGGAAGAAGGAAATAATATTGGTCACGTGTCGAAATAATGGCAAGTCAACTAAACAATGATCAACTGAGAAGGAATAAACAACCTAACCTCCAAAAGAAAATGATGATTCAAAATAGGAGCATAGGATTTACCATCCTTGCATCTTTATTCATTGGATCGGACATATCCATTTATTGATATCTAGGCAATCTGTTTATCCTTTATGGCATCCATGTTTTGCTAATCAGTACTCCAGTACACTTCCCATAGGTGTGGAGGCAGAAGGAGACATTGTTACTGGAAGATTATAAGTAATTTAACCAGATGATCTTCTACTGTTTTGAACACTTTACTAACCAATCTTGAATAGTGTCAATTAGCCTACCATATATAAGAGAACAGAATGAAACTGCACAGGCTACAACGATAATACCTCAAAAGATTTAACAGTATATCCTTCTTGAATACATATCCTCCCATAGAAGCAATATATGGCTTCTTTTTGGCCTCTTCTCGTGACAAGCCCAGGATCGTAGTATCCATCGCCTACAACAAAATGAATACACAACAGTAGTTTAGAATTAGAGGCTAACGCTTTCCTGCTTAAAAATATGGCAGATCAGCTTATAAGTGTCTTCATAGTTTTTTCTAGTGCAAACACCTATAGTTTGGTTTCATATTGTCTTCCATTAGCATTTGCATTGTCAGTTTGAAAGATAAAGTATTAATTCTCATCTTTTTGTGTGCAGGTCAATTGATGAGTTCGGATTATGTTCGAGTTTGATGCTGGAAAGAGTTGGAGACTAAGTAGTACTAGTAGTAATATTATCTTTTGTGTAATAGACTTTGTTATGTAATAGACTTTGTTGTATTGAGAACAACATATTGGGACCTTGTATGGATTTGAAATATTTTAATATATATTTATGTTGTGGCATTAAAATTTTATTATGTGTGAAATTGATTTTGGTTAATGTGATATCTACAAATGAAATGATTTATATTTCATATATTTTAATGACATTTTAGAGGCAATTAAAATGTGTCGTTCAAGGGTGTTAGATGGCACATATAAAGTGTCATCATAAATGGATTACATGGCATTTCTTTAGTGTTGTTGAAAGCTAAAAAAAATTATGACGACACTTATCAGTTGTCATTGAAATACATAAAGATGACACTGTAATCATGCCATAAAATGAACATTATATGACATTCAGAAAATGTCGTCATAAAGTTATTACATGGCATTTTTCGAGTGTTGTTGAAAGCTAAAAAAAATTATGATGACACTTATAAGCTGTCATTGAAACACATAAAGATGACACCAACATCATGCCATAAAATGAACATTATATGACATTCAAAAAGTGTCATCATAAATGGATTACTTGGCACTTTCGAAGTGCCGTTGACAGAAAAATACTTTCTATGACACCCCTCTACATGACACTTGAAAAGTGCCATGGAAACTAAATAACGACACTTTTTGAGTGTCGTTAAAACCCCTTTTTCTTGTAGTGTCTCGATATGATCTAAGTTGATCAAATCCAGGATGAATCGAGGTTTGGACAAGATGGAGAACGAGGTCGTTGAAGTCTCGGCACGAGTATCCAAGATTTGAAATCCATGTCACAATTGAATTAATTCAATTGCATAAGGTTCCAAACATTGGACGATAAGGGAATGACCAAGTCGACTGGTCGCGATCGTGGGTTTAGAATTCAACACTATTGAAATCCTAAAGGATACTGTGAGGATATAGAATTAAGCCACTATCCTCCTTTTGATAAGGAAGCTAAACGTGATACTCTGGGTTGACCTATTAAGTACAGTGCCTTGCCTTTCTGAAATATATGAAAGCAAAAAAGTTCAAAGACGATACTATTGAGTACAATACGTGGTTCATAGACGACAAAAATAGTTTAAGGAGAATTGCCAAACTGCCGTGGACGAGACAGATGCTCTAGAGTCTCATCCACGTAGAGTAATATATAAAAGTGAACCAAGTGCACTAGGTTGATCAGACCATCATGCACCGGTTCTGATTAGACAATATGTTAGTGGGTCGACCCAATAAAATATGTCATGATCAAGCTCAAAAAGGGTTAAGCTTGCAAAACTAAGGCTAAATTAGCAACATAAGGTAGTCAAGTATAAGTAAGGGAGGTAACGATGAAGAAGAAAATAGTCCAAGATCCTTAACTAAGCTGGTCAAGCAATCAAGATAAGGTACAACGTTAAGCATTTAAAGAAACAAGGATAACACCATCACATGTCGGGTCGAAAGAAATGAGTCATGGTTGGATCTCGAATTTAAGTCAGAACGTAATTTAGTATCATAGTGAGGGTACAGGAATAAAGAAAATCAAGTTGAAGCATGAAATAAATTTAATTAAGAATCCAGTGAAATATTCTAGGGACACAGTACTAAAGGCGAATACTGTTAAGGAATGATCAAATACAAATGGTTAGAAGTCACAATAAAAGATCTAGATTTGAGGGAAGGTTGAGTAAGTCAATATTGAGATACTGTTCCAAAGTTTGGCAGACGACTAACAACACTAGAGTATATAATACTATCATAGTCATGAGTGATATGGCAATTAGTGTGGAACACTTCTATCTCATTAAGGTTGCCTTGGTGGCCTACCTTTACATTCCCTTTTAAAAGAAATTTCAGAAATAATTACCTCAATTTGTATTCACTCTAAGCCTTCCAATCTAACCACGATTAACATTTAAATCCTTTTATAAATCTCATAATAACTTTTATCTCGTTACTACTAACCTTTTCAAATTTAACATTTCAATCCAACTTTAAACTCCAGAGTTAATAAATCATGAATCCATAAAATTCTATATCACTTCCTAAATTTAAAAACTCCCAATTTGTCTCAAATAATTGTAAAACCCCTAAATTTCTACTATTTTTATGTATTAAATTTAGTACTGATTTAAAATTTTGTATTGTACGTTGCCTAATCGTATTATACGTCGCGCACGAAATTTTATTTTTCGTAGTTGCTCGTCGAGTGCAAATATGTGCGAACGTACATATTTTTGAAAAATATTATTTTTATTATTTTTTTATAAATTCAAAGAAATATAGACAAAAATTATTTCTAGCTATTATTTTCAAGTTTATGACTTTAATTATGAAAAGCTTTTCATTTATATAGTTATAATAATAAATAAATTTCTCCTATAAAATGGTGTATTAGAAAAGTATATCTATGTAAATATTATTTGTACAAACATATATTTTTTGTAATTATTTATTAGTTATTTTAAATAAATAGTGTATTTTCGAAATTAATATTATAGTAATTTTGGAAACCATATTTTGAAATTTTTATGACAATTTAAACCTTGATTTGAATTTATGTATTTATTTAAATAGTTAAATAATTGAAATTTGATTTATTCCATTGATTTTAAACTAAGAGAATTTAATTTAAAATTTGATTTGTATTGGATTTGAATTTGATTTCATTGTTTTAAATTAAGTAGAGAGTTATCTACTTTGGGTTTTAAATATTTCTAATTCCTATCCAATTGGAAATTCTCACATCCTATAAATAGGCAGGTACTCCTCCAATTTTTATCATCCACCAAATTGTCTTCATAAATACCACAAACAGCTCATCCCGTGCATCGTGTCCGTGTCTCCCATCAAATTCTTATTCCATTATTACAATATATATTCATCCTCTTCTTGGCGTCCGACAATTCCGGACCTCATCAATTGTCCTCGTATCCGACACTTGGACACGATCCATAACATAAACCCTAATCCTATTCTAAACTCTAATCTCGTTCTCGGCCACAACCAATCCCTCATAGAACCTTGCTTAGCTACCACCACCACCGTCACCGTCACCAAACCTTAGCAACACAAAATCAATCTCCCATCACCTCCGTCACCAAGACCAGGACGTCACCATCACCACCGTCGTCAGACACGCCACCACTACCCCACTGCCGTGATCCGGCAGCCTGTCCCCGGCCAACCCAGGCCGGCGACCACCCGTCGTACCGCCACCATGACCAACAGAAAACCCCCAACCCAAAGGAACCACCAACGGGAAATCACCTCGACACCACCACCATCAATCAATAAAGAAATTGGAGAAAACCTTACCTGACCGACCCAGTGCTCCTCCCGTGGCCGTCGTCTTCTCCGTCGCCAAACCTCCGATCCGCCGCGCGGTCGACGTCCGCCCTTCCTTTTTCTCCGCCCGAGTTCCTCTCCCCGACACACAGCTCCGCTTCCTCCGTCGCTTCTTCCGGAGCGAGCATCGCCGACGGCGTCGCATCTCCCCCGCTCCCCTTCGACAGACCCGTACTCCGCCCGAACTGGCCCGCCACCCTCTCCTAAAAACTCCCTCCGTCGCCTGAGCCGTCGTCTCCACCACAGCCAAACGACCCCAACCGTCCGCCGGTCGAAACCCTCCATCTCCGCGTCTGCTCCGCGTGCGCCACCGCCTTGCCGCGCACGGCGACCGCCGCCGCGTCCTCGGCCAAGCCCCGACCACCGAAACCCTAGATCTCCCTTCCGCCCTTCGAAACCCTCCCGCCGACGAGTCTTCCGCCGCCTCTCCCTGTTCTCCACCGCCGCGAGCTCCATCTCTTTCCCGTTCTTCCCATTCTTCTCCGTTCCTCTCTCACGCTCGCGCTCACTCTCTTTCCCTTTCGTTCCCTTTCTCGAATAACCGAGAAGAAGAAGGAGCACAGCAAAGACTTTGCTGTGAGTAAACATACTATTTTCTAAAATTTTGTTGTTTTTTTTTGTTGATTTTGTTTGTTTATTTCCTTATTCTTTTCCCTCCTTTGTTTTATTATTTTTATTAATAAATTTTCATAAATGATTTAGTTGAATGTACAGGAGAAATATGGTTACTAGTAATAATTAAAATAAATAAATAAACTATTTGGAAATTATGTATAGTTGTTTTCAAATTACTAGTGTAATAAAATATATAGTGGTGGGCTTGATCCTTATCAAAACTTGTTTTGTAATTTGAAAATAATTATGTCTAACTATTTTAAATATAGTATTTTGACCTAAAATATATGATTACTTATTCTTAGGACATTGTGAAGGAGTTCTTTTTTTCTCGACCTAAATTATTTCTCTAGTTTTAAATATTTATAAATAATTCTTGATTTTCAATTAGTCAATAAAAGTAATTTTTTTTACAAAGTATAGGTTTCAACCTAAAGTAAGTTTTGACAAAATTTAGAGATTTTGCCCTGAAACATCTTTCGATTTTGGTTATGTATTTGAAAGCATATTTTGACTAAATAAATTATACTTCAAGCATTATAAAATATTTTTATATATATTATTTATCAAATTTCTTTCAATTTTCCTCGTGACCATGACTAATTCCAATCTTCCTATTCCTTTGCAAATTCTTTCCTTCCACCTATTGACCCTAACCAAATTGACCCTTCTGGACCCAATGGAACTGCCCATGCCACCAACAGAGGTCACCTTGTGTAGTTGTTACACCAAAGTTGCAGATCGTGCCACATTGACTATCGCAGCACACCAGGCGCTCTACCAGGCAAGACACCTTGCCATTCGCTGTTTAATTATTTTAGCTCATATTTCATGCATGTTCATTATTTTCTTTATGCAAAATAAACTGTGATACATGGCATAACCTGTTAGAATTTACTGTTTAGTTTCTTGCTATGTATTATTTTCTTACACAATAAACCTAGATTTAAGGGACCACCTTGGTGTGTTGCATTCATGGCCTTGACACGTTGTACCACGAAGTTGTGTGTCATATATAGAACACGGAAGTGCATGATTGGCTGGCCACCAGTACGTACAAGCCGTGCGATAGGAATAACCGCTAATAGAGGTTGCATGCTAGTTTGACTTAGCGGTTATAGAGTTAGCATTGGGCGGAAAGAACATGATTGGAAGTTGACTACCACCCTATCTATCGTAGACTCGCTCGCTACTAAGGAACGATAGGTAGACTATATGCTATAGACTCGCTCGATACTAAGGAATAGTATATGGTATTGTGACTCGCTACTGAGGTACTGTACTGCATTGATATTTTCCTGACTTGACCCGGTAGTCATGCGACCATGAACTGTTCTTAAAACTGCATCCAATTAGACTGGTTAGGCTACCTTTATCCGTTAGGTACGAGTACTTTTGGTTTGGGTACTTGTATCTGACCGTGACTTGGAACAATAACTTGTCGCGGATTAGTTCGTCACATCTTGTCCTTGTTTGGTTGTAGGTGTGGCTTACTACTTCGATGAGAAGGTATTGAACCTTGTTGGGATCCGGATACCATATTGGATTCATAGCATGGGAAGATACGTTACCGTGAATTAGTTTATCATCTCCTGTCCTTGTTTGGTTGGGGAGATGGTACGTTCGTTCAGTAGGTGCGTGTTGGAACATGTTATAATTCGATTTACTTATTTATTTGAGCAATATTTATTCAGTTTATATGGCATGATATTATGTGTCTTGTTACGTCCCTCTGAGGACCTGGTTATCTCTCCAGGTGTGTGCTATTGTCTTTCGCAGGTGTTCTAGTTCTAGCCGTGATCTTCGCTATTTCTTCGAGGATGATTGCATTTGGATCGTCTTCGCTTCGCTCGCCACTCATTTCATTTATATGTACTTTTTCTTATTTGTTGGTAATGGATTTATCTCCGCCCAACATATTGTATCAAGACAAATTCATTCCCATTATATGATATCTTTTATTCATTTATTCGGTGTGGATGAGATTAGTTATGGTTCTACTGTATTTTACAGCTTATATATTTATTACGAGGCTTCCATATATTGGAGTATACTTGGTATGAATACAGCTGGCATGTCTACGTTCCTAGTCCTACGTATTTTGGGACTGGGGTGTTACATGTTTTTGTGGTGGCCCATGCAGGTCAAGATAAATTGTTTGGTTACTTTACCGTACCAAGCAAGCCTACGGATAGGATTAGAAGTCTAGGAATCTCATCCACATACTTGACCCCTTTCCTCGATTCTATATTTGAACTATCGTTCGACTCATCGACTGTAACTTGCTTGATTCCTTCTATCATTGTCTTCCCTTCGTGCTTGCTAGAGATTGACCCTACTAGTTAGATGTCCCAAACACCGTTAGCTTAATTCTTTTAAGTTGGGTAGAACACCCCACGACCCGACACGCCCTTGACTATTAAGGAGAATACAAATAGTATTATCTAGACCATAGAGACTAGAGGAATCTAACCCATTTTGGTCAACCAAGCCTTGGTCAATAAACCATAGAATGATTGTATAGGAATAAAAGACTTAGATCCTTATGACTCTTAGACTATTCATAATTGATTTTATTCATCTACCATCATGTCTATATTTTTACTATCTAAACTAATGATGCTAATGTAGCCTAGTTTTTGCAAGCTTATTCTTTATCAAGCTTGTTCAAGACATATGTTAATTGGGTCGCTCCCACTAACATATTATCTAATCAGAACCGGTGCATGATGGTCTGATCAACCAAGTACACTATGGTTCGCTTTTGTCTATCGTTCTACGTGGATGGAACATAATTAAACTTGGCCTTTAGAGTCCCATCCGCGACTACCTTGGCAACTCCTTTTTGGAATTTTTCGGTCGTCCTTGAATCACGTATTCGTATTCGATAACATCTCCTTCGAACTCTATATTGCTTTCGCCTTCACCTATTTTAGAAGGACGAAGGCGTTATACTAGAACTTCCTCTAGCCTTCCTATCGGCTATGACCATTCTCGCTCGATATTGCTATATCTTCATCCTAAAACTCCTCGCCCTCCTTCTCGGCCCTATAATTACTGTCATGACCTTCTAATCGAGTAAATCTAATTCATTCTCTAATCGTGCCCTCAACCTACTCTCAAGAGACCATAACTTTAAGGTCTCTAAATTATTTTATATTACTTGAACCCATACTATTCTTTATTGCGCGTCATCTTAAACATTTCCTTCTTGCGTTAATCCATGACTATCTTCGCCTTATTGAAATCACGACTCTAATGCAAGTTTTCATTAAACGTCGTTCCCTTGTCTTGATTTGACTATGCTTCCTTATCGATACCCCCTTGTGTCCTCTCACCCCTACTAATTCTTAATTTCGAGGACGAAATTATTTTAAGTTGGGTAGGATGTAAAATCCCTAAATTTCTACTATTTTTATGTATTAAATTTAGTACTGATTTAAAATTTTGTATTGTACGTCGCCTAATCATATTATACGTCGCGCACGAAATTTTATTTTTCGTAGTTGCTCGTCGAGTGCAAATATGTGCGAGCGTACATATTTTTGAAAAATATTATTTTTATTATTTTTTTATAAATTCAAAGTAATATAGACAAAAATTATTTCTAGCTATTATTTTCAAGTTTATGACTTTAATTATGAAAAGCTTTTCATTTATATAGTTATAATAATAAATAAATTTCTCCTATAAAATGGTGTATTAGAAAAGTATATCTATGTAAATATTATTTGTACAAACATATATTTTTCGTAATTATTTATTAGTTATTTTAAATAAATAGTGTATTTTCGAAATTAATATTATAGTAATTTTGGAAACCATATTTTGAAATTTTCATGACAATTTAAACCTTGATTTGAATTTATGTATTTATTTAAATAGTTAAATAATTGAAATTTGATTTATTCCATTGATTTTAAACTAAGAGAATTTAATTTAAAATTTGATTTGTACTGGATTTGAATTTGATTTCATTGTTTTAAATTAAGTAGAGAGTTATCTACTTTGGGTTTTAAATATTCCTAATTCCTATCCAATTGGGAATTCCCACATCCTATAAACAGGCAGGTACTCCAATTTTTATCATCCACCAAATTGTCTTCACAAATACCACAAACAGCTCATCCCGTGCATCGTGTCCGTGTCTCCCATCAAATTCTTATTCCATTATTACAATATACATTCATCCTCTTCTTGGCGTCCGACAATTCCGGACCTCATCAATTGTCCTCGTATCCGACACTTGGACACGATCCATAACATAAACCCTAATCCTATTCTAAACTCTAATCTCGTTCTCGGCCACAACCAATCCCTCACAGAACCTTGCTTAGCTACCACCACCACCGTCACCGTCACCAAACCTTAGCAACACAAAATCCATCTCCCATCATCTCCGTCACCAAGACCAGGACGTCACCATCACCACCGTCGTCAGACACGCCACCACGACCCCACTGCCGTGATCCGGCAGCCTGTCCCCGGCCAACCCAGGCCGGCGACCACCCGTCGCACCGCCACCATGACCAACAAAAAACCCCCAACCCAAAGGAACCACCAACGGGAAATCACCTCGACACCACCACCATCAACCAATGAAGAAATTGGAGAAAACCTTACCTGTCCGACCCAGTGCTCCTTCCGTGGTCGCCGTCTTCTCCGTCGCTAAACCCCCGATCCGCCGTGCGGTCGACGACCGCCCTTCCTTTTTCTCCGCCCGAGTTCCTCTCCCCGACCACACAGCTCCGCTTCCTCTGCCGCTTCTTCCGGAGCGAGCATCGCCGACGGCGCCGCGTCTCCCCCGCTCCCCTCCGACAGACCCGTACTCCGCCCGAACTGGCTCGCCACCCTCTCCTCAAAACTCCCTCCGTCGCCTGAGCCGCCGTCTCCGCCACAGCCAAACGACCCCAACCGTCCGCCGGTCGAAACCCTCCATCTCCGCGTCTGCTCCGCGTGCGCCACCGCCTTGCCGCGCATGGCGACCGCCGTCGCGTCCTCGGCCAAGCCCCGGCCACCGAAACCCTAGATCTCCCTTCCGCCCTTCGAAACCCTCCCGCCGACGAGTCTTCCGCCGCCTCTCCCTGTTCTCCACCGTCGCGAGCTCTATCTCTCTCCCGTTCTTCCCTTTCTTCTTCGTTCCTCTCTCACGCTCGCGCTCACTCTCTCTCCCTTTCGTTCCCTTTCTCGAATAACCGAGAAGAAGAAGGAGCACAGCAAAGACTTTGCTGTGAGTAAACATACTATTTTCTAAAATTTTGTTGTTTTTTTTGTTGATTTTGTTTGTTTCTTTCCTTATTCTTTTCCCTCCTTTGTTTTATTATTTTTATTAATAAATTTTCATAAATGATTTAGTTGAATGTACAGGAGAAGTATGGTTACTAGTAATAATTAAAATAAATAAACTATTTGGAAATTATGTATAGTTGTTTTCAAATTACTAGTGCATTAAAATATATAGTGGTGGGCTTGATCCTTATCAAAACTTGTTTTGTAATTTGAAAATAATTATGTCTAACTATTTTAAATATAGTATTTTGACCTAAAATATATGATTACTTATTCTTAGGACATTGTGAAGGAGTTCTTTTTTTTCTCGACCTAAATTATTTCTCTAGTTTTAAATATTTATAAATAATTCTTGATTTTTAATTAGTCAATAAAAGTAATTTTTTTTACAAAGTATAGGTTTCAACCTAAAGTAAGTTTTGACAAAATTTAGAGATTTTGCCCTGAAACATCTTTCGATTTTGGTTATGTATTTGAAAGCATATTTTGACTAAATAAATTATACTTCAAGCATTATAAAATATTTTTATATATATTATTTATCAAATTTCTTTCAATTTTCCTCGTGACCATGACTAATTCCAATCTTCCTATTCCTTTGCCAATTCTTTCCTTCCACCTATTGACCCTAACCAAATTGACCCTTCTGGACCCAATGTAACTGCCCATGCCACCAACAGAAATCACCTTGTGTAGTTGTTACACCAAAGTTGCAGATCGTGCCACATTGACTATCGCAGCACACCAGGCGCTCTACCAGGCAAGACACCTTGCCATCGCTGTTTAATTATTTTAGCTCATATTTCATGCATGTTCATTATTTTCTTTATGCAAAATAAACTGTGATACATGGCATAACCTGTTAGAATTTACTGTTCAGTTTCTTGCTATGTATTATTTTCTTACGCAATAAACCTAGATTTAAGGGACCACCTTGGTGTGTTGCATTCATGGCCTTGACACGTTGTACCACGAAGTTGTGTGTCACATGTAGAACACGAAAGTATGTGATTGGCTGGCCACCAGTACGTACAAGCCGTGCAATAGGAATAACCGCTAATAGAGGTTGTATGCTAGTTTGACTTAGCGGTTATAGAGTTAGCATTGGGCGGGAAGAACATGATTGGAAGTTGACTACCACCCTATCTATCGTAGACTCGCTCGCTACTGAGGAACGATAGGTAGACTATATGCTATAGACTCGCTCGATACTGAGGAATAGTATATGGTGTTGTGACTCGCTACTGAGGTACTGTACTGCATTGATATTTTCCTGACATGACCCGGTAGTCATGTGACCATGAACTGTTCTTAAAACTGTATCCACTTAGACTGGTTAGGCTACCTTTATCCGTTAGGTACGAGTAATTTTGGTTTGGGTACTTGTATCTGACCGTGGCTTGGAACAATAATTTGTCGCAGATTAGTTCGTCACATCTTGTCCTTGTTTGGTTGTAGGTGTGGCTTACTACTTCGATGAGAAGGTATTGAACCTTGTTGGGGTCCGGATACCATATTGGATTCATAGTATGGAAAGATACGTTACCGTGAATTAGTTTACCATCTCCTGTCCTTGTTTGGTTGGGGAGATGGTATGCTCGTTCAGTAGGTGCGTGTTGGAACATGTTATAATTCGATTTACTTATTTATTTGAGCAATATTTATTCAGTTTATATGGCATGATATTATGTGTCTTGTTACGTCCCTCTGAGGACCTGGTTATCTCTCCAGGTGTGTGCTATTGTCTTTCGCAGGTGTTCTAGTTCTAGCCGTGATCTTTGCTATTTCTTCGAGGATGATTGCATTTGGATCGTCTTCGCTTCGCTCGCCACTCATTTTATTTCTATGTACTTTTTCTTATTTGTTGGTAGTGGATTTGTCTCCGCCCAACATATTGTATCAAGACAAATTCATTCCCATTATATGATATCTTTTATTCATTTATTCGGTGTGGATGAGATTAGTTATGGTTCTACTGCATTTTACAGCTTATGTATTTATACGAGGCTTCCATATATTGGAGTATACTTCGTATGAATACAGCTGGCATGTCTACGTTCCTAGTCCTACGAATTTTGGGACTGGGGCATTACATTAATCCTCAAGATAGACACTCAGCTTACCACGGCACTCTAGCAGTTACAGCTCAGTATTTTAACGCGCTTATCAACCATAATTTCTCCTTCTAAGTCATTGAAACATAATCACTACTTCTTAAACCAAAATCCAAATAGATTTTTAAATCTTCAATCAATTGACATGATTCCAAAAAAAATTTCTTCCAAAACAATCGTTTTCATATCTTCCCGATCTTCTAAACCAAAAATTTTAATATCATTGCTTCCACTTAAATTTGAAATTCAATAATCATATACATCGCAATTTGTACGACTTAATTTAATAGTTCATACTGCCACCCCCTTTTTTTTTGATCATTCAAACCAATCTATATACGTTCAAGGATGTATAATCATAATCCAATAATTCATGAATCACATCAATTCCTGAAATCAATTTATATAGATTCTAACTAATTTCCTCCAATATCAAGATATAATTTTATAATCCTCTGGTGATTACTACTTAGAATCTTCAAGATAAATTTCCTTGGTAATATCTCAACTAACAAACTACTAATCATTAAAGCATCCATTTAGAAAAATGCCCTTATAACTTAATCAAAATCTCCGTGTATCCCAATTCCTTAATGTAATCCTCCTAGCGATGCATTTGACCAATAAGTATATAGCAGTGTAGCCATCTTCCTAACTATTATTAAATACAAGAAAGTAAGGGTATTGGTGAAAAGTGTTCAAATAAGATGCAAGAATCGAGGGAGGAAGGTGGACTAAAGTAAGGGAAAAAGGAATTTAAATCAAAGCTCAAAATGAGATTCTCAAGGGTCGTCCCAGGAATCTCTCAGGAATTCCTAATAGTGATTGAGTACCTTAACTTATATCTTATATCCTACAGCAGGTTGTTATGATACTCTAGTTCGAGTACCACTATGAATCACACTAGTTGTGATTGCGAGACCTGCATGGGCTACCACTAAAAACGTGTCACGACCCGCACCCAGTGTGAGGGCACGAGAAGTAACAAACGCCCAGCCTACGCCGCAGTATCGGCGGTAGAACGCTGTCCTGAGTCACCATATCTAACACAATCTAACCAGGCTATGAATAGAGAGTAAAATAATACGTAACTCAATCACAATACTAAGATGGAACAGAAGAATAATCTCAAGAAAGTCACAATAAAGTCTAGGTGTAAACCACCAGAAATATCTCAAGTACAACTCATAAAAGTCTCAAATAGAAAATACAAAATAAAGTACTAAGTCTCAGCTAGACTATGGGCAAGTCCTCAGCGAATGTGGGATCCTCCTGTGGGCCCACGTCGCTAGTGTCATTTAAGCCAATGCCATAATAATTAGGACAGTACTGCTCATCATCACCTGTAAAATTCTCAACATGCCCAATCAGGACGGAACGAGCCCATATCTCTCACAACAGTTCATATCAGGAATGGACATATAAAGCAAGCTATAGAAAACTATACATGAATTGCTGTAAAGAGAAATCAACAGGAAAGAAGATATAACTGAGATATAAATATGATAAATAAAGAATATAACCTTCTACGTAAAACAGAGCATGAATTGGTTATGTAAATAGCTTGGGTTGCACATGGATACAGCTATGGAATACACATGGATAACTACTGGGGATAATGATCACATAACCAACTACACTCTCCCTGTCCCCAACCAATACACAAGGATCGAAGCATGTTATGTTATTGCACATAGATAACAACTACTGTATACATGGAGCTCATATGGTCATGAGTGTTCATGAATAACATATGAGTGAACATGGATAAAAGTGAATACATGGAGTACATGATGAACATGATAAAGTACATGAAACATGACATACTCGATGTATCCGAGGGGATAACATCGCATGAAAAGATCCATAGGGTACCGATCCGTGTGAACGTCGTATCAGCATCAAGTATACTAGTCTATAACAAGAGTACATATCCAAAGAAGCATGAAAAGATCAGAGAATGTACTCGCCTGGCAATCCGAACTGCTGATGATGAAAAGTGACTGGACTGGAGTAATATGATCCTATTTAAAATAACCACATGTCATAATACAGTCTAAAATATCATAAAAAATACCTTCAATGCAATTTCTACATGATTTGGGTCAATCTAAGTCAAGTCAACCTTGGGTCAACTTTGGTTAACCAAACTAGTCAAACTAGGTCAAGGTTGGTCAACTAGTCTACAAGTCCACTTTTAGGTCAATACTAGTCCTACATATCAATTACCAATGCATCCTAATACCAAAATCCTACCAACTATTTAATACACACAAAATTAGAATCTATCCTACCTTTCAACAACTCCTAAACTAATCAATAGGCTAAACTTGACACTTGACATCACAACTCCTAACTAACTTGGTATCACAAATTGGACTAACCAAAACTTATCTAACTATCAACTGAACTACTTAACTTGGCATCCAAAAATCAAATCCTAAATCAGCTATAGGCATAACCTATACATCTTGATACCCTATATAAATCTCTACCCAAGTGCCTATAGCTACCCAACTCAAACACAGCTTTCTCCTATCAAGTAAACTAATAAGTATCTCTTAACTAGGTCTAAGGGTTTGCAAAGGGTGTGTGTTCTGGTTTATATTCCATCTGAACAACCCCATCAACACCTAACTGCATCAGGACTGGTTTCTAAAACCTGGTACACAACCCAGTTTCCTGTCATTGCAATGACAGTCTACATCTAATACCCATCTCGACCACAGCCCTATTTCTTTGTAACTAACCAATAATCTCCTACAAAGGTTCTATAGGACCTGAATGGCTGGGTTTATACAATACATATACATTCAAAAATTTGGTGGAACAAATCAATTAATGAGCTGAAACAGGAACTGAAAACTGAACTGGACAGAACCAAATATATCCAACAGTAAAAGGAAACTGAAAAACTGGAAATCTAACAAAACCCAATACCCATGGCTAACCCAAATCGATCCCAGCCCTCTCCTATTAACAAACTAACATGGTATCTCATATACAGGTTAAATTAGGGCCTGAATGTTTGGTTTTTGTAGGAATTAATCGAACTAACCAAACCTATCAACAAGAGATTGAAACTGAAACTGAACACTGAACTTATCTTGATACCCACCAATACACAAATTCGATTTCAACCTATTCCAAGGTGCAAACCACTAGGTAATCACTTATATAGGGTCAATAGGATCCTGTAGGTTTCAGTTTGTACATCAATGAGCATGAATCTGAATATGTAACAGAGATTCAATTTCGAACATCAAAAATCTGAACTGTTAAGGAAGACTCTATACTAAGTGTCAACCCAAAATTCTATCAATGTCTTAACCCATTGTAACTAGCAAGTAAACTCTCATATAGGTCAAAAAGGATCTGTGGGTTGTGTCTACATGATTTCACATCAAAGATTTATGAAATCTGAAACCAAAGAAACTGAACAGGAAAGAATAACTAAAAAAAGAAAAAAGGAATTTCAAGAAGTCTGATACTTAAAACATAACCCTCGAACTCAAACCCTCGATGCTACAACCTAATGGGTATATACCTAGATATGGTATTGTGATCTGCATGTCGAAAGTGTACAGGATTAAACATCGAACTAGAAGGAATAATTCAATCTCTGATCAAAAGAAAACTGGAATTTCAAACTGCCCGATACTCTAAAACACAAAACCTATCTATAACCTAAAACATCGAAAAACCTATTAATACTCGAACCCAAAGGTTGGTAATGTGTCATGGGTCTAAACATGAGGTGTAGGTGCAATCGTGTCCAAGAAAATAGGACACGAAGTGTCCTAAACACTAATGATCCAAAACTGAAACTAGTTCTCGTACACGCGTGTCACACGATCTAGGTCTCGACACATAGCAAGGCAGGACACGTGGTTGATCGTACACATAGCCCAACTATAGGGCTACACGTCCACGTGCCTGCACTGGACCCTCGCCACGTGTCCGAGTCGCACGAAGTGCGTATCGGACGCGCGTTCTCACGCGCGCACGACATGCTGCGATCAATGCCGTGTCGATTTCTTCGTCGATACTCCACGAAATCCCACGAAAATTTACGAGCATGCTGTCAGTCGTGGAGCCCAGCTACTGACCAAAAATCTAGAGTTGAATCGCCGTGTCCATTGAGAACGGACACGGTAGCAGCAGGACACGCGTGCGGTCCTCGTACTGCACGTGCGTGTCCTGTTTTGGACACGAAATCGTGTCGATTCAACCAAGAACCTAGGGTTTAGGAATCCTCACCTATAGTCTATAAATTCGTGAAATTAGATTACAAAAATAACATAATCGAAATCTAAGAGGAAATTCATCGAACACCTTTAAACCTAATCCGATACGTGTCCGATACACCTATCAAACGGACACGAAACTTAGCCAAACTTCATGGGTGGGTCTAGGGTACCTAGATGCATGCTACTATAAAGAAAAATCAGAAGAAACTATGGAGTTTAGGGGTTTACCTATTACGAGTTGAAAAATCAAGAAACTGACTCCTCGATCGATGAGACGACCAGTTTCTATCGAGCAAACGCCTCCAACTCCTTGCTAACAATGCTCAAGCAAATTCTCCTCCTTCCCATGATCACAATGCACTTCGTTTGAGGTGAAACGGAGGTCGGATGAAAAAGTTGGGGTTTTGGAGAGCTGGAAACTAGGGTTTTATAAAGGGGGTGTCTATACCAACGTAATGCTTATATAGGAGATGGGGGTTTCTTGTTTTGGCCGGCCATAGGAGTCCTAATAGGGTTAGGGTTGGTTCATGGGTCCCACTCCTCTATTTAAGTTGAGTTTAAGCTCAATTAACAAAAAGGCTAAAAGGCCAATTAATTAAATAGCCTAAAAATAGTCAAATGGCTTTCTAAATTAAACCAAAACCTAAAATAAAATCTAATTAGCTAGATACTCATCATAGGTCATGGTTAGTCTCTAATGTGGATTTTCTAAAGTTAAACCAAAGGCTAAATCAATCACAAGTCAATAATATCTAAAAAATCACAAAATGACTAAAATGACTAAAATACCCTTATTTCAAAAAGTGGGTGTTACATTCCTGCAGCCATTCGACTGACGAGGCAGAAACTATGTAGCCGTAGATAAAGTTGACTGTCCTCCAACTCTCATCCCTCGGCAATGATGATACGACAACCTATTACTATATCTTATATAGTAGTAGATGATGTCTTAGTATTACATTATGTGGGTTCATCTTGATTCTATTACATTCTTCAGATACTAGATACGATAAGAACATATACTACACCATATGTACAGAACATAGATGATTCACACTAATGTATGCTAGTAGTAGACTGACATGAACTGACGTACGAAAAGGAGGAGATCAAAGCTGTAACAAGTAAAGTTGTGTTTTGGATGTTCTACTCTTGTAAGCTCTTTGTTCACAATGCAAGATATAATGAATACAAAACAAGTATCGAGTTTACAACTCTTGTAAGCTCTATACTTGAGTTACAAACTAGATACTTGTTCTATATTCTTTAATTATAGCTTGCTTTGTGAACAAAGAGTTTACAAGAGTTCTTTTTCCAAAGCACAACTTTACTTGTTCCAGTTTAGAGCTCCTCATTTTCGTGCGTCAGTTCATGTCGGTCTTCACTTTCTGCAGTAACTTCCTACAATTAACCTCCGTCCCTTGGCAATGATGATACGACAACCTATCTTGATTCTGTTATTATAATAGATGATGTCTTAGTATTACATTATGTGGGTTCATCTTGATTCTGTTACATTCTTCAGATACTAGATACGATAAGAACATATACTACACCATATGTACAGAACATAGATGATTCACACTAATGTATGCTAGAATGAATTTTGGGTTGTGTTCTGAGCCATCCGTTCTCACACTTGATTCTGTTATATCCTTTAGATACTAGATTCGATAAGAGTGAGAGCACCGAAGATAGTGAGAGCGCCAGAGGAGGGAAGAAGAGAGAGTAAGAGAGTAAAATAGGGGAAAATAAATTGGTGATATCAATTGTAATTAGAATTTAGCGACGTTCATACTAACGTCGCTAAATTAGTCGCTATTAGCGACGTCATAGCGACATTTTACGATGACTAGCTCATGTAACTATGTACCCGTAGATGAAGTTGACTGTTCTCCGACCCTCATCCCTCGACAATGATGATACGACAACCTATCACTATATCTTTTAGTAGTAGATAATGTCTTAGTATTACATTATGTGGGTTCATCTTGATTCTGTTATATCCTTCAGATACTAGATTCAATAAGAACATATACTACACCATATGTATAGAACATAGATGATTCACACTAATGTATGCTAGAATAAATTTTGGGTTGTGTTCTGAGCCATCCGGTCTCACACTTAAAACACATATGAATTAGTACTGTTTGTCAATCTTTGTTTTTGTATTCTCGACGAACCCAGGGATTGGATTCTGTATTTTGTATTTTGGATTCTGTATTCTGTATTTTGGCTCCAACTCCAACTCCATTTGTATTAATCTACGGTACGACATGGTGATCAGGACATAGTTCCTGCAGCCATTCGATTGGCGAGGCAGAAACTATGTAGCCGTAGATTGACTGTCCTTTGACCCTCATCCCTCGGCAATGATGATAAGACAACCTATCACTATATCTTATATAGTAGTAGATGATGTCTTAGTATTATATTATGTGGGTTCATCTTGATTCTGTTACATTCTTCAGATACTAGATACGATAAGAACCTATACTACACCATATGTACAGAACATAGATGATTCACACTAATGTATACTAGAATGAATTTTGGGTTGTGTTCTGAGCCATTCGTTCTCACACTTGGCAAAAAATCAAATTTTCTGTATTTTATCTGCTTTCGAAAATGTACTCAAACGAGATGGCACCCGTTCTCATAGATGTCACCTAGACCCGAGGATCTCGCTTGAGGGAGGCACAGATGGCTGTGAAAGAGGAGGAGGCACCAGAGGGCAGTTCCACCGAGAGAGATGCTCCAAAAGTAATTCCTAAAGCCGAGGAAGCTGTGAAAGAGGAGGTGGCACCACAGGACAGTTCCACCGGGAGTTCCAGTCATCCATCTCCTCTGGATATTGATCTGGCTGCCGCGGATCCTACTTATGCGCGCTGGCTGAGAAAGTTCTATCTGCCCCAGCATAGACGACAGTAGATACATATATTGACTGGATTTGTTTTGATGGATATATCTCCTCTGGATATTGTGATGGATATTTGTTTTGATGGATATATCTCCTTTGGATATTGTGATGGATATTTGTTTTTTGGTGTGTGAAGTATATTGGTTTGTGTGATGTGTGATGCATATTGTGATCTATATTTGTTTGTGTGATGTGTGTTGCATATTGTGATGTTCCGAGAGGCTTGAGGAGACGATCAATTATTTTTGGTCAATTCTGGATTGTATTGTGCGTGCCGGTGTTGAGTGTTCCACCGAAGGGGTCGACGAACCCAGGGATTAGATTCCGTATTTTGGATTGGATTGGCTTCTGTATTTTGGATTGTACATTTGCATTCTGGATTCTTTTTTTAATTTTTTTTTCAATTTAACGATATTTTTAGCGACGTTTATAGTCGTCGCTTACTTTTAGCGACGAATAAAATAGTCGCTAAAATCGTCGCTAAATTGTTGACGTGGAAAATAATCTTATGCCACCACATCGTCGTAAAAACGTCGCTAATGTGTCGCTAATCAGCGACCAAAAGAAAATATTGCTGAAAACGTCGCTAGTTAGCGACGTTAATAGCGTCGCTAACTAACGTTGCCATAGCGACATTTTCTCAATTAGCGACACGCTTTTTCTGTCGTTTCCTAAACGTCACTGAAAACGTCGCTAATTTAGTTTAGCGACATTTTAGACGAGATTAGCGGCGTTTTGGAATGTCGCTAATCTGAAAATTTTTTGTAGTGTGTGGGCATGCGGTGCCGACCATATGACCTTCATGGATGCTAACTCATCAAAATTATTAGTGCCGAAGTATAATTTTTTGATGAAAAACTGAGAAGATGAAACAATTGCAAAAATAATGTTCCAACGCAACACTTCTAGGAAGGTTGTGCAAGTTTAACGAAGATCTAAGAAGATCTCGTTACAGCAGCATATGATATTACGAGAATCTAAAAAGATTTTGTAATCCACAGCAGCGAAGAAGATGACAGGCGATTGATGGATGAATATCCAGCTGGGATGAATGATCACCTATGCTTAAAGCTATATTCGCCCCACACGAATAGCTTCCAGGAACTAGCAAGTTCGTCGAAGAACTTTGGAACACTCCTGCTCTTCCGACTCCTCGGATCGTACACGGACTCCCGTGCAAAAGCAACGCTGGTGCAACACTTCTCTTCTCTCTCAAGACTTCTGTTTACTTGTGTTAAGAAACACTTGTAAATTTTCGTAACTATCTGTATATGCCTGTATTACTGCCTGTGAGAGAGAAGAGACCTTTTATAGGCCCGAGTAGCAACTGTCTGGTTAGCACAACATTCGAAACGTGGTAAAAATCACACCGAACGTGCAGTAACCGCTCAGATCATGCACAAGCACGTTCTGAAGCAAGTTGTGCACCTCGAGCACCCCGCACGCCTTGTACACCACACACTGAACGTGCACTGAGCCACTTGCGCTACCTGCGCCACCCGTGCAACTGGTCACGCACCTGTGCGCGTAACTGGTTACACCACTGGGCGCGCACTTGGCCACGCAACCTGGGCTGCGCAACCTGGACCGCGTAACCTGGCTGTGCACCTGGCTGCATAACCTGGCAGCGCACCTGGCCGCACAACGTGTCACAACCCGCACCCTGTGTAGGGGCACGAGAACGTAACAACGCCCAGCCTACGCCGTAGTGTCGGCGGTAGAACGCTGTCCTAGGTCAATCATCTAACAATATAAAGGTACCTGTACAGTATATACACTCCGAATGGAGGTGACATAACAGAACAGTCTCAATCACATCTAAGGCAGATACAGAATAATAAAGGTAGATAGAGAGATCAAAAGCACAATGTAATACAAATAAGAGGGAGAAAATCTAAGTGTCTAAGATAACAACTCAAGAACATCCAGCTCAATACAAGTCTCTAAATATAATAACATCTCGGAAGAACAACTGAAAATCAAATAACAAAGCTGGAAGAAAACTAAAGCCTAGCTATCTAGCCTAGACTCTGGGAGTAGCATCCTGTACTGCAGCTGGATCCTCCAGAGGAACCAGGTCGCAGGTGTCGTCTAATCCAGCTCCGTAATAGATGGTACATAGGGCCTCCTCCTCATCCTCTATAATATTTTCAACAGGTCCAGTCAGGACAGGAGCGAGTACAGTACATCTCAACAGATCATAGCAGGTTAGAAAATATAATCATACAGTAAAGTCAGATACATGAACTGAAGAAAAGCAGCATGTAAACAGAGAGAGAACTGTAATAGAAATATCTACTATACATAAAGAGCTAATAGTGACTAGTGAGTCAGAGTAAAATATAAACATGTGAATGGCATAGGAGATTCATGACTACAGCTAAGAGAGTGATTCATGACTACAGCTACTGGGATAATATTCACATGTCTACTTCTACTCCTCCTTCCCCAATCGATACACAAAGATCTGTTCAAGTTATGTTAAGATTCATGAAACTTCACATGGCTCATAAAATGAGTGATACGTGAAGGTGATTCATGATGGCTCTGTGAACATGAGAGTACATGTGTCACAAGCGATTCGTGAATCAGAGGAAGCATAGAGATACGTGATGATTCGTAAAACGCACAAAACATACAGTATCCGATGCTTCCGAGGAGGATAACATCTCATGAAAAGATCCATATAGTACCAATCCGTGTGACCAACGTGACAGTATCAAGTAAAGTAATTTAAAGCAGAAAAATAATTCTAAACAGGATATGAAATAATCAGAGAATGTACTCGCCTGGTATCCCGAATGTCCGAAGAGAATATACTGTCCGAGGAGTGGTGTCTGTCTCCTATAGAACAGTACAAGTCACAACAAGTCTAAAATAAGGAAATAGACTGCTACAATGTATCTACATGAAGTTCAGGGTCAATCTAGGCTAAAGTCAACCTTTGGTCAACTCTAGTCAACCCTAACAGTCAAACTAGGTCAGTTCTAATCTAATTAAGTCAAACTAGGTCAAACGAGGTTAAACTTGGTCAAACTAGTCTAGGTTGGTCAAATTTAGGCTTAACCAGTCAATCTAGGTCAACTAACCAAACCATAACACAAGCCTAATAGGAATTACACTAGACTATCTAACCTATACAAGCTAACACTATACCACCCAAACCTATAACCAAACTATAGGCTAAACTAAGCCTCATGAAAAGCCTATAGTCTAAACCTATACCACAAGACAACCTCAAGTCTAACCTTAACACTATGGCTAACACACTATCCACTACTAACACAACAACCTATCTCACACTCACAGTCCTACCAAATATCATAGCAAATAACATTACAATAGATATTACTAAGGCTAAATATAAACTCCTATATGATACAATATAGGTATCAATATAGCAGGTATATATTCATGCCACAGGGTATCCCTACCAATAACAGGAATGAAAGGGAAGGAAAAAAAATAGAATGAAAAGGAAAGGAAAAGAAAGAAAAGTGAAGAAGGGAAAAGCAATAAAAATCTGGGAATGAAAGGGAAGGAAATCAGTACAGCAGGTACACATTCAAAGTGACAGTGTCTTAGTGTCTCAAGTACCATAGTGTTGTGTGTGATTTCTTGTGTGTGTGTGTGAGTGGACATTTTTAAGAGTGTGAGTGTATGTGTGTTCCCTATGTGTAGTGTCAAAGTGTGGTTCTCAGGAAAAGGGTAATGGCAGTAGGGTGTCAATGTGATGAACTCAGTTCTCAGATTTAGCAGCCCATGTATGCATGAAAAGGTGTCACATAGGTGTGTGAATCATGAGTGACAAGGAATAGGAGAGTGTGCGTATGTGTGTGAGTGTCTAGACTGTGTGTGTGCTAGTGTAACATGTAGGAAAGATTAACAAAAATCAGTGAAGAAAAGGATGGAAATCAATTGACAGTGTACAAACTGGTTCTATACTAAAACAACTCAGATTCCTATAGGACAGTCCAACCACATCATAAACTCAGGTATTGATTATCAAACAAACTCATATTTCAGTTCTCTATACTATCCTAAAATCAGATTTTTACATTTTAAAACTCAGTTCTCACCAATCTCTGTTTTGAATCAAACTATCAGGATTCAAATGACAGTTATTAGGAGATAAATGTGTGAGGGTGTTTGATGTGGGAGGGGGAAAAACTGGAACTGTTTACTAGTTCAGTGTTTTTTCTGAACATGGACAGGAATCCCCAATCCATATACCAAAAACCCGATTCAGTGATCCCCCCATCCCAATTAACACAACTACACATTACATATCAATACACAGGTAGGTGAGCTAATTACTATAATTAATCAGCATCTAATCAGTTAATAAAACAGTTTAAAAATCAGGAAAAGGATTAACTTTCAGTTTTCTAGTATTTGCCTATGGTATCAAAACATGAAAACTTCATTGAACCCAATTATCAAACACCCCACACAATCCGACAATCAATTAGCTTAAAATACACATGTTGGTGAAACAAACTCTGATATTTAAACATCAAAAATCAGAAAAAAGGAATCGATTTCAGGAAAACAAAAACATTAAATCAGGGTATCAGCCGTATCAGTTCCCTATTGGGAAATTCGAGAATTCGAACCCAAAAACCATCAAATTAACAATTAACAAGTTAGTACATAATGTAGCATAGTGTAGGGGTCCTAAGAGTCATCTCGTGTCCAAAAATTGGACACGAGTCGTGTCCAAATAAATGCACGAACACAGACACGTACTGTGCACTATTAACCGTCGTGCACGCGTGTACGCGCGTATAACACGCGACACACGACACGACACGACACGTGCTCGTGTCCAAGGGTTCACCTAGGATAGACCTAGGTCTGACACACACTACACCGTGTCCACGAGTCTCACAGACATGATACGACACACGTATCAGTGGTGTCTGTACACACGCACAGCAGCCCGCGCGTGGCTCGTGCGACCAGTACGGGGGTGATTGCGCCACGCATACTCCACGAGGTGCTCCCAAATTTTGGGAGCACGGTCGCAGATATTGCCCCTAGGCTCACACAAAAATTTGTGTCTCGACGTGTCCTGTATCACGAGTTCTAGCCCCCGATAGGCACGACACGGCCTACGGGCCCGTGCTGCGTGTCCACGCGCAAAAATAGGACACAAACGGACACAAAACATTAGGAAACCTTTGACACACACATCAAGATCTACAAATCCATGTAATTACATTTCAAAAATACGAAAATAAATTCCTATGTGGCATTTCTACAAACACCTAGTGTATCACTATGATACATGTCCGATATGGACACGAAATGGACACGAATTGTGCCCAAATTTCGGGGACAACTAGGAAACCCTAAAACATAACCTTATATGCAAAGAAATCAGGAAAACTATTCGTTTAGATGATTTACCTATTGAGTATCAAAACTCAAGAAAAGCTTCAAAGAGGGGATTCCAAATGGCAACTCCAAATCTTCGAATTGCATACAAACTGAGATGCTCCTCCAAAATCAGTATATAAACATAAATTAGATCCTATTGCAAAAGACTAGGACTAAAAAGGAGCTAAAATGAATTAATTAAGAATTTCTAAGGTTGGGGATTTACCTCCTTCTAAACTTGAGATCTATTTCCTAGAGAGGCTAACCCTAAATGAAGGAGGCATTAAATAGGGGTAGGAATCCTTAGGATGGCTGCCATGGGTGGGTTTAATTTGGTTTTGGGCCTATGTCATGGGCCTATGGCTTAATCACAAGTCTCAAAATTGATAAATCATAAGTCATTGACTTATGCCACAAGTCATGAACTAGTTTCTCTTAAGTAATACTTCCCACCTTAAAACTAATTCCTAATGACTAGAAGTAGGTTAACTAGAGTTAGACTAGGGTCACCAACTAGGGTTAGTTCTAGGTTAGTCTACAAGTCTCAACTAGTCATGACTAACATAACACACAGCCATAATTAATTAATATCAAAATCACACAAATTCCCATAAATCATAATAAATTTAAATAAATCCTAAAATGATCAAAATACCCTCTAGGCTATGATGTACTAGTCAAACATCCTGATCACATGGCTAGGCTCTAAGGTTACACTAGTCAAACACCAAAATCATAAGTCATAATTTAAAATAGTTTTAAAATGATTAAAAATTACCAAAAATCATATTATCATTTAAATATCATAATTAAATAAATTAAAATACAAAATTTCAAAATTATCCTCATTTTAGAAACTGGATGTTACAAGTCTACCCACCTTAGAAAAATTTCGTCCTCGAAATTAAAATGGTAGTAGTCTTCTAGGTCAAATACCCTACAAATCAAAGTCTCAAACATACCGTCAGATAATCATATGCGTCTGTCCAAAATCATGATACTCCGAATCTTCGTCATGCTAGTGAGCAAGGCTACGATAATCACAGAGTCCTCGACTAAGGTACATACCTCTAGAATTATGGTATTTAAAATTTTCGCGTTGCCGCATGCTTGGCAGCGAAAATCTTAAATTCTCACACACGAGAAATACATCCAAAATCTGACTATGTGTCCTCACTATGCCAGCTATCATGACTACAGAAGACCCTAGATTCCATAACTTAGACGACCTAGCCCATACGACTTATCTCGAAAGAAAAACCAAATCAAAAAGAATGCCAGATCAAAACTTATCAACAGATAAGGAAACAAATAAGAACAGATGGAATTGAATTTCAAGATAGATAAAATGAGACAATGTGGGAATGGAATCGAAAAGAACAGAACCTGCAAGCACCTCTCCCACTGCCTGAGCATCCTCGACTGTCATGGCGTAGGCTCGCCCCTGCTGACCTCTTCCAGCCTGATGCTGATACTGCACAAATCTCTGCTGCTGCGTCGGTAACGGTCCCCGCTGCTGACCTACCGGAGCCTTGGCTCCTCCTCCTGGTGCTGTGCCTATGTACTGGGAATACTCCCTCAGCTGGTGGTCCGCTGCTCCATATAATAGGTACCTGTCCAGCCTCCTCCTGCACTCACCCCATCCATGCCCCGGCTTCTTGCAGTAGAGGCAACTGACTGCCTGCTGTCTGGGTGCCTGATGCTGTCTGGGCTGCTGCTGTCCCTGCTGATGGTCGTGACCCTGGAACTGCTGCTGAAACTGATGCTGAACGTACGGCCTCTTGGCCGGTCCTCCGCTACTGCTGCCTCCCTGGGAGTCTCGCCCCCTCTTGAGCCTAAGCTCAAGATCATCCTCTGCAGCTAAAGCGTCCACCAGGATCTCCTTATAGGTAGCACTGCGGGCTTTCTTGGTGTAGGACTTGACCTCTTTTACCAAGCCCTTTCGGAACCTCCGGGCCTTCGTCGTCTCCGACAAGTCCTCCATAAATCTGCTCAGGCGGCAGAACACTCCTGTGTACTCCTCCACGGACTGGTTCCCCTGGACTAGGGCCTCGAACTGGGTCTCGAGGGCTCCCAGCGCTGCGTCTGGAAAGAACTTCTCCTTGAACAGCTTCTTGAATGCTGCCCAAGTCTGTCATGCTGTACCGACCCTCGGGTCGGTCTGGTACCATGTACGGGCCAGATCCTGCATCATGTTGGCCGCTGCCTCAATCTGGAGCCTCGTCGGGATCTCAGCCAACCTGAAAATCTCCTCCATATGCTCGATCCACTCATCGGCATACAAGATCCCCTCTGTCCCTCGGAAGTCTCTCGGGTGCATCTTCTGAAAATCTTGGATGCCCTTCTCCCGTGGCTGGTACGGCTGCGGGGCTGTCGCTGGCTGAGCTACGACTCTCTCTACCGCAGTCATTGCCAGCTCTATGCCTCGTATGAGCTCTGCTGTGTGCCTATGCTGTTGGGTCTTCTGACCCTCCATGTACTGTCGGAAGAAGGCTAACAGCTGAACGGCATCAATTGTCCCTGCAGGTGGCTGCTGCTGCTGAAGAAGTACATCCGGAATCACCGGACTCGGCTCATGCCTCACTGCTGGTGGGGCTCCTCCAAAAGCTGCTGAAACGCCTACCCCAGCTGGCATGACTGGGGCTGCGGTACCAGGGGCTGGCTGCTGAGTGTGAGAGATGGCAGACCTCTCATCGGCGTCCCCCTGGCCCTGGCAATGCGATCGCGTCTCAACCATCCGGGAGACACAGATCAAAAGGAAACAATTACTGAGAATGAGTCAAAATATCAAAGGAGGACAATTTAAATTCAAGGAAGGCAATAAGCGGCAAAATGTAGATATACGGAATCCGAATAAGAGTTTTTCCTAATGTGATTGAGTACCTCCAAAAATATTCTAATCCTACTACAGGCTGTAGTGGTACTCTAATTCGAATACCACTACACAAACTCGACCTGCATGGGCCATAACTAAAAACGTGTCACGACCCGCACCCTGTGTAGGGGCACGAGAACGTAACAACGCCCAGCCTACGCCGCAGTGTCGGCGGTAGAACGCTGTCCTAGGTCCATCATCTAACAATATAAAGGTACATGTACAGTATATACACTCCGAATGGAGGTGACATAACAGAACAGTCTCAATCACATCTAAGGCAGATACAGAATAGTAAAGGTAGATAGAGAGATCAAAAGCACAATGTAATACAAATAAGAGGGAGAAAATCTAAGTGTCTAAGATAACAACTCAAGAACATCCAGCTTAATACAAGTCTCTAAATATAATAACATCTCGGAAGAACAACTGAAAATCAAATAACAAAGCTGGAAGAAAACTAAAGCCTAGCTATCTAGCCTAGACTCTGGGAGTAGCATCCTGTACTGCAGCTGGATCCTCCAGAGGAACCAGGTTGCAGGTGTCGTCTAATCCAGCTCCGTAATAGGTGGTACATAGGGCCTCCTCCTCATCCTCTGTAATATTTTCAACAGGTCCAGTCAGGACAGGAGCGAGTACAGTACATCTCAACAGATCATAGCAGGTTAGAAAATATAATCATGCAGTAAAGTAAGATACATGAACTGAAGAAAAGCAGCATATAAACAGAGAGAGAACTGTAATAAAAATATCTACTATACATAAAGAGCTAATAGTGACTAGTGAGTCAGAGTAAAATATAAACATGTGAATGGCATAGGAGATTCATGACTACAGCTAAGAGAGTGATTCATGACTACAGCTACTAGGATAATATTCACATGTCAACTTCTACTCCCCCATCCCCAATCGATACACAAAGATCTGTTCAAGTTATGTTAAGATTCGTGAAACTTCACATGGCTCATAAAATAAGAGATACGTGAAGGTGATTCATGATGGCTCTGTGAACATGAGAGTACATGTGTCACAAGCGATTCGTGAATCAGAGGAAGCATAGAGATACGTGATGATTCGTAAAACGCACAAAACATGCAGTATCCGATGCTCCCGAGGGGGATAATATCTCATGAAAAGATCCATATAGTACCAATCCGTGTGACCAGCGTGACAGTATCAAGTAAAGTAATTTAAAGCAGGAAAATAATTCTAAACAGGATATGAAATGATCAGAGAATGTACTCGCCTGGTATCCCGAATGTCCAAAGAGAATATACTGTCCGAGGAGTGGTGTCTGTCTCCTATAGAACAGTACAAGTCACAACAAGTCTAAAATAAGGAAATAGACTGCTACAATGCATCTACATGAAGTTTGGGGTCAATCTAGGCTAAAGTCAACCTTTGGTCAACTCTAGTCAACCCTAACAGTCAAACTAGGTCAGTTCTAATCTAATTAAGTCAAACTAGGTCAAACGAGGTTAAACTTGGTTAAACTAGTCTAGGTTGGTCAAATTTAGGCTTAACCAGTCAATCTAGGTCAACTAACCAAACCATAACACAAGCCTAATAGGAATTACACTAGACTATCTAACCTATACAAGCTAACACTATACCACCCAAACCTATAACCAAACTATAGGCTAAACTAAGACTCATGAAAAGCCTATAGTCTAAACCTATACCACAAGACAACCTCAAGTCTAACCTTAACACTATGGCTAACACACTATCCACTACTAACACAACAACCTATCTCACACTCACAGTCCTACCAAATATCATAGCAAATAACATTACAATAGATATTACTAAGGCTAAATATAAACTCCTATATGATACAATATAGGTATCAATATAGCAGGTATATATTCATGCCACAGGGTATCCCTACCAATAACAGGAATGAAAGGGAAGGAAAAAAAAATAGAATGAAAAGGAAAGAAAAAGAAAGAAAAGTGAAGAAGGGAAAAGCAATGAAAATCTGGGAATGAAAGGAAAGGAAATCAGTACAGCAGGTACACATTCAAAGTGACAGTGTCTTAGTGTCTCAAGTACCATAGTGTTGTGTGTGATTGCTTGTGTGTGTGTGAGTGGACGTTTTTAAGAGTGTGAGTGTATGTGTGTTCCCTGTGTGTAGTGTCAAAGTGTGGTTCTCAGGAAAAGGGTAATGGCAGTAGGGTGTCAATGTGATGAACTTAGTTCTCAGATTTAGCAGCCCATGTGTGTATGAAAAGGTGTCACATAGGTATGTGAATCATGAGTGACAGGGAATAGGAGAGTGTGCATATGTGTGTGAGTGTCTAGACTGTGTGTGTGCTAGTGTAACATGTAGGAAAGATTAACAAAAATCAGTGAAGAAAAGGATGAAAATCAATTGACAGTGTACAAACTGGTTCTATACTAAAACAACTCAGATTCCTATAGGACAGTCCAACCACATCATAAACTCAGGTATTGATTATCAAACAAACTCATATTTCAGTTCTCTATACTATCCTAAAATCAGATTTTTATATTTTAAAACTCAGTTCTCACCAATCTCTGTTTTGAATCAAACTATCAGGATTCAAATGACAGTTATTAGGAGATAAATGTGTGAGGGTGTTTGATGTGGGAGGGGGAAAAATTGGAACTGTTTACCAGTTCAGTATTTTTTCTGAACATGGACAGGAATCCCCAATCCATATACCAAAAACCCGATTCAGTGATCCCCCCCATCCCAATCAATACAACTACACATTACATATCAATACACAGGTAGGTGAGCTAATTACTACAATTAATCAGCATCTAATCAGTTAATAAAATAGTTTAAAAATCAGGAAAAGGATTAACTTTCAGTTTTCTAGTATTTGCCTATGGTATCAAAACATGAAAACTTCATTGAACCCAATTATCAAACACCCCACACAATCCCACAATCAATTAGCTTAAAATACACATGTTGGTGAAACAAACTCTGATATTTAAACATCAAAAATTAGGAAAAAGGAATCGATTTCAGGAAAACAAAAACATTAAATCAGGGTATCAGCCGTATCAGTTCCCTATTGGGAAATTCGAGAATTCGAACCCAAAAACCATCAAATTAACAATTAACAAGTTAGTACATAATGTAGCATAGTGTAGGGGTCCTAAGAGTCATCTCGTGTCCAAAAATTGGACACGAGTCGTGTCCAAATAGATGCACGAACACAGACACGTACTGTGCACTATTAACCGTCGTGCACGCGCGTATAACACGCGACACACGACACGACACGACACGTGCTCGTGTCCAAGGGTTCACCTAGGATAGACCTAGGTCTGACACACACTGCACCGTGTCCACGAGTCCTACAGATACGATACGACACGCGTATCAGTGGTGTCTGTGCACACGCACAGCAGCCCACGCATGGCTCGTGCGACCAGTGCGGGGGCGATTGGGCCATGCACACTCTACGAGGTGCTCCCAAATTTTGGAAGCACGGTCGCAGACATTGCCCCTAGGCTCACACAAAAATTTGTGTCTCGACGTGTCCTGTATCACGAGTTCTAGCCCCCGATAGGCAGGACACGGCCTACGGGCCCGTGCTGCGTGTCCACGCACAAAAATAGGACACAAACGGACACAAAACATTAGGACACCTTCACAAATATTGACACACACATCAAGATCTACAAATCCATGGAATTACATTTCAAAAATACGAAAATAAATTCCTATGTGGCATTTCTACAAACACCTAGTGTATCACTATGATACGTGTCCGATATGGACACGAAATGGACACGAATTGTGCCCAAATTTCGGAGACAGCTAGGAAACCCTAAAACCTAACCTTATATGCAAAGAAATCAGGAAAACTATGAGTTTAGATGATTTACCTATTGAGTATCAAAACTCAAGAAAAGCTTCAAAGAGGAGATTCCAAATGGCAACTCCAAATCTCCAAATTGCATACAAACTGAGATGCTCCTCCAAAATCAGTATATAAACATAAATTAGATCATATTGCAAAAGACTAGGACTAAAAAGGAGCTAAAATGAATTAATTAAGAATTTCTAAGGTTGGGGATTTATCTCCTTCTAAACTTGAGATCTATTTCCTAGAGAGGCTAACCCTAAATGAAGGAGGCATTAAATAGGGGTGGGAATCCCTAGGTTGGCTGCCATGGGTGGGTTTAATTTGGTTTTGGGCCTAAGTCATGGGCCTATGGCTTAATCACAAGTCTCAAAATTGATAAATCATAAGTCATTGACTTATGCCACATGTCATGAACTAGTTTCTCTTAAGTAATACTTCCTACCTTAAAACTAATTCCTAATGACTAGAAGTAGGTTAACTAGAGTTAGACTAGGGTCACCAACTAGGGTTAGTTCTAGGTTAGTCTATAAGTCTCAACTAGTCATGACTAACATAACACATAGCCATAATTAATTAATATCAAAATCACACAAATTTCCATAAATCATAATAAATTTAAATAAATCCTAAAATGACCAAAATACCCTCTAGGCTATGATGTACTAGTCAAACATCCTAATCACATGGCTAGGCTCTAAGGTTACACTTGTCAAACACCAAAATCATAAGTCATAATTTAAAACAGTTTTAAAATGATTAAAAATTACCAAAAATCATATTATCATTTAAATATCATAATTAAATAAATTAAAATACAAAATTTCAAAATTACCCTCATTTTAGAAACTAGGTGTTACACAACCTGGCCGCGCAACGAGCGCAACTTAAGCGCACTATGCGCCTAACGACGATATTGACGTGCTAAGTGCAAAGTGCGCCAACAAAATACCACATTACGTCTCATGAGCCCATGAGCCCGAGTCCGAGTCCGAGTCCAAGTCGCTAAGCCCCTACGAGACTTAGCTCCCATGGAAATAAATTTTCCAAGAGCAAAAAGCATGAATGCTTTCAATTATTGATTTAGCCTTTTCCCATTAGAAAAATAATCCCATATGGCACACCCATTTGCACCTCCACACCACATATGCATCTCTAAAATAGCATAGCCAATATATAGAGATACAACTCCTTTGGTCTAGCCGATGTGGGACTAAAATTCACAATGAAAAGGCCAAAACCCAACAATCCCCCATATATCTCTATATATGGGTATAAGTGTTCTCCACCGTAACTGTCCATCATGCATTAGGAGAGATTTCGCTGACGACTTGAATCTTCCCGCATGGGTCAAAAAACAGTCTATATACAAGAATGGACTAAGCATTGAATTCTGCACCATAGCTGAAATTCTTTCCCCTCACATAATGTAGTTACATATGCTTCAGGCTACACATTAAAGGCCCTGTGCCAGTCTAGTTTTAGTATATAATTTTAGGCATCTACAAGTTTACCCTCAAGAGACGGCCTGAGATCTCTATCCACACACTATAGGTGAGTTCATTATTAAAGAGACATAGCATGAAGCGCTTTGCGCTTCCCTTGCGGTGCTACGCCGCTATGATATGGCCTAAAGCCGAGGCCTTATCCCGTACCGGGAACCTCGTCATAGTGTCATACTACTGTAGCATAAGGTCACCACCTCTTTGTAGTGCCATACTATCCAGCATAAAGCCTTAGGCTCCCTTGCGGTGTTACACCGTAACGACATGGCTTGCTAGGCCGAGGCTTTATCCCTAATCGGGTACCTCATCGTGGTGTCGTGCCACTGTAACATGAGGAACTCCTCCCCTTTGTAGTACCACTACAACAAAAAACCCTTTTAATGACGGCTAAAAAACGTCATTAATGACGAACCATGACGCTTTTTTTCCTACAACAACCGTTATGAAAACGGGTATTATAAATATTTTTTAAAAGCGTCATAAAATAACCATCATGAATAGTTTCTATAAAAGCGTTATGAATAGTTAATATATAGTGCACAATTCAGAACAATTTTAAAATGTCATGAATAGATAATATGTATAGGCTCAATGCAGCACATTTATAACACTCATATTACTGAACTCATCACATTTATAACACTCAATACTGCACATTATATATTACTTTCCAAAAACTTCTCAATTCAATTTTAAAACAACAACTTTGAACTATATTCACAAGAAAACATCAAAATGTTATATCACCATCTTCATTACATTATCTCAAAATAGGGTATCTAAATACATATATTTACAACTACTACTTAAATGAATCCTCAAAACAAGTAACTACTTTGGCTTCAACTTGAGCACATCCAAACTGTCAGCATCACGTGTAGCAAATCCCACCACTGCAATAATAGTTACATCTTCATGTGCACCTGAGAAAGAAAATTAATACTAGTTAGCTACAATTCAACCATGCATCTATAACAAGTATTATCAACACATTAAGATAACACCAACTTACAAATTTGAAAATAGAGAGAGCTCTATGAGCTAATCTTCAAAAACTTCAATGACTAAGGCATTAAAAACGATATATCAATGGTTCATGCTTTAAACCTCATCTTCTTAAATTTTAGTTTAACTAAAGGTAGAATTAGAACTACTAATTTTTTTTCTTAAGTTTGAACAATCAAATTTATTGTATACTTGACCACAAAAGAATTAATAATCACTACAGCTAAATTCTTTCCAGAAAAGATGTTAGCTTAGGAGAAAACTTACTAACTGTTCCAGAAGTCAAGCTACACATACTTAGAGAGAAGTAAAATACTTACCGGTAGAGCCATCTTCTTCAATGTACTCATTGCCAAAGAGTGAAATGATTCATATTCAAGAAACTATTTGATACTATGACAGAAACTATTTACCAATCTGGAAGAAGCCAAAATGCTTGCTAACACTTGTATCATATCAGAAAAAGCTTTATCTATTGATACCACATAAAAGTCCCAGTCTTCACCCAATTATAATATAATATGCAATTTCTTCTTTTACTCCGTAATGCAAATATATCCATGTCCAAAATGAGAGAATTAGAAGAAAAAACTCTTAATTTTAATGCTTACCTCATGAAGATTATCTTCGGCATTAGAAGACTTTCACCTCTTGTCACAAAATATACAATCTAATGGCACAACAACTTTATTTAATTAGCTGATATCACAGAATGCTGATGTCAGGTATCCTCCTTACTAGTCCCTTTACTAAAATTGATAACAGGAGATAGCATAGAATCATATAGGAAGTTGATATTAAAGAATCTTAAGTCTAGTCCTCCTGAAGATAACAATGACATTACCTGGAATTCAACACCTCCTAGGGGTCCATGACCTCGAAAAGAAACAAAGTCATCTGAGGAGACAGTCACAACCAGTGTTGCATTTGCCCATCTAGATGCACGGCGAGAAAAAGACATTCTATTGACACAGAGTTCAATTGAATCCGTGCTTGTTAGGACAACCTGTCATAATGAACTTTAACAAATCTTTTCAATACTGGAATATTGGATGATTCTCCTACCAAGCGACCGAAATAAACTCTACATGTCCACCAGGGCACATGCAAAATGAATAGCAGCTACACTTTAACTCCTTGGAATTAGAATTCATCTCATTGTTTCCTTCACTGACATACTTCACCACTTTGTAGTCTGCAACTAGAACTTTTCCACGCCCCTCTCGGACTTCAGAAGTCAATGCTGAATACTACAAATTCACAGTATGACGCTAATATTAGTAGATAATTGATTGTGAAAATTAATTACCCCTAGCAATGAAGAACAAATATCCTATGTTTCTTCTATTCTACGAAGAAAATCACATGGATCTCATCATTGTTATCATATTCGCTAAGATACATGTATAGGTTCAGCCTCAAGAAAACCCTTCCAATTAATCTCAAGCAGGAAAGCGAGAATGAAAACGATGCAAAAATTTTATGTTTGCTGCTTATAAATTAAAGGCTAGGCCCAAGAAGCACAGGAAATAAGAACAAGCACTCCGAAACAGAATCTCCCATTCGTCACTGTTTTATGATATGAATTGTACGAACCAACAACAACCCAGATTTATCCTTGGGAAAAGAAAACCTTGCAATTAAACACAACTCTAGTCAAGGGTGACACAATATAGGCTTAAACACATCCAAGTGCCACATTATATTTCCTCTTATGTAGATTTGAGACAATCAAGAAGTCAACCCTACCACCATTTATGAAGGGATTGTTTCTAGAAGAATTTAACCTGCATCCTCGACAATGAATCAAATAGTTTCTGTCATAGTATCATGAGGTAAGCATTAAAATTTTAATGTCCAAAATAAGAGAATTAGAAGAATTTAACTTGCATTATGTTGACAGGGTACAAGCAGGTCCAGGTATTACTATTTTATATACTTTAGGATCATGAGTTTCACAAGCAATTCAATGACAGGAAATAAGAGAGAATAAAATGTGTATCGGATTCCAGTGATAGATGATGCTTGATCCATTAAATGTAAGTAATTTCCACAGTTCCAATATCATTATGTATGATTATACTTTGATGAAAGGAGGGTTACCCCTACAGTTGCGGAAGCGGAATAGACAAGGGTAGTTCCAACAAAATGATGAACATAGATGAAGCCAAACAAAATTAGACTTTTTTTAAGGAGACCCATTATTCCAAGATGAACATATCATGAAGCCAAAACCAAATTACACCAAAGGAAGAAACTTTTTCTGTTCCCAACCCAAAAAAATGACCCCAAATAGAAAATAGATTCTTATTCCAACATGAGTATAGAATCAAACCAAGTTTAAATTACATCCCCTGGAAGAAATATTTTTTGTTCCAAACCAAACAATATTAGATCTATTCTTTTTTTTTCTTCTGAAGGAGACCCGTTTTATTCCAACGTGAACAAACCAAGCCCAAATTAACCTAAAGGAATAAACTTTTTCTGTTTCCAACCCAAAAATAATGACCAAAAAGAGAATCAGATTCCTTTCAGTCGCGGCGGAGTTGGCCTTCGGGGTCGCATGGGGAATAAAAGTGTTTTTAATTTCTTGAAAATTAGGGTTAGGGTTTTGGAGTTGGGGGAAAGGAAGGAGAAGAAGAGGAGAGGAGGGTGTAAGGAAGAGGAACTGACCCATGAGGGCTTCGGATCCGAGGTCGGCGCCGGAACCGATGAAGCGGCGGAGGTTGCAGACCCATGACATCGACGACGCCGGAGGAATGAGAGGGAGAGCGCGGAGAAGAGGACGAGCAGAACCCTAACGCTCCTCCTTCGCGTTCTTGTCGATCGCGTGTGCGACGGCCTCGAGCTTGTCCTGGAGTGCGACGAGGAGCGTGAGGCCCTCCTCGAAGATTTTGGATCTAGGGTTAGGGTTTTGGAGTTGGGGGAGAGGAGGAAGAAGAAAGGAGGAGAAGGAGAAGACCAGAATGTTTTGGGGAAGAGTCGGGCTATAGCCACTGATTGCCAACAATTAAACTTAAAAAATAATTACAAGTTTGCCACCGCTCTAAATTATTAATAATGCTTTGTTTTATAAACGTTATAAAAAGCCCAGAATTAGCCTAAACCGTCATAGAAAAAAGGTATTTCGAACTTTGATGACGCTTTTTTATCAGCCGTCATGAAATCCACTTATCAAGCGTCATTAATAGGTCTTTTTGTTGTAGTGTACTAACTACACCCCTCTTTATTTCAACATACAGTATTAGGCTACCTTCCTATTTGCGGTGCTATGCAGTTGTGACTTGGCTAGCAAGGCCGAGGCATTACCCCATGTCTGGAAGACTCATGGTGGAGTTACCCCATGGCTAGCAAGACCGAGGCATTACCCCATGTCTGCTTCTTCGACTTCCATGATATAGCAGCTCCACCCATAGTGAAAATGAATCCACTTGTGGGCCTCTCGCTCTCCACCTCTTAGCACCACTTGGCATCACTGAAGCCTTCCACTACCGGCAGATCTTCGCTGTAGTACAATGCATATGTCTGAGTCTTCTTGAGATATCTCATAACCCGTTTCACAGCTTTCCAGTATTCAACACCTGGGTTGCTCGAGAAACGATTCAGCATTCCCACGGCGAAAGCTATGCCAAGCCTTGTGGCGCCACTACCAAAATACAGTAAATTAGCGATCGAAAATTAGCGACGGAAATTTTCCGTCGGCGTTAGCGACGGCTTTGTGGCAACTAGCCGACGGATTACCGACGACAAGCCGTTACATTTTTTATTTTATTTTTAGGAGGAGGAAAGGTCATATATCCGTCGCTAGGGCGTCGGAGATATAGCGACGGCTAGTCAGCCGTCGCTATGCAGTCGATTATTTGGCAAAAATTGTGTGGAGAATTGGCGGAACAATTCTTCGACTACGTAGCGATGGATATTCAGTCGGCAAGTATCAAAAATAGTGACTAACGGGCGACGGATTAAAATTCGTCGCTAGTCCGTCGCTACATATACGTTCCAGACTTAAATTAAAACGGAGGAGGGAACTTTTCGCATTCCCCCCAAATTTACTCTCTCTCCTCTCTCTCTCTCCCACGGCTTCGTTGATCGGCGTCGACGTACTCTCCTCTCTCTCTCCCGAAGGTAATCCCCTCTCTCTCTCTCTCTCGATCTCTCTCTCTCTATCTCGCGGTGTCGTAGGGGCAGCGGGGGCGGCAGGCTTAGGGCAGGGGCGTCGGGGGCTGGGCGGCGGGCTTGGAGCGGGGGCGTCGGGGGCTGGGCGGCGGGCTTGGAGCGGGGGCGTCGGCGGCTGGCTTGGAACGGTGGCGTCGGGGCTGGATGGTGGGCGTCGGGGGCTGGGCGGCGGACATGGGGCGGGGGCGTCGGGGGCTGGGCGGCTTGCTTGGGACGGGGGCGTCGGGGGCTGGGCGGCGGGCTTGGGACGGGGGCAGCGGGGGCTGGAAGGCGGGCTTGCGGCGGGGGCGTCGGGGGTTGGGCGACGGGCTTGGGGCGGAGGCGTCGGGGGCTGGGCGGCTGGCTTGGGGCGGGGGCGTCGGGGGTATATGCAACCGACGCACAACCATAAGCACTCTTCATATATATATATGCAACCAAACTACTGGGCGGCGGGCTTTGGTCGGGGGCGACGGGAGGCTTTGCTTCTCAAATTCATCTGAGTTTATATATTGGCTAAATAATGTGTTATCCATATTGGGTGTTATCCATTAGTTTGGTGGTGTTTGGATTAGTAAATGTGAATATAGGGTTTGGGTTCATGGTGTATATGTTCACTGTCTTAAGGACAGTGCGAGTTCTTCATCTGCCTTCTTTGTTAAGAATATCCTTGGGACATTCGCTTCACCAAAGTCACTGAATAAGTGAAATTTTTTCTAGAAAACCGACCCTTAGATTGTATCAGTTGTGTGCTTCTATATAGATGTATATATCTATACATCTAACTGTGATATACATATGTGTATGTGACAATCTCAGTTAGCGACGGACTAGTGACCGGTTAGCGACGGATATTTCCAGCTCCATTTGCATTAACTACGGTACGACATGGTGATCAGGACATAGTCCCTGCAGCCATTCGACTGGCGAGGCAGAAACTATGTTGCCGTAGATAAAGTTGACTGTCCTCCGACCCTCATCCCTCGGCAATGATGATATGACAACCTATCACTATATCTTATATAGTAGTAGATGATGTCTTAGTATTACATTATGTGAGTTCATCTTGATTTTGTTACATTCTTCAGATACTAGATACGATAAGAACATATACTACACCATATGTACAGAACATAGATGATTCACACTAATGTATGCTAGAATGAATTTTGAATTGTGTTCTGAGCCATCCGTTCTCATACTTGGCAATTAAGCATGTGAAATAGAACTGATTATGTTTAGTTTGTCTTACGATTCAGATTTTCACATCCAAATTGAAATGGATCGTTACTTCGTTGATCGTACATGGATGTACTAGCGGATCAACCTCCTGGACCTTAGGTACTTATAAGTATTGACCGTATCGGATTAGTATCGATCTATCATTTTGGTATGGGCCATATCGGTTGGTATTGGTCTTAGCAAATTGGTATCGTCCTATCCGATATGTATCGGCCGTATAGCTAGGATTCATATTGGCCTTATCGATTTGGTATCGGTCATATCCGATAGGTATCGGCCGTGTTGGATTGGTATAGACCATTTCAGATTAGTATTGTGGAAGGTTTAGTAACAACTGTACTTGGATTTCTCTCTTCTAGAGCTAGATTACCATTGCAAGAGAGTCACGAGAGCGTAGCTGGCCAGTTACAAAACATACATACTTCCTTTTCAATCTCACTTTTTCTGATGGAAAAGGAAGCATGTATGTTACTGTAACTGGCCAATCACGATCTGGTGACTCTCTTGCAATGGTATATATTCTAGCTCGAGAAGAGAGAAATCCAAGTACAGTTGTTACTAAACCTTTCACGATACTAATCCGAAATGGTCTATACTAATCCAACACGGCCGATACTTATCTATATGACCGATACCAAATCGATAAGGCCAATATGAATCCTAGCTATACGGCCGATACATGTACATATCGGATATAGGACGATACCAATTTATTAAGGCCAATACCAATCTGATACGTCCTATACCAAACCGATAGACCGATACTAGTCTGATACACTAGATACTAAGTACATCCGGCCTATACCAGCGGATCCACCAATTACTGCATGATAGGCCCAACGACTCCAGTTACATCCGGTTATTGGTGAGTACATGATTACATAGTAATTCTGTTAGTCTTGTGATACAGATTTTTACTCTCTCATGTTACCAATGTCACAACTTTTCCAGTGTTGCTCCCTCTAATGATGATGAACACAAAAAACCAACGTCACAACTTTTATAATTTGAGTAAATTTCTTTACCCTATATAAAATTTTTGTTGTCAAAGAGACGGCTCCTAGGACTTGCCGAGGTGGTGCTGCTAGTCGAGGAAGGGGCCGAGGCAAAAAAACCCTTGGAGGTCGACACAGAGGAAGTTCCCGTCGTCAAACAAGAGCCGGTGACTGTTAAGGAGGAGGTATTACCAAAGGTCGAGGTCAAGGAAGAACCGATGACCATCAGGGAAGAGATTGCTCCCAAGGTTGAAGTTAAGGAGGAGCCACCGTCAGAGAGTAGTAGCATCGGGACCGACTCTCCTGTCTCTACAGAAGACCTCAACCAGATTGAACCTTCGTATGCAAAGTGGCGGATAGAATGGTACATGCCTCAATGCAACTATGATCCCTGGCTGTGAGGATTCATCGTCTGACATGCGGTCTTTGCTGAGGCCAAAGTCGATTTTCCTTTGTGTTTTGGAATTTTGGAATATTTGTGAAAATTTTGGAATATTTGTGGAAATTTTAGAATATTTGTGCTATGATCGGATTATAACGACGGATATTAGGTTACTCTTCAGGATAATTGATGTCTATTTTATATTAATTTGGTTTGGTCTATATGATTCTTGGATAATTAGTGTACATTAAATTCGTATGTACATATTTGGTCTATGTGATTCTTGGATAATTGGTGTGCATTATATATTTGGTCTATGTGATTGTTGGATAATTGGTGTACATTATATATTGGTATGCATATTTTTGCGAACAGGGAAAGTGCTATAAATTTTTTTTCAAAAAAATCTCATTTAGCGACGGACTAGTGACCGGTTAGCGACGGATATTTCCAGTTTCCGACTACTGTTCGACGGTATATCCGTCGCTAACTGGAGATTTGAAAATGTTTCCTGGGAGCGACGGGTGGACGACGGAATATCCGTCGACAATGTTCTGGTGATATATAGTTCGATAGAATGGCGACGACGTATCTGTCACCATGGTTCTGGAAATACCAAGCATTTCCAGAACATGGTCGACGGATAATCCGTCAGTATTCCGTCGCTAACCCGTCCTTTGTTAGCGATGGTGATCGACGGAATAACGACGACTCATCCGTCGCCATCGTACTGGAAATGCCAAGCATTTCTATAACATGGTCGACGGATAATCCGTCAGTATGCCGTCGCTAATCCGTCCGTTAGCGACGGAGATCGACGGAATAGCGACAGAACGATACACTCTGATACGCTATTACGACGGTTTACCGACGGACCATTACGTCGCTAGTGTCTACACAGTTCAGTATTTAATACTTGAAATGGGCGAAAGCCCGTCGGAAAGTCGTCGCTAATGCTTCGTATTGTGAAGTCGAAAAGCCATCGCAATTCTGACGCTTGATGACTACGTAGTGACGGACCGTTATTAGCGACGAGCTGATTGCCGACGGATTATTTTGGCCAAGACCCGTCAGTGATCGGTCGCTAATACAAATTTCCGACGGACGGGCGACGGATCTGGCCGTCGCCAAATCGACAAATTTTGGTCAGTAGTAGCATACATCAAACTCCCGATTACGCTTGCATACTCCAGCTGCCTGACGCTTTCCCCTGAATTAGGCTTCAGCTTCAGATCACACATGTACGACGTATCGATCCCTGGAAGATCCCGATACCCATAACAAGTGATCATTTTCTCAATATAATAAAACTGTGACAGCGCTAGTCCAGTGTCTGTTCGGATGATCTTGATCCCTAAGATCTGTAGCTCCCCTTCCCAAAAATTTTGAAATATTTTTATTTATTTGATTTGATTTAAGTGGTGATTTTTAGATTTTTATAAATAATTATTTAGTTAATTATTACGATAGATGACTTTAGCCATGGTTGAGTTTTGAAGTACAAGACGACTAGGAATCATGGCACGGATAGTGCAATGGCTTGCCTTGACTAGTGTGTTAGCCATGCCAAGGAAGACCCAGCCATAAGTGTGTCCTAACTAGGAAAACCAGGCCAAGTTACGACTTAACCTCTAAAGACATTTTTAATTATTAATTAATTATATTATGACTTCGAGGAGACCCGATTAGACCGATTTAGCCCAGACTTGACCTGAACCCAACTATAGCCCATGTAGGCATGTAGTGAGTCCAGGAACATCTATGTAGGTGTACATTATGGTATACATGTATGTTTTATACTAGTGGGTTAAGTAAATATTTTGCAGATATTTGATATATATATGTATATAAAATTAAAGTATTTTTTTATGTTAAAAAATGGTCATCTTATTTAGAAAATGTGTTAATAGTTGCCAAGAATCCCTTCTTAGATTTTTTTAACATTTCTAGGAGTGCTTGTGCGTATAGACGGTATTCTACTACTATATATAATAGGTTTTACCTATAAATTTATATAATTAAATGAATAGGAATTTTTTATGTTTAAAATTGTAATTTTAGTAAATAATATTGAATTTATTTTCTACTAGGTTTGATAATATTATAGGTATACCTACATGCACCCCGTATGTGTAGCTAAAATAGCCATACCCAAATGTATACATATATAAACATATATGTAGATATACCTAGATTTATAGATATTCATAAAGAAGAAAATAGGAATAATAATAATATTAAATGATATGAAATAAAATCAGAACATGTGTTCTGTTCAAACTAGCAGAGGCCCAAAACCACGGCCCATCCCAAGCCCAACCGAAGTCTCTCCCCCCCAAAGCAAAACCGTATTATATATACGTATAGAACGGGAGAGGGACCTCTCATAAACCCTAAACCAACCCTAATCGAGCAGCTCCACGCCCCGGCACCCCGCGCACGTGCGCGCGCGCCGTCGCAGGTGGCCTCCGACCGGCCAGGCGCGGCGGCGAGGCGGCAACATCCGCTACAGAACAGCGCCAGCAACAGCAGTTCGCAGCAATGGTGGCAGCAATAGGCACCCTGTGAAGCCAACTTCACTACGACGGTTTGCGACGATCTCTCGATCGTTTCGCGTGTTGTCTTCAATGGTATGTCCCTAACCTATACCACTATATTTTCCTTCAAATAGATTCCATCGTCATGCGCTATTTTCTCCGAAAATTTGATCCAAAGATCGATAAAAAACGGCCAAAACAGAACATATATACAGTCCCAAAGACCCAACTTGGAAGGCATTTTATGATCTGTATGTTAGGAGTTTTAGAAAACTAATTAAAGACATTCCTAGACACCATATAGGGCATCACAACCCTTCTTATAGATTCTGATTTCATTAAGTAGATGAAAAGTTATTCGATTCTAAAGTTCAACAAAAACCAGTTTTTCAAAACTATAGAAAATAGAAAAGTTGTCAGATATGACGTGCGTTCCGCCAATCCGGGCGATGTGGTTGCAAACCGAAAGCATCAAAAGGTGCTTATCGACTTCACGGACGTGTGGACTTTGACAGAATTCAAATTGGTCACGTATGTGCGACGAATTTGATGCGTATCCGTCAAAATTTACCGTATCGGCCTCTGTGCAGATTTTTCAATTACTTTGTACAAGTTCAACAGATCGAGACGAAACTTACGCTAACAGGACCGTATCATTTTTCTGGTCATGTATGCCAAGTTTGGTCCAATTCTGAGACAGTTGATCGGATTGTCGTTTCGCGGGCCCCACGATCCGATTCAACGGACAATTTTGTGCACGGCCTACCGGAATCCAACTTTGGATATACGGTTGGGTTCGTATCATCAAAACGAATCCTTAGACATGTCGTTTAACGACTTTAGAGACCATTGACTCTTTCATGCTTTTCGATGCAAAACGGGTCCAACGGCAGACACCGTTTTGGCCCGAAATGGCCGTTTTTCCCCTGTGTCCAAAATTGCACTTAAGGACAGACAATCTTAGCTAATTTGACTATTCTGATAATGTTGGCAATGTCTGTTTTAGCTTTCGGAGATAGTAGTGTGATTTGGACTTTATGGCGTACCAGTTGACGGTATATTATTGGTTCTTCGTGCTACCACCAGACAAGATACCTTGCCTTCCTCTACAGTTTATTTACATACTTATAGTCTTTTATTTTATATGTTATTATCCAGTTCTCTAGTTGTGATGGATTTATATGATATCTTTAGTTCTCTAGTTGATTTGACTTGACCTATTTTCTTCATACCATGTTCACCAGTTTATTGTCTTGCTTGACTTGATAGTGTAGTATACCAGCATGTTCATATTATGGTCAATGCTAGAGCAGTCCTTACCTGTGTATTGACCGAGTTATATCTTGTTTCATCAGTACCTTGCTTGAGTCGTGTTATAGAACGAGTACGTGTAGTTGAACTGCTAAATCCTTGTTATCGTTTTCTCAACCAGAGAGTCCACACTCGGGACGATGATTGACCGTTTGCACCTGCGAGTCCACACTCGGGGCGAGGGGGTTTGTCTTGATCTTTTTATATCCGTGAGTCCACATTCGGGACGAGAATGTTGTTATTTGCACCAGAGAGTCCACACTCGGGACAAGGTTGCCTTGCCTTGAACTAACTAGAGAGTCCACACTCGGGACGAGGGTTAGTAATTAGTTCAAACCTGCGAGTCCACTCGGGGCGAGGGTTTGGTATTCCATTGATCTCGTGTTCACTTGTTCATCCAGCAGTTCAGTTACATGTAGTTGTTCTTGTAATCCAGTTCATAGTCACATGTCAGTAGCCACTTGTCGATAGTCACTCGTTAGCAGTTTTGGTCATAGTCTCTTGCCATATGTATGTCTCGTTCCTTGCTTATATCCGTTTATAGTTTATGCATGATTAAACTGCTAGATAGGCATATTTTTATGTATCTTGCTATGTCCACTGAGGACCTGATGATCACTTCAGGTTAGCTATTGCGTGGAGTTAGTTAGCAGCTCTGGATGGTGGATGATTATGACACTTGTGGATTTCAGATGATTACGATATTGCTTGTGGGATTCAGGTATTGATATCACGTTTATTATCCAGCTCGTGCCTTCCTTTCATTATCATGAGATATTCTATTTATTGATTCCTTTTGTAGACTCTTATTATATTCTTTGGAGTCTTATCAGATATTATGCTAGTGGGCTGCAGACCACGACCCATAGTTGTTCATTCATGCTTATATTACTCTTGTGAATTTGAGATATAGATTGTATTGCCATGATTTGGCAGTATACCATAGCCTTGACAGCATTTATGTATTCGAGACGGGCTGGAGTCCGCTCGATACGTAGCTGGCTTGCTCATAAGCTCGCGTCCGAAAAGCGGGTGCAGGTCATGACAAGTTCACATCAGCTTCCTCTAAGTACTTCATACTGAACATGCTCGAGATAAATTTTTTTGTCTCAGTGACACAACCCATATCCGTACCTAAGATAAGCATGTCATCCATGTACGGACAAATGATCACACCTCTTCCATCAGCGAACTTCATGTAAACACACTTGTCCGTCTCGCTGACCATGTAGCCATTTTACCTTATAACTTTGTCAAATTTCTCATGCCACATCTTGGGAGCCTGTTTAAGACCGTACAAAGATTTTACCAGCTTATAGACTTTATCTTCAAGACCCCTTACAACAAATCCCTCTGGCTGTTGTATGTAAATCTCTTCGGTCAGCTTGCCATTTAGGAAAGCCATTTTTACATCCATATGATGTATCACCATCTTAAGTATTACTGCGAGAGCAGTCAACATTCTAATGGTGGTCATCTGGGCTACTGGAGCATACGTGTCAAAGTAGTCAATCTCCTGCTTCTGAGAAAACTCCTTGGCTACCAACCTAGCCTTGAACTGGTCAATAGTTCCATCTGCTTTCATCTTCTTCTTGAAGACCCATTTACATCCGATGGGTTACGCTCCTTCAGGAAGATCAACCAACACCCAAGTGTTATTTGAGGTGATGGAATCAATTTCATTGTCAATCGCCTCCTTCCAGAAAACTGCGTCTCTGGTCTTCATCGCCTCATCATAGGTAAGCAGATCTGCTTTCACATGATATGTGACAAAGTCACTTCCGAAGTCCTTCGGCCTCCTCACACGCTTAGCTGACGACTCAGCTTGTTCTGGTTCAATCGTTGTTTCAACACCAACATCTTCTTGGACCACATCTTCATTGAAGACTTCAATTTTCTGTGTACCCTCATTGTTCTCCGGTACATCCACAAGAATAATATTCTTGTGTCTTGTAAATTTGTCTTCAAAATATTCTGCATCACGAGATTCAATGATATGATTTGACTCAATATCAAGAAATCTCCGAGCATCACTCTTCTCGGCATACCCCAAGAAGATTGTCTTAGCAGTCCTTGTCCCAAACTTCTGAATCTTCAGATCTGGAAGCTTGACATACGCCAGACATCCCACACTCGAATGACATTCAAGTTAGGTCTGACCTTGAACCAGAGTTCATTAGGAGTAACGTCTGAAGTTGCATGATGCACTCTATTTAAAATAAAAGTGGCCGTCAATGCAACTTCTTTCCAGTAGCACTTAGGAAGACCCACAGTCAACAGCATTGAGTTAATCATTTATGTTAATGTTTTGTTCTTCCTCTCTGCTACCCCCGTTTGATTGAGGAGATTACATAGCTGTAGTCTTATTGATAATTCCATGTTCTTTGCAGAACGATGCGAATTCATGAGACCTATACTTCCCACCTCGATCACTTCTTATTCTTTTGAGTTGTTGTCCAGTTTGCCGCTCAGCTTCGGCCCTGAACACCTTGAACTTCTCAAATGCTTCGTCTTTAGCCTTCAGCAAGTAGACGAACGCATACTTTGAGAAGTCATCGATGAAGGTTATGAAATACTTCATCCCAGCCTTTGTAGAGAATTGTTTGAAGTCATAGATATCAGAATGATTGCATTAATTACATTGGACTAATTTACAAGCTAAATTTTGAACATTCCTTTGGTATAAAAAGCTTTCCCAAAATATGTTCCCTTAATAGATATCACCATCTGGCCAGCATTGATGTCCATCCTGAGGCCTGCATTGCAGAGTGGGCCTCCTGAGATCAGGTTCTTGGCGATAGCAGGTACGTGCTTCACGCCTTGAAGCGTCAGAGACTTGCCAGAAGTCAGCTTCAATACCACCGTCCCAATCCCGAGTACTTCAGCTTGTGCCTGGTTTGCCACCATAACCACTTCAGAAGTAGGTATGTAGGTGGTGAACCACTCCTTGCTGGAGCAGACATGACAGGTGACACCAGTGTCTACCCACCAGTCAGAGTCAGTCCCTACCGCATCAACCTGCACAATCATAGCAACAACGTCAGTGATCATAGATACCTTGCTAGGCTTTCCTTACTCTGATTGCTTGGTCTTTGCTTTGCATTCACTCTTAAAGTGGCCTTTCTTGCCACACTTGAAGCAAGCCAAATGAGACTTTGGCTTCTTTTGCTTGAACGAAGTTTTCTTGACTTTCAGATTGTCAGGGTCCTTCTTCTTGCTGTGGGAAGCCGTATGCTTTCCCCTTTGTTCCCTTGTATGAACCAGATTGGCGTTAGCCAATTGCTTAGACAGTGCGTCTACCTTCAGTTGAGCCCGCATCTGGTCCTCAACATAGATTTTCTGCAAGAGATCTTCAAGGCTGATCTCAAGCTTCTTCCTATGAATGTTTGCATAGAACTTGCTCCACCTAGCGGGGAGCTTCGAGACAATCCCTCCAACAACAAACTTGTCGGGAAGGGGCATCGCCTCGTCTTCCAGCTTCTGTCGTAGCTTCAAGAATTCCTTCACCTGTGGCAGCATGGACTTTTCGTCCTCAAAGAGCCATTTTTGATATTTTTTAACCACAAATATCTTGCTTCTATTTTTGTATTCTTCGTATAGTTTCTACAGAGACTCCCATATGTCTCTGGCAATAGTCTTCTTACTATAGGATTCTGCTAGGGAATCCTCTATAGCATTCAGGATAAGCAGCCTACAAATGTTATTCTCCCTTCTCCACTTGGCCTGAAGTTTAGTAGCCGCGGTGATTGCGGCAGCAGATCCAGTATCTGGAACATTAGGTTCCTCTTCAAGAACCACGTGATCAAAGTCTCTGAGTTAAAGAGTGAGATAAACCTTCCTCTTCCAGACTTGATAATGCTCTCCATCAAATTTTTCTAACTTACAAAATTCAGTATTGAGGAGTGAAGCATTAAAGTTTTCCATCGTAGCAATATAGCTTTGAGATTGTTAGTGCCGGGCATAATTTTTTGATAAAAAATTGAGAAGATGAAACAATTGTAAAAACAATATTCCAACGCAACACTTCTAGGAAGGTTACGCAAGTTTAACGAAAATCTAAGAAGATCTCGTTACAGCAGCATGTGATATTACGAGAATCTAAAAAGATTTTGTAATCCACAGCAGCGAAGAAGATGACAGGCGATTGATGGATGAATATCCTACTGGGGTGAATGATCATCGTTGCTCAAAGCTATATTCGTCCCACACGAATAGATTCCAGGAACCAGCAAATTCGTCGGAGAACTTTGGAACACTTCTGCTCTTCTGACTCCTCGAATCGTACACGGACTCCCGTACAAAAGCAACGCTGGTACAACACTTCTCACTCTCAAGACTTCAGTTTACTTGTATTAAGAAACACTTGTAAATTTTTGTAACTATCTGTATATGCATGTATTACTGCCTGTGAGAGAGAAGAGACATTTTATAGGCCTGAGTAGCAATTGTCCGGTTAGCACAACATTCTGGACGTGATAAAAATCACTCCGAACATGCAGTAACCGCTCAGATCATGCACAGGCATGCACCCGGGTGCCTTGTACACCATGCGATGAACGTACACTGAGACACTTGAGCCACCTGTGTACCCTGTGCCACCCGTGCAACTGGGCACGTACCTGTGCACGCAACTGGTTGCGCCCCTGGGCGTGCACCTGGTCGCGCAACCTGGGCCGTACAACCTGGCAGCGCACCTGGCCGCGCAACCTGGCAGCGCACCTGGCCGCGTAAGTGGCTCGCACAACGGGCGCACTATGCGCCTAGCGATGATGCTGATGTGCTAAGTGCAAAGTGCGCCAACAAAATGCCACATTACGCCTCATGAGCCCATGAGCCCGAGTCCGTGTCCGAGTTCGAGTCGCTAAGCCCCTACGGAACTTAGCTCCCATGGAAATAAATTTCCCAAGAGCAAAAAGCATGAATGCTTTCAATTGTTGATTTAGCCTTTTTTCCATTAGAAAAATAACCCCACATGGCATACCCATGTGCAACTCCACACCACATATGCATCTCTAAAATAGCATAGCTAATATATAGAGATACAACTCCTTTGGCCTAGCCGATGTGGGACTAAAATTCACAATGAAAAGTCCAAATCCCAACAAATTCACTATTGAAGGGCTCATTTGATACTTTTTTTAGAATCGTATTGTTTCCTTTTGGGACACTCTCTTTGTTTTCTGGTTTGTTGGATAGATAGATCGAACCCCTCTTCAAATTAGTATATATAGTTTTAGCACTAAATATAGGGTAGACACATTTTTCATATATATATATATATATATATACATATATATTTATATATATATTTATTTTTTTTTTTTTACATATATATATATATATATATATATATATATATATATATAGGAAGCGGATCAAAAGATCCGCCTCCGGAGCCCCGTAGGAACCTCTCTCCTGCACCGTTGGATCGAGCGGCCGTGTAGGGCCCGCGTGCATGCCCGCTCGATCCAACGATCCAGGAAAAATTTACCTTCTTCGATATATATATATCGAAAATATATATATATATATATATATATATATATATATATATATAATATATATATATATATATATATATTTTTTTTTTAATATATATATATATATATATATATATATATATATATATATATATATATATATATATATATATATATATATATATATATATATATATATATATATATATATATATCGAAGAAGGTAAATTTTATTCAGGCCCCTCCGAGAGGCTACAATTCAGTCTGAAGGCTTACAATCAATCCAGCCTAAAAGTCTATATATACAATTCCCAATCTGATGGTCCCATCCTAGTCCGAAGGCTACATCTCGGCCCGAAGGTCTCATCCGGCCCAGAGGCGTCACACAGCTGAAGCTGTACCGCACCGCACCTCCTGGGTTACACCACACCATGCACCTAGACGAGGCCGCCCAGAGGGCTTGGTTGCCCTAGCCGGAGCTAGATTGGTTGCACCTTGTCATTGAATCCAAAAAAAGATATCAAAAAAATTGATGGCGATTGGGGTTGGCAGCGGTGTCTAAGTCTCCGGATCTGACGACATGGTATCGTGGAGCCCGAATTCTGAGGTCATCTCATTGAGCTACTCGAGGCCTTTCCAGTAGGAACTCAAAATATGGACATGGTGGATTGCTAGTTCAATTAACATAGATGAGTTGGGGTGGACCGCAGAGGCTCTATTAGTAGAGATGTGGGACTTGGGGGGAGGGGGCTGTCCTAACCAAGAGGGTTGTCCAATTCCGGTGGCTTGTTCGACTTGCCCTAGGGTTGGTCCTACACCTACAATGCACCCAACCACCCCCTCACCACTTAATTCCTCCAAATGGAACACCTATTGCTCGTCGCTCGAACCCGCAACCGCATCGAGGCGTGCATCGGTCTTAACCGCTATGTTAGACTATATATATATATATATATATATATATATATATATATATATATATATATATATATATATATATAGGGGAGGGGGTGGGGGGCTCGAACTCGAGACTTTTTAATCGGGTGCCCCTGTAACCTCCGTTACCCAAAATCTCGATTTTGTTTTCGAATATTTATTTTAATTCTAATTCTTTTGAATTATTCCTAATCTTTGAAATCGTGCAAATCAAATATTGAGAACGTGTTTTCGATTGTAATTTGTTATCGATATTTTGTTGGATTGTTGGTTTTGTAAGAACTATTTTTGCGAGATTATATTTTAGTATAAACTTCTTGTTCATTTTTAAAATCTATAAGTTAAAAATACTTATATTTATATAAAGAAAATATTTGTAAAAAAGTATTATTTGTAAATAAAAATATTTTCTTTACTAATTATTTTATTTAAAGGTTTTTAGTGAATGGTAGGTTATTCGTTTTGCCTCGGGATCGGGTTAAGGCCGTATCAGTCCTAGTTTAACCTACCAAGCCTTAGGCTCGGATCGTGGGCCATGACCTTGTTTTGATAGTATTGGAAATCTTAGCTAAATTGTAATTAGGTCGCAAATTAACTAATAGTAATATCTATTATAATTAGCTAATACATAAATTACTGATTTTTTAATATCTATAAATAGTCAGTGATTAACTAGTAAATAATTACTAAATATTGACTAAACTAAATGAATTGATGGTTAGCAGTTAGTGCAGTGTTTGCAGTTAGTAATTTTCCATTAATTCCTAATTTCTATTACAGTTTACAATTTTCTTTAGGGTTCCCTTTATACCCTATAAATAGACACTCATCCCAACACCCTAAAATTCCTCCACACACACCCTCCCCTAGCCGTCACTGTAGCAGCCAGCATCCAGATCTCTTCTTCCTTGCAATCCACCACCACCACCACATTGGCTACCACCCCCACCATTGTTCCCGGACAACTCCAGCCGCCCCTGCAAATAAATGCCTGACCAGCAGATCCTCTGACATCCACGACACCACAACACTCTCAACCATCACTCGACATCATCATCACCACTCTGGACCCAACCTTCCCTGTCACCGCCAATACCCCCGGATCACTGCCATCACCATACACCACCGCCACGGCCAATGGCCGGACCACAACCACCCTCTCCCTTCATCACCACTACTACTAAAATCTGCTCTATTAGCGACGTTAGTGAAAACATCGCTAAATTTTACAAATTAGCGACGTTTACATAAAACGTCGCTAATCGTCGCTATTAACGACAAAAATAGCGACGTGCCAGCGACGTATATTAAATAAATGAGCTTTTCGTCGCTAAACGTCGCCACTACATCGTAAATAGCGACGAATTTAGCGATGTTTGTCACGACCCGCTCCCGAATAATCGGACACGAGTTGGACACGCCCAGCCTTCGTCGTTAGACACGACGAAGTAAGCTGTACCAAACTAGAAAAATCTAACCAGATAATCATAAATGTATATAATCACAGCATCTAAAATGTATCCCAGAATGATCACCATAATCCAGAATTCTATGTATATAATGTACGAGTCATCAAGAATGAAGTGTACTATGAATTCTAAATCAATATCTAAAAGTAAGGCTAACAGTCTAAACCTGAAACCTCAAGCTAAGTCATAACCATTCTGCTCAGCTAAGATCCCGGGCTCTGGCCCATAAGGTAGAATGATATCCTGCAAGCATACTTGTAACTTATCCAGTCAGGAGCGGAGCAAAGTACAGTTCTAGGTAAAGAACAAGACATGATCATGATATGTAAGTACAAGGAAACATGGTATGTAAAGCACAAGAAAGAACATGGTGTATAAGTACATGAAAGAACATGGTATGTAAGAACATGAAAGAACATGGTGTGTAAGAACATGAAAGAACATGGTATCTCAGGAATCACAGAAACTAAGTACATGGTATATCTCCTGAACATGTGTGTACAATATTTAAAATATAACTAAGTATATGACCGGCTAGGGGTAAGCACATGAAAGCACATGAAGCACATGAATGGTACGGCTTAGGACCCGCATGCACTATGCGGGGTCTAAGCTAAACACACCTGAGTTGTTTCTTGGGTTTGGTCACATAAATAGTATATTTCCCCTCCCCAGGTACAAGTAATAAGAACAAGGAACATGAGCACCAGAAAAATATGTCGTATCACTGTGTGTCATCATGGAAGCACATGATATAATGAAATGTACAAAACCATAGAGCGTACTTGCCTTGCTCCAGGAAAGTACGGGTGATCGAGAAAGGGTGGTGGAGCTGGAAATCCTCCTGTTATGATTTACAAATTGATAAGTTGACGAATAAAGGTAGGTACTTATAGTCTAGAAAAGGTCACTAACATAATCTTTGGTTTTAAACTTGCTTACTCTAACCCTACCTTTATACAAAATCAAATAGTATCTATACATATTCTAAACATGAAGTAATCTATCACCAATCCTACATTTGCATTGTAGGTATCCTAAGACAGTGAACTTGAACCTAAGTTCAGTTTACTAGTTTACTAGTTAGAGTCTAAATTTGTCTACCTCAAACATTAATCTGAAACACAAAACTAATAGGATATGGATGAATATCACTTAGACAAGAGTAATGAATGGGTAAAAACTGACCAAAGTATATTGGTAATCATCCATCCCAGTTTTACCCTTCCTAATTGAATTAGTTCCTGCTACATGACAACCCATAGCTTCAGGTCATAATTTACTGATACCCTCATATCAGTAAAGTATCCTCTACCACTATTCATCCTTGTATTAAAATGGATCCTCAGCTCCCATCATTTCCTTTAAATCCAGTAAAGCTCGACCCTAACCTTCAGTCATATGTTAAACTCAACTTACTAACTATAATACACAGACTAACAATCAGTCCAATCAAATGTTCAGACCTCACAGTGCATCATAGTATGCACCAGATGAAGCCACTGCTCCACGGATACTAAATGCTACCTGGACAATACTACTAAAGGAATGGAAAGACTGTTAACTAAAGTTGGCTCAAATATTAGCTTGACATGGGTTGAATCAGCAGGCAGAGCAATAATCCTGGAATAATTGCTTCTCCTTATGTTATTGAATTTATCTCATGAAGTATCCTACAGTCTCAGGAAACTACTGTCATGTATCAGTAAGATACATGCTGCCCTATTATCCTCTATTAATGCCATTCATCATGTCAACCTTCCTTAAAACCAATTAGGCTCACCGACTGTACATTGCTAAATCACATCCACATGTATTTTAGAGACTTTGTTAGAAATCTAAAATTCGATAATGTATACACAATTCAAATTGAACAATTTATATCCATCAACTATCTCTAATCAGGCTGTTCCTCTATAAACTTCCGACCAAGCACTGTGTTAACAATTATTCAAGGAAACTGTCCTGTTCAGGATTGACAAGTATATCAGTCAAAACTGAGACAAGGGTATAGCAACAGTACTGAATCAGGACATAAAATCAGTCTTATACCAGTCCCAATGCATTCAGATATCAGTCCAATATGAATTCAGTTATCAGTCCTATATTAATCCAATTATCAGTACTATAGCTCATTCTCAGGTTTGGGAAAACCAGATTCTAATTTGAACATATATATAACTTAGTCCTTAGCAAACATGGAACAGTTTAGTCCTATATGACAGTCTAACTCAGGTTATAATTAATCTTTAAAATTATAGGCATTGATACACTCTTGCAGTTTACATTCCAGAAACTATTGCTCTTCTTGCTGTCATTCCCATAGTGTATCACATCAACCATATTCAAAATTACCTATCATAACATCCCCTGCTACCACTCTATTCTGTATAGGATTCAGAAAAGAAAATATAAGAGCATTGATGCAACCTTAGCCTATAGTTCACTAATCAGTCGAAAGCTCTTAGGTTTCATTCCTAGAATTCAGTCCAGAGAGACTGACACAAGGTTCAGTTCATAAGTAGAACATGAGAACTAAATCAGTCCATAGCAGGACATAACCAGTCTTCGATAAACCTTAGATTTATCATTCTGAACAAAATACTACATTTGCAGTCTCAAATTCATCAAACACTCATCCAACTTGCTAACAATTGTACATTAGTTTATCCATAGTTGAATTGCATGTCCTGGTATGAACTGAACACTAGTCGAGCCCGACCCTTGGCTGACACACACACGCTATAAATCACTATGGTAGAGAATGAGTCCATAAAGACACAAGGATAACATAATACCTGAGATTGAAAAATTAATCCTTAACGAATAAGCTTCCCTGAAGAGTCGACCACGTATCCTGAGTCTCGCTCGACAAAATCGTATACTCTGTGAAACATTTGTCGAACAGGTACCGATCAAAAAAAATCAAACAGTAACTCAAATAATTATGAAAATTCTTGCATCAAAAAATAACAAAAGGATTCGAAACTAGAATCATGCACTCACAATTCAAATCCGAGCCAAGCAACTGGTTATTCATAACCGATCTGATCCCCTTCGTCATCCCAACAACTAGCAATCCAGATCAAAGTATTGAAATCAAAAGTCTAATTTCTCAGCAGAAGTATTTAGAGTAGATGATTGATGTCACTCACCAGAGTTCGTGATCTAGGTTGGATTAGAGAATGTGTTGATCACTCAGCGAAGAATTTTAATGATTCACCAACTCTCTGGATTAAAATCAGATCTAAGAAAACAGAGAAGATCAAAAGTGCAAATGAAGTCCCTACAAGAGTTTAAGCGCTCACCTGAATGGAAGTACAGACGAGATCAAGGAATTAAATGAGAAGGATCGTCGAGAATTAGAGATTTGCTGTCTAAGCGAGGTTGCCGCGCCGCCTTGTCGTCCGCAAGAGTAATCGCTATGGCCAGAGTCAGCCGAGGCCTAGTTGACGATGTTCTTGGAGTGGCTCCTTCTCCTTGTAGTTGATTGCTGGTGAGATGAGTATCACACTCAGAGGAAGAAAATTGAAGAAGAAGTTGCAACAGCAAGTATGGAAGAAATGAGCCCTTGCCGAGTTTAAATAGGCCGTTAGAGGAATTTGAAATATAAAAAGTTTTTGGAGGGAATATCAAAGGAATTAGTAAATTTGTGATTAGCTGCTACTCCTGACATAAGGAGATTCAAACCAAGCCTATATCAAACCTATGGTCCCGACCATGGAGGCCCAGTCCACATAGGAGTTAAAACAATAATGGCCCTAACAAATTAATTCATAAAAAATATATAAGACCAAACTAAACTTATTGCATATATTTATTTTCAAAATACTGTATTGAATTATTTTGGGGAAATGGGGTTACAAATCTCCCCTCCTTCAAAAAAAATTTGCCCTCGAAATTCAAAAGAAAATAAACATATTTATTAAAATCAAAATCAAAGTGATTCTCATCAATATTTATTTAAATGGAAAATTTTTGAAAACACACAAAGTACAATCAAACAAATAAACTGGGATAACGCTCCCGCATCTCATCCTTACTCTCCCATGTGGACTCTCCCGGAGAGTGATGTCTCCGCATGACATGGATACGTGGAATAGTCTGATTCTGCAGGCGCTTCTCCCTCCGGTCAAGGATCTCCGCTGGCTGCCCCTCGTAGGTCAAGCTCGGACCTACCTCTAGCTCTGAGTAGTACACTACATGGCTCGGATCTGGAATGTAGCGTCGAAGCTGGGACACGTGAAAGACGTCATGCATTCCCGCCAAGCTAACTGGAAGCGCTAGTCGATATGCCGCCTCGTCAATCTGCGCCGTCACGTCGAAAGGCCCGATGTACTTCGGACTGAGCTTCCCGTCTCTGCCGAAATGAATGACGCACCTGGTTGGTAAGATCTTCAGGAATGTTCTATCTACAACTGCGAACTTCAGTGGCCGTCTACTGTTGTCCGTACAGTGCTTCTGTCGATCCTGTACAATTCTGCGACGCCCTGAGCCTTGAGACCCAGTACTATAATTACACACAAAAAGTTGAAATAACATGATCTAACGACAATCAATAATCAAATAGGCACGAGATAGAATGAAATTTCAATTACAACTTAGAGGAGCAAAATCATGAAGACACATTTATTAGGTACGATCAAAAATTGATATTTTAACACAAGTGGACTAGGACAAGATAAGAAAATCATGGTTAGATAGACATGATTTAAGATCGAAGTTTAGACATGACACAAACGAAGTATGGAATCAAAATCTGGCAATGTATAATTTTGAGAGATTCAATGATCTAACGATAAAATACTAGAAGGGTAATTAGCAAAGGTTGATTGTACGAAATACTCAGGAGGTACAGTATCAAATCAGGATAAACGTGCAAGGATTTGTGATTCTCGAAACCCAATAATAATATAAAAATGGAATATAGTCTCCATGATATCCAAGAACATATAGATATTTGAAGTCACTTTACTTAGAATCCCTGCCCCGCCAGTGTATGTCTGGATGCAGTGAACTTTTGGTTCCATGACTTAAATAACAATATGTTACCGAATAACATATCAACTTTATCTATTTTCAAACAATTATTAACGAAGCAACTCAAGAGATCTTAATATGAAGAGTTTAGGACAAAGTCTCGATAATACCCGAAAACCTATAAATGCTTGAAATTACTTCAACTTGGAGTTCATGCCTCGCCAGTAAGCAGCTGGCTGCCGTGAATCTTCAGTCTCCATAATCCAGGTAATGGCTGCAGTGCACAACTGCCACGTCATAATAGATAGTCGAATATTCTCTCAACCTTGTCCATGGAGTTTCAAAAGGGTTCATGGTAATCCCATACGAGTTCTAAATCATGATAGAAATGATGTTATATGTCCTTTACAAAATAAAAAATTCTACTAGGTACTAAGAAGCAACAAAAGATCCAATAGGGAGTAGCGGTACTAAAAGAACAAACAAGGAGATTTTTAAATCTCAAACAGGAAACAAAGCTTCAAATGATAACCAAAATCTCAAATGAAAACCAAGATGGTAACAAGATTCCGTATTTGGAACATAATCTTGGATAGGTAACGAAGCATAGAAGCAAGGTATCAGATAGAGGACAAGGTCTCAAAATAAGAAATAAAATCCGTATCGGAAACATGGTTCAATAATATCTCAAATAGCCGCAAAATCTCAGTCAAAATCTCGAAGAAAAACAACCTCCAATAGTATACAAGGTCCCAAATGGAGAACCAATAACAACAAAGTTGTAATTATAAAATAAAATCTTGAATAGGAAATCTTGACGAGGAAACAAGGTATCAAATAGGGAACACGGTCTCAACGAGTTGCGAGTAAGAACTGAAGTCTCAAAGTTTAGAAAATCTTGAATATGAGACCAAATCACGAACAAAATAAAGTCTCGAAAATAGGAAACATGATCCTAAAATCTCGAATGGAATCAAGTTACGAATAAGAAAAGAAAATCAATGGGTGAATAGAAAACAAATATCCATGAAACAAGCGATACCTCAAATAGGGAACAAGATCGAAACAAAGTTAGGAACAGAACAATTTTTTTTTCAAATAGAAAATAAGCCACGAATAGGAAACGAAATCTTACATAAGGAATAGATCAACCTTTAGATTTGAAACGAAGTTTTCAAACGATGTCTTGAATGGTGAATAGAAGCAAGTATTGAATAAAAATCAAATTCCAACAAGCCCCGAATGGAAAACTGAACCGCGAGAAGAAAACAAAATTTACAAATTGTAACTAGTCTTGAATAGGAAACAAAATTCCTGAGTAGAATATCGAAAAGAAAACAAGATTACGATGAGTGGGTGGAGGAGTATCAATCAACAAATAGAAAACAATATCTTGAAATGAGTTTCGAATATCAACCAAGGTTCCAAAATAGAAAACAAGAAGTTTCAAGAAATGGTCTAGATGCTACAAGAAATTTAAGAAAAGACAGGATTGCGAATCAAGATACATGGTTTTCTCCAACCATGCAAAAGAAGCATTCTGTCTTCAGTATTCCTCCGCGACTGGAATCTCTTCAACCTTCTTCAACTTGTCCTGACGTAGACTGGTCCTTGCGGTAGTGCTCCATGTGGTTGCTGATTCTGAAAAGGTGGGTCCCTTTGCTGTAGTCCGATGCTCCTTATGCTTGTTCTCAGGCAGTACGATCAACGGCCTCCGGACAATCTTTGACTTGGTGAGTAGGCGATCCGCAGTACAGGCGTAATCTCCGTCTTTTGTTGCACTCTTTATGGTGATGTCCTGACGATGGCAGAAATTGTAAATGGTCGTCATCTGAATCTGAGTATGGATCTCCCGCTGGGGTTGAAGCGCAGAGCTCTGGCAGGAATATATGGCTGCTGGCGTGCTGGCTGCTGAGATCTTGATGCTCCTCGATCATTGTTGTTTGCAAAAACAAAAGTATAATCTTTATTTCACAAACTTTGTAAAGAATATTACAAGAATTCTGGGAAAGTACAACTATAGGAATCCGATCTGAATGACGATCGCTTTATCCCTTGGACGATGTGAACTTTGAAGACTTGAATCTCTGAAGAACGCAGCAGCACTTTGGACAAAAACTCTGATCTCTCTTGATCTTGTCCGTCCTCCGTTGAATGGAAACGAAACTCTATTTATAGAGTTCTGAAATAACTGTTTTGGGCAGTTATTCTGGAGAGCGCCTGATTGAAGTGTGCCTGTTTTGAGCACGTATGACAAACTGTGCCTGTTTTCACTCCATTATCACGAACGTGCACCAACTGCTTTAGACACGTGGCATTATTTGATTGAAATGCGCTTGGTCGTGTACAGTTAGTGGGACACGTGTTGGACATGTAGAGTGGTAGTTAGACGTTGAATTAGTCAAAGTGCACCTGTTTCAGGGACACGTGGTAAGCTCTGAATTGATGTTGTTTTGAACTGCGCCTTCTTCGTAGGCGCAATCTGCAAAGTGTGCTGAGTTTGGATAGAAGTAGGCGCAATCTGCGAAGTGTGCTTGATATAGTCAAAAGTAGGCGCAGTCTGTTGATAGCGCCTAGTTCTTTGATGTAGGCGCAATCTGTTTAGACAGCTGTCATATCTTCCTCGAACGCCGCGCCATCATAGGAATGATAGCGCCGTCTCGATCTTCGTGTTTGTCGGGTAATGATGACTCCACGTCAGCTAAGCGCGGTTTGTGAAATGCGCCTCTATGATGCAGAAATAGGCGTGTTCTGTGTTTGTCGATGAAGTTGGCGCCATTTGTTTGTAGGCGCATTCTGATTAATCTGTTGAACTTAACTTAGGCGCGGTTTGATTTTTTGGACCTACAAGACCCCCTTCAAAGTTTTCGAATTTTGAATTTTTCAAAAGTTCGAAATACTTTGAATTTCCATATGACCAAGTCAAACCGCGCTTGATATTTGAAGAAGTTGTGCAGTTTAAGGCGAGAACGGATCTTCAGGCTGAATAGGCGCAATCTGTTTAGGCGCGTTTCGTTGTAGCTGTTCGAAAACTATAAATAGCCCACAAAATCCTTCGTAAACCCTTTATTGTCTTCAAGAGTGAAATTTTTCGAGTTTTCTTTTCTGATTTTCTTTCTTCTCCGACGAGCTTTTCAAATCAACTCCGATGGCGCCTCGACGTTCGGATAAGGGGAAAGAACCCGCTCCAATTGAATCTTCAAAGAAATATGGTTGAATCGTGCGGTTCTCTTCAAATCCGAGAGCCTGGACAAATTCGTGTTTCTCGACACGAAACTGCACATCCGGCCATTAATGGTGGGTCATAGGAACGTACACTGGCTCTTCTTAGAGCTCAGTTGTATTCGCCAACTCTTTTTAGGGTTTGGTGATTCTCTAAACTTCATGTTTATGAAGTTTAAACATTCCACCAAATAGCGCCTAGAAAATTAGACTCTGTTTGTTCGATCGCGCCTAGTAACAAAGCTAGGCGCTATCGGATATAGCTTTGTCTGATAAAACAGGCGCTGTTTGTTGTTGAATGAAAGCTAGGCATAATCTGCCCTATTTGACAGAAAACTAGGCGCAGTCTGCCCAGATTCATGAATTAGGCGCAATTTAATCTAGTTGGCTGAAAACTAGGCGCAGTCTGTCTTTAAGCAGTCAACTAGGCGCAATCTGATAACTTTGTTGTGATGTTGCTCTTTTCTGTTTTGCAGTTGATATCAGGGAAGATCCCGACTTCGAGATCTTCCAAGGAACTATGTCTGAACCTGAATTCAAAGAGGACTTGTCACACGTTAAGTTCCCTCATTATGAACTACCAGTCTCGAAGAGCAATCCTGACTACTCAGGATAATGAGACTCTTCTGTGTTTGATGAACGGCCAGCCCTTACAGTCACTGGATGCAGCTATCCACAAGAAACCACTCTTCTTGTTTGGAGATGCCTTTGGCAGGGAATCTCAGCCAAAACAGCGGGTGGAAGAGAGGATTTTTAAGAAAGGTGAAAAGACTATATATTTGCCAGATATGCTTAGGAGTTTACCTCTTTCCAGATATGAGTTTGCCAGTTATCCCCGCCAAATGGCGTGGGATATCACTCCCGTTCAGCAGGCTCGGGTGGGCAAAATATGTTATAAAAAGGTGAACAACAGAGATATCTTCTATAGTTCATCTGATATTTACGCAACTCATCTCAGGGGTTTGAAACCAGGTTGCATCCCCCCGAGAATTCATCTCGTCTATTACCAGTGAGAATACCAATTTTTGCAAATGAGTTTGCTAGGAAAGGTAGGTATTATACTGATAACACCTTAAGGATGCAAGGTTTAGTCAACCCAGATTATAAACGATGGAGCTGCATTGCCAACTGGGTTTTAGAACATTATGAAGAAGAGCTTCTTAACATCAGTCTGTATGAAGCTGTTTATTCTTTAGTACATGGCTTCCCTCCAAATCCACACCTATTCCTTTCACTGATCGAAAGGTACAATTATAGGACGGGAACCTTCATGACCCCAAAAGGAGAAATCGGTTTCGCTCTTCACGAGATGAATCATATCTCCAAGCTGCCTATAGGAAATTTTCCTTATGAGAAGTATGTTCCCACTGAAGATGAATTAAACAGGCTGAAATCTGAAAATGCTGAAATGGTAGAAGTCTTTGATGAGCTGTTATGTCACTATCACATCTGTTGTTGTTATTTTGAAAGCTCAGGCTCCTGCTATCTTACTAAATGGATATCTTATCTCTTCCTCAAACATGATGATGAAGAGAAACAAATTAGTGAGAAGAAAGCTGTTGATCCGCTTACCTTTCAGCGTTTCAATGAGGAAGAGATAAATGAGTTGATGGCAAGGTTTCGCCAAGAAGATATAATAGTTAAAAATGATGAAGATTATCCTCCCCTCAAGATAGGAGATAAAATAGAAAGTTTCATGAGGATGGGATACAGACGTATGTCTAAGAAAGCCCATCTGGCAGGCTTTCTTGCTTTTTGGCTACGAAGGTATGTAGTCCCTGGAGCAAGTGCAGTCGATCGCTTCCATAGAGGTGTTCTTTTTGCTGCAGTCCGCCTAGTATTCGGTCATCGGATGGATATTTTATCGGCGATGACAAGCCGACTTAATCATAGTCTGCGTTGCTTTGTGGATGGCATGCTAAATAATAAGAAAGATGGCTTTTCTCGTATTGAAGTCGCCCATACTTATTTATTTGGGTGGCTTCTACTCCACTGTCCAGTTTTGATGAGCCCTGGCGAAAGAGCTATTGGAGGAAACTTTTTAAGAAAGTATGAAGGGTGTAGATGGAATCACACCTCCTTGATAGATTGCCGGCGAGTATTGAACCGCGGCGATAACTGGGATTTTTATTGTGTTGATCCACCAGCTGGCTACGAGTTATTGCCAGCTAATATCCTAGATTCAGTGAATACTCTACCAACAGATCCAGCTATATTCAATTGGTTGAAGTCGATTCGACCTTCACACCTCGTACATCGATTTGAAGATGAATGTATTCTTGAACCATATTTGCCTAGCCGTTTTGCACGCCAATTCGGCTATGATCAATTCTATGTAGGGAATGCCACAACATGCCTACAAGGGAAAGGATATTTGATTGATGGCGCCAGGGCTTGGTACTATTATAATGCTAAAAATACGAGGGCCGTTTTCTCAATGCCTGAGAATACAAATCATGGACCGTGAATGTTATTCACCTATTCAAGGTTTTACACTTCGGCCAATACCTTTGTGGAGACTTTTGATTTAGCACATAGCTTCGCTTCTGACAAACGAGCCAAGAAAGGAAAGCCGAGCATTCTTTATAAAGATCCAAATGACGAAGAACCTGCTGACGAACCTTTTGAAATCTCCAGAGACATGAACTTCCTTGAGGAGTTTATTGAACCCTTAAACATTTCTCTCCGAGTAACAAAATCTCCTATGAAGGAGAAGAAGAAAAGAAAAAGTGACAATCCTGTTGCTTCTCCAGATCCAAAGAAAAAGAAGACCACTGCAGAATCCCCTGAAGGAGTTACCACTAGGTCACAATCGAGACAACGGGCAGAAGAATCTGTAAGGAGTGAAGAGATAACTCCTACGTCTTTACAGAAACAACAGGGCATTTCTGCTGACCAAGAAAGTCCGGATGTGTCTCGTCAAAGAAGGCCGAATTTGAAGAAAGTGGTTAGTAGAAAATTAAGATTATTGAGTCCGTCTCGTGCTGCATCCATCCTGGCTAGTGCTGCTACTGGGCATATGATGTCTTCCCCTACTCCCATCTCTGGACCAGAACCAATAACTACAGAAGAACCAACAACATCTGATAAAGAGGTTATGGAAGTAGACACATCTTCTGTGATTGGCCAGCCTTCAACTCTGGCAATTCTTCCTGAAGTGCTTCCAGAAACAGTGTCCAAAACTATTCCGGTCGATACATCAGATCATCTTCGAACTCATGTCGATGATCCAATATATTCAGATAGCGAAATGATTGATGCATTACAGGCATGCGCTGAATACCTTGAGGATACTGTTACTGATCCAGAAGCTGAAAATACAAATGAGCCATCTGACGCTCATAAATTGAATGAAGAGAATATTGAGAGCATTGCTAATGAACCATTGGAAAAAGCACATGTCAATATTATGAATACCCCTACTAGAGAAGATCAGCCTTCACTTAGTACTTCCGATGCAGGAAGTAATCGTGCAGAGGAAGTCTCAGAAGAAATGCCAGCTCAAATTCCTCAGGAGGTAACAGTATTGGTGGATACACCATACATACCCGATCCAGGTTAAATTTCTTGAATCCTGTAGATTGTTATCAATGATGATACTTATTTTTGTAGCATATTGATTCCTTTTCTTTAATAGCTGAAGGTAATGTACACCTATCAGGCGGTTCAGAGGCGGATAGTAGTCAAGCAATGGTGACATATACTATTCCTGCGATAGGCACCCCTGCTCGAACAATGGATACTGGTAAATTGCTAGTTTATTGTTCTGAACTTCATAACTTTCTTAGAAAATTAACGCAATACGTTAACTTTCAGGAGAATAAATGAGGAGTGTAACTAGCTCGAAAATGGCTCCATTGGAGACTCCTGTCAGAGAAGAGAGCTCTACAGAGATGCCTATACCTGGGCCATCACAAGTCCAGATTGAATTGCCTCAATCAGGTAAAGCTTTAACTTTGTCGACTTTGTAAAATAAAACTTGCTAATGAGAATATTTCGCAGAAGAACCAGTCAAAGCTGCTACAAGCTCTACCACGGCTCCTCCAATAAAGATAACCCAGATACCAAAAGAAAGATCTTCTAAAATTATTGCTTTGACGACGCCATCTGTCGCAACTGAAGTTACTCCAGCAGAAACTCCCATCACTTCTGAGGCAAATAGAATCGTTATAAGATCTTATACAAACGCATTCTATCTAACACTCAAGCCGATGGTGGAGAGTGAGAACATTCCTTTCTCCAAAGTCAGGAAATCCGTAAAATATTTGATCAACGGGATTCGTGACCACGGAGATGAAGTTCAGGCCGTTTATCTGGAACATATCCTCAATGAACTTGAAGAAGTGAAGACTGCAATGAAGAATCTATCATCTGGGAATATAGATTCACTAATTGAAGAAGAATGTCAAGCTTTGGCTCGGGAAGTTGAACAGAGGAAAAAAGATCTTGAAGCATTTTTGGCAGCCTTTGCTCAGTTTACTGCTGATATGGAAACCCAGATTGAAGAAACATCTTCGAAGCTGGAGACCAATGAAGCTGAAATAGCAGAAGTTGACGAAGAAATTGCCAAGCTTCAAGAACGTCTGACTCTGGCGAAGCGGAAAAGGGAAGAGAAGGTTCTCTTAAACAAAGAAACTGCAGATCACCTCGTTGCGCTGAAGCGTCAAAAGGAGCTTAATACCAAGACTCATCATGAAGAGCTGACTGTTCGTTTTGCTAATCTAAAACCCTTTGACTTCGAGTCAACAAGGAATCAAATTAGACAAAGGATTTTGAACTCTCAAAATGAAACGATAGCTGCTTTGAAAAGACGTGTTGCAGAGCTCAGTACCCGGCCTTCTGAATAACTGAATTTTTGTGATGTCTTTCTTTGTTTTGACCAATTGTAATGGACCTTATTTTGAATGAAATGGAATGATATTTTGGATGATTCTATTTACTTGTTACATACCCTATTATAGGAGATAAGCAATATAATGAGAAAACATATTCAGAGGTACAGGACGTGATATATTTTCTTGATGTAGAAAATAACTATATTCTTTATATCTTGCTCAGAGGTAATGTGGACATGGCAAAATATAAATATCGAATATTTGTTAATTCAATAGACAACTTAGTCAGAGATAATAGGGACGTAACAAGTTGCAATAGAAAATATGTAGAACTCAAAGGTAATATGGACGTGAATTCTTTTTTTATGACAATGATGATATGATGAACGGTTGAAAATGAACCGTCAGAATGAATGATTCATCAAAAATGTCTGCTGGGGATTTTAATGAATGAACCTTTAGATTCATCGAAGGGGGGTGAACAGTCACCTTGATTCACGAAGAGTCAGTAGACTAGTATAAATAGTACAGGACTCATGAAGAATTTTATCACTGCCTTCAACAGGAAAGATGTCTTCCAACAACATGTCTAAGGAGACTGAAGTCGTGCCGAAAACCGAGAGCGTCACCGGGGAACTTTCTGCTGGAACGGAGAAGGGCGAAGGGTCGTCTGCACCCAAGCCTCTCGTCGACTCAGTCTTATCGGATCAAAAGGAGATGGGTGAAGGCTCCTCTGCACCAAAGCCTTCACAGGATATTCTCGACCTTCTGGTAGAGCCGGGGAAGACGGCGGAAGAAGAGGCAAAGAGGATAGCTTTCCTCAAATTCTTGCTGAGTTCAGGCAAATATGTCTTCGACTCCTTTGCTGATTTTGTTAGTGAGAAGGAGGGGCTTGACCCTCGTCCTAAGTTTGATAGGGATGATAGTAATCTCCCTTAATGTAATATAATATCTTCTTTGAAAAATAAAAAGAAATTTTATTTACATTGTCTGTCAAGAAATCTTTACACATTTATACATAGTATTTCTTAAGAAATTTGCCATTGATAGGCATCATAGCTATTCTGCCATCCATCTCTGCTAACTGGTAGGCACCATTGGAAAATACTTTGTTTACAACAAAAGGACCTTCCCACTTGGCATCGAACTTGCCTTTACTCATGTGAGTCATAGTCATAGGACGTCTGACTGTAAGGACCAAGTCACCTTTTTGAAATGTTCGTACTTTAACTTTGCGATTAAAGGCTTTTGAGATACGGGCCTGGTATAACTCAATGTGCTGTTGAGCCAAAAGCCTCTTTTCATCAAGTGCCTCCAATTCTTGCAATCGAAGTAGATCGTTGTTCTCCGTTGTAAGTTCATTGGCAATGGCTATCCGCAGAGACGGGATTTGAATTTCCAGTGGCAGAACTGCTTCACAACCATACACCAAGGAGAAAGGTGTACAGCCGGTAGGATTGCGAACTGTAGTGCGATAAGCCCATAAACATTCGCCAAGCTTCTCACTCCAATTCCGTTTGTTTGTGGATACAAACTTCTTGAGGAGTTTGATAATGGTTTTATTGAAAGCTTCAGCTAAACCGTTTGCTGCAGGGTTATAGGCTGTCGAAGCAATATTGTCGATGCGATGATCGTCACAGAACCGAGTGAACTTTTGACTAATGAACTGAGGTCCATTGTCATGAATGATTCGCTGCGGTACACCAAACCTGTATATCACATGGTGTTTGATGAAGTTGATGATACTGCTGGTTTTAACTTCAGCCAGAGGTATAGCCTCAGCCCACTTAGAGAAGTAGTCTGTGATGGCCAGGATAAACCGGTGCCCTTTAGAAGAAGGAGGGTTGATTGGGCCTATGATGTCCATGCCCCAAGCTTCAAAAGGCCAAGAAGCAGCCGTAGGATGTAGATATTCTGATGGTTGATGAATGAAATCTGCATAAATCTGACATGCTCTGCATTTCTTTGCGTATTCAATAGCATCGGATACCATAGAAGGCCAGTAATAGCCCATACGACGAATACGATCTTGCAATTTAGGACCGGGTTGATGCGCTCCACAAACACCATCATGAGCTTCACGTAGTATTTGTTTTGCTTCATTACCAGCAAGACAACGTAATAGTAGACCATCATAAGTTCGTCGGTAGAGAGTTTTTGTTATATAATTATAATAGAAACGGAGAGATCGTCTTCGAATGCTGGTGGCCTCTTTGGGATCCTCAGGCAATATTCCATAAACTGCAAAATCAATGAAAGGAGTTCTCCAATCTTCATTGATGATATTGACCTCAGCAGAATTACTAAACTCAATATTGTGATTATTTTCAATACAAAATAACTCTCTATTGGAAATAACAACCAATTGCTATCTTTGGACAGGAATCGCCAAGACAGCTGCAAGGTTTGCTAGAGCATCTGCTTCGGTATTGTAAGCCCGACGAACGTATTCAATATAGAAAGCTTTGAAGGAAATGGCCATAGCAATGGCTGCTTCATGATACGGAATCAAATCTTGATGACGAACTTCATATATTCCTCTAACCTGGTTAACAACCAGTTTAGAGTCACCGTATACTTCAAGATATTGGATGTCTAATTGTTTAGCCAGTTGAAGGCCGATAAGCAAAGCATTATACTCTGCAACATTGTTGGAACAAGGCTCATCCAAAGAATAAGCCCGTTGAATAGTTAATCCTTCTGGCGAAACGAGCACAATCCCTACTCCTGCTATAATAATCCCATTTGGTCCAATTCTGGAAGCTCCGTCAAAGAATAGACGCCATGTGGGAAATTCTTCCGAGATCAGATTTGTTTCAAGCGTCTCATCAGGAATCTCGTCGTAGAGTTTAGAAGTCTCAGAAACAGGATGAGCAGCTAAGAAGTCAGCAAGGGCTTGTCCTTTAACTGACTTTTGAGGTACGTAAATCATGTCGTATTGGACAAGTAAGATAGCCCATGTAGCCAGCCTTGAATTGAGAGTGCTGGGCTTCTTCATGAGTACCCGTAGAGGGTTAATTCGGGAGATGACATGGATTGTTTGACCAATTATATAGTGTCTTGTCTTTTGTACAGCGAACATTAAGGCTAAACATTCTTTCTCAACCATGCTATATCGATGTTCGGCACCGATCATAGTACGACTGAGATAGTAGATAGCCTGTTTATGTCCTTCTTTGTTCTTTTGGGCAAGTAAAGCACCCAATGAGTGATCCATTGCTCTGACATACATTAAGAAAGGTATGCCGGAGATTGGTGGCACCAAGACTGGTGGGCTCATAAGATATTGTTTTATGTCATCAAATGCTTGTTGACATTCTTCGGTCCAAACGAAAGATACACCTTTCTTCATGAGTTGTGTAAACGGTCTGCATCGTCCAGATAAATTTGAAATGAATCTCCTGATGTACGCAAGTCGACCTTGAAATCCTCGTAGCTCTTTTAGGTTGCGTGGAGGACGCATCTCGCGAATGGCTTTGATCTTCTCAGGATCTACGTGTATACCTTTAGAGGTAATAACGAAGCCGAGAAATTTACCACTAGAGACACCCAAGAATGACTTGGTGGGATTCATTTTGAGTTGATGTTGGCGCATGAGATTGAAGATAGTTCTCAGGTCTTGAATGTGATCTTCCTTCAGACGACTTTTGACAGCAATATCATCAACATAGCATTCAACAGTCTTTCTCAAATGATCTCGAAAGATAGTGCTCATGGCTCGTTGATAAGTTGCACCGGCGTTCTTGAGACCAAATGGCATCACAGTGTAGCAATAAACTCCTCGAGGAGTACGAAAAGAAGTATGCTTTTCATCGTCAGGATTCATCTTGATTTGATTATATCCAGAGAATCCATCCATAAAAGATAACCTCTCGAACCCACAGGTATTGTCAATCATGACATCAGTGATTGGGAGGGGAAACTCATCCTTTGGACAAGCGTCGTTCAGATCCCGAAAATCAATGCAGACTCTGATTTTCCCAGTCTTCTTCAAAACTGGAACAACATTAGCAACCCAGTCTGGATGTTGCTCTTCACGAATAAAGCCACAAGCGATGAGCTTTCGAACTTCTTCATCAATTGCATCCATCATTTCAGGTTTGAAGTGCCGTTGTTGTTGTTTAACAGGTTTCGCATTAGGTAATATATTCAGCTTGTGCGTAGCAATTTTGGGATCTAAACCTGGCATGTCTTCATAGCTCCAAGCAAAGACATCAATATATTCGCGAATGAGAAGAATCAACTCCTGCTTATCATCTTCGGGGAGATTCTTACTAATGAATATAGGACGGGATATACCGTTTTCTCCTACATCAATCTGGATTAGTTGATCTTCAGTAGGTGGTTCTCGTTTTTCAAACCGGAGCTTCCACTGATTGTCCATCTTTTGTATCCAAGGATCAGTTTCAGGGCTTTCTTCGAAGTCATCATCAGTAGCATCGTTGTTGATATCTGGAAATTCAACTGAGACCATGTTGGAGGATATGGCAATACGATGTACGTGACCAATGCTAGTGTCAGAATCCCATGAAACTGTATCAGAAGAAACAGTGCGTTCATCATCATCGGATTCAATTATCTTAGGAGCTGTAACCATAGCAGGAAATGTAAATACATAACCAAGGCCGAGTTTATTCTTCTTGCTAGTAACATGAATAGGGGTTCGTCTCCCTCTTCCATAGTTGAGTCCACTCTTGAAATCATATCCCATTTTACGAATGATCTCTTTAGACTGAGTGCAGTAACGACGGAGTTGTAAATGTCCCGTGTCATCGTTTTTGCAGTCTTCGGTATAAGAAAACTTTTGTTCTGGCCCTCTAATAAAGATTATTGGACTTTCGTCAGCTTTTCGAGCAGGAACTATAAAGTATGAACTATCCGTTGATTCCAATGATACATCTGTTTGGTAAGATTGTACAACTTCAATTGTGAGTGGCTTCAACCTATCTAACATATTTAAGTAACACTCAGCATGATATAACACATCAGTATACTGTAAAGGAGATGCATCTTTATTGATATTTACAACAGTGTTTACAGTAGGACCTTTAGCCTTAGCAGGCTTAGTCAAATTGATAACAAGAGGGAGAGAAGAAGAACGAGGAGGAAGAGAAGGCTTGTTACGACGAAGGTCGATAACAAATGGCTCAGAAGAGGTGAGCTCCCTTTTTCCTTGGTCAGTCATAGAAATTGTCTTCTTGGCAGGAAGTCGAATGACCAATGGTTCAGCATGCGAGGGCTTAGAGACACGCCCTTTGACAGGAATCACAAGAGTATCCTGTGACTTTGGTTCTTGTTCCTTTTTGCTAGGAGGAAGATAGATGGTTAGTGGTTCAAAAGAAGAGGGTTGAGAGACGCGCCCTTTAACAGGAATTACAAGAGTGTCTTGAGATTCAATTCCCTGCTCTTCTTCAATGTCTAAAGCCAAGACAACTTTCATGAACTCGTCTTTGTACATGCGAGCATCGTTGCAGTATGCTTCGACGCCCTTGAAAGGATGGAGATCTGCAACTTCTTTTTGGACTTCTCCTTTGTCATCAACATATTTGAAACATTGATGAAGAGTTGATGGCACAATATTATGCTCATGAAGGAATGGTCTTCCCAGAAGAGCATTGTAGGAACAACCATGGTTATCAATGATATAAAAGGTAACCTTTGTACGAAGATTGCCTATTTGGAATTTTAGGCGAATCTTGCCCAGAGGTTCACTTCTTCCTTGATTGAACCCCAGAATAGTAGTGATTGTGCCAGTAAGACTGCGTACGGGAATTTTCAAAGCATCTAACATTGTTTTAGGCATAATGCTGAGTGCAGAGCCTGGATCTATCAGGATACGATCGACCTTCATGGTATCAACGTACCCTGTGAAATACAAAGGGCGATCATGTCGATTATCTTCCAGGAGCATGTCATCTTGCGTGAAGGAATTATTTGGAATTAATTCCAACACGCTATGACAATGGAGACAAGAGAGAGGCTCTTTCTCCGGCTTCTTCAGAATTTCAAGACAATTTTCTGCCTGCAACAAAGCTTCACTTAACGTCTCTCGAGTTTCCTTAGAGAGGCGCAAGAGCTCGAATATTGACAATCTGGCAGGAGTATTGGCCAGTTGAGCCAGTATGTCAAAGTTATACGGCTTCTCGAGTCCGAGAGAAGTGGACTTTTTGAGAGCTTTATCGAAACGAACCGGTTGTTTCCCTTTATCAGTAACTGCTGGTTTAGCAGGAGGAGGAGTTGGATTAGTTGAAGATGAAGATGGTTGAGTTTCAGGAAGCGTGCCAGGAGTGGAAGATGAAGCTGGAGTTTCCTGATTCTCTGGGTATTCCTGTAAATAGGGTTTACCAGACCTGGTACCCAATAAGATCTCTTCTTCATTTAATGGTTCAAGAGAAACCATATTACAACTTTTAAACTTGCCTTTGGAATTTTTCTTTGGTTTAGATGAAGAAGAGGTGGAGGATTCAAAATCTGAGACCAGATCTGGATGAATCCACATGATTTCCCCTTTAGAAGTAGATAAAGGGACTAGTCCTTCATTTCGAAAAGGTGGAAGGTTTACAAGCTCGAGAGTGGTTCGAGGAATGGGAACTACACCATCTTCTATCTGCATTGGTGGAAATTCGCCGAACTGAACAGAGACGACATTAGCCGTCACCGTCTTTTCATCTTGTTCAAGGGTTACTGCTCCGGATTTGATCATCTCTTATATTTTTCCTTTAAGCACATAACATGCTCGAGTAGGATGTCCGATAAATCTGTGGTAAACACAATACTTAGGATGATCAGTCTTACCAACCTCTTCCGACCTTTTAGGGTCGGGTAATTGCAGTTTGTTGCTTTTTGTAAGACATTCAAAGATACCCATGATGTCATCTTCATCGAAAGAGTATTCTTCTTTAGGACGTGGTGCTCTTTGAGGTTGTTGTGATGGAATAGGTGCAGATTGAGCAACATTGACAGCCAGTGCTTCTTTGCTTCTCAAGTCAATGGCCAAAGTTTCTTTAGGAGCAGATGTATCTTTGCCTTTTCTATTATTATTCTGGCGATTGTTGTTAGAGTTTGAGCCATGATCGCCTTGGTCAGGATTCATGTGAACCTCCAATGTCTTGAATTTTTCAGCGCTGAGTTCTGCTGCCTTAGCATTGATAATGAAAGAAGGCCAGTCTTGGAATTGAGTTGCCCCTGTCCACATACTGATAATTGGCAAGAGATTATTCTTGCAAGTATCAATTGTAACAGCAGATGGAGTTCCCATTGGCATTTTGAGAGCTTCGCGACGGAACCTCTCGATAAATTGCTCAGCAGGCTCATTATTTCTTTGTTTAATTTTAATGAGGGCTGACATAGTCATGTCATTGACGCCTTCATAAAATCGTTCAAGGAACATCTGTTTGAAACCAGCAAAAGAAGTGATACATCCGTCTGGTAGACTTCGGTACCAGTCATAAGCAGCGCCAGTTAAGCAACTGACGAATACCCGAGTAAGAAGGGCATCATTAGGCTGAAGAGGATCAGTCATCAATTCAAAATGATTAATATACTGATTGGGAGATGAAGTACCATCGAACTGCATAATGGTGGGGAATTTGTATTTTGGCGGAAACTGCATTTTCTTCCATTCGGCGGGATAGGGTTGTTTAATGCCCAACCGTTATAAGCCTTCCCTTTGTGTATAGGCTTCAAATTGATTCCGCAATTGTTCAACAGCATCATTAGCATTCCCTGAAGATTGAGGATTGCTAGATTGATTAGTAATAGCCGGAGGAGGAACCGCATGGTAAGCATCACCCCCAGCACCAGTTTGGCTAAAAGTAACCTGAGCTGGTACTGTAATGTTTGGAAGAGGTGGTACCCCCAGACCAGGGTTCTGAGGAGTGGAAGAAATCAATGGTTCAGGAGTTATGACCGGTGGAGTGTGCTGAGCCATAATAACATCATGCATTTTAGCCATCATTTCGACCATAGTCTTCAATTGTTCTTCTAGTGCAACAATCCTTTGATTCTGATTGTTAGAACCAGAAGCATCTTGTTCTTCAACGACGTATGCTGTCACTTCTCGTGCCATGACAGATGACACAGTTTGTTCAGAGCCATCACTGTCGACAGCAAAGTCTGAATTACCCCCATCATGAGAAGTAGACCGATCACTGTAAGGAAGATTCCTTTGACCGATTGTTTCTCGGCTTCGAGATCGAGTATGCTAGTAAACACCATCATCTGATTCTCTAAGTCGGTCAAGATAGTGCTGGCTAGGTCTCCGGGTCTTTCCGTGCTTGCATTTTCTACCCCCAGAGTCTCTGGAAGTCATGTTGACGGAGGCAAACATTACCTCTTCTTCATCATCACTCTTTTGATCAACAGAAGGGAAAGTCAGACGCTCGAAGACAGAACGTTTGGTTGTTTGGCAACAACATTTGATAACCACTTCGTGAGGATGATTGCAATGATGAACTTGTGATTGTTTGGGAGAACTGGGGGTGATATTCCGTTTCTGCCTGAGGTGATATTCCGATTTCGTAAACGTTCGATTCCATGAGTATAAAGAGAGGTACTCATCTGATTGGCGTAATTGTCAGGATTCCTTGCCCCAAAAGGTTGATATTGAGATAAGTTAATCTTAGCATATTTGCGTTTCACAGAGGTAGGTTTTGATTGGGGTTTTTTATTGAGATATGCCCGTAAATCATTTAAACCGCCCTTGAGAACCTCAGTTTGTGAAACTTGTAATTTGCCTTGTTCGGATCGTGAAATCCGCAAATTAGGCAATTCCTGAATATTTGCCTTGGGAGTAGGTAAAATGCCTCTCTGATTAGTACGAGAACCCTTATTAAGGGGGATATTCGTACTAATAGGTGCAGAGGCACCCTCAGTTGGATCCTCCTCGATAAGAATCGAAGAAGACTTGGAAAAGGCCAGAGAACCCTTTCCATTGTTTTGAGATGAAGGGATAGCTAAAGAGCATTTCCCTCTGTTATCTTCCAAGTTTTGCGCTTGGAAAGATTGGGAGAAGACCAAGGGGCCTTTTCCTTTTGATAGAATCGAAGAAGGAGCAGCCAAAGGACTGTCCTCAGCAAACTGCGCCTGTGCAGTTTTGGGTTTCTGGATTCTGGAATGATCCGGAGCAGACTGCGCCTGAGCAGACTGCGCCTGAACAGACTGCGCCTGTTTAGTCAGGGCAGCAGATGCATTGGACTGCGCCTGGGCAGCAGCAGAAGATTTGACTTGTACTAATTTGGCACAAACTGTGTCAGAAGGAGGTTTGGTGTCAGACTGCGCCTGTTTCCCTAAGGAGAGAACGGACCGCGCCTGATTGCGAGGCAGAGATTGTGATGTTTTGGCATGAACTGTGCCAGAAGATGGGTTGACAGCAGACTGCATCTGGTTCACAGCTCTAGTCTGTTTCCCTAAGGAGAGAACAGACTGTGCCTGGTTGGCATGTTTGGCCGCAGACTGCGCCTGAACAATCTGTTTCCCTAAAGAGGGAACAGACTGCGCCAGGTTGCTAGAGATAGGCACTGGTGTCTTGGAAACAGCAGGTTGTGCCGAAGAAGTGGCAGCGTTCTTCATCAGAGAAGGAGCAGAGTTCTTGGGAGCCCACACTGAGCGAGTCTTGCTCTTGACGGAAGTCGTAGTGCGGCGAGGAGGGCTTTGTGTATTAATCATTGCTTCGTAAGCCGTTTGGTCGACTTTCACGACCAAAGTCTTCTGCGTCTTGCCGATAGACGCTGTGTCACATTGAGTTGTCACCTTTTCATCAGAGGAAAAGGTCGTCCCCAGCAGAGTCGCCATTTTGTTTGCAAAAACAAAAGTATAATCTTTATTTCACAAACTTTGTAAAGAATATTACAAGAATTCTGGGAAAGTACAACTATAGGAATCCGATCTGAATGACGATCGCTTTATCCCTTGGACGATGTGAACTTTGAAGACTTGAATCTCTGAAGAACGCAGCAGCACTTTGGACAAAAACTCTGATCTCTCTTGATCTTGTCCGTCCTCCGTTGAATGGAAACGAAACTCTATTTATAGAGTTCTGAAATAACTGTTTTGGACAGTTATTCTGGAGAGCGCCTGATTGAAGTGCGCCTGTTTTGAGCACGTATGACAAACTGCGCCTGTTTTCACTCCATTATCACGAACGTGCACCAACTGCTTTAGACACGTGGCATTATTTGATTGAAATGCGCTTGGTCGTGTACAGTTAGTAGGACACGTGTTGGACATGTAGAGTGGTAGTTAGACGTTGAATTAGTCAAAGTGCGCCTGTTTCAGGGACACGTGGTAAGCTCTGAATTGATGTTGTTTTGAACTGCGCCTTCTTCGTAGGCGCAATCTGCAAAGTGTGCTGAGTTTGGATAGAAGTAGGCGCAATCTGCGAAGTGTGCTTGATATAGTCAAAAGTAGGCGCAGTCTGTTGATAGCGCCTAGTTCTTTGATATAGGCGCAATCTGTTTAGACAGCTGTCATATCTTCCTCGAACGCCGTGCCATCATAGGAATGATAGCGCCGTCTCGATCTTCGTGTTTGTCGGGTAATGATGACTCCACGTCAGCTAAGCGCGGTTTGTGAAATGCGCCTCTATGATGCAGAAATAGGCGTGTTCTGTGTTTGTTGATGAAGTAGGCGCCATTTGTTTGTAGGCACATTCTGATTAATCTGTTGAACTTAACTTAGGCACGGTTTGATTTTTTGGACCTACAATTGTGAGCTGCGAATTGCTGGCAATCCTTTATTCAGTGAATGTGGGTCTGAATCTGCCTCTGATGATATGACTGAAGAAGCGCCGTCTGAATGTTATGATGCTTTTCTGGTCCAGGCTAGTTGCTATCTTCGTCATAAGTCTTCATGTTGCTCCTGGTCTTTAGTTTTCCATCTTGTTGTATGTGCTACGAGCTGGATCTCCCGGTTGGTGACTTCAATCAGAGGAGCCGGATCCTCAAAGACTTGGATGATCTTCAGTGGCGGCTCCATGTTCTCGATCTGCTCCTTGGTGCAAGATATGCGCTCGGTGTCGGAAAAGTCCATGGCCTGAGATTCTGGAAGTCAGAAGTCCTCTCTAACTCGAAAAATGCATTTGCAAGTCTTGATTGGAAAAGGACGGCCTGCTGGTGTCAAGGAACTCTTGAAACGACTCCGTCAACAGCGTATTACCCATGGGGATAGTAGAGGGATAGAAGGTTGTGGAAGCTCGAAACTTTCAAGTGTAGGTGGATCAATCGTTCTGGTATTTGCGTGTCTGAATCGTCTGAAAAACAGAAAACTGTTAAGATGTCCTAATCCTAAAACAACAAGTGTTTATAGAATATAAATATACCTGATATACCTGATATACCCTTATTTTTTATTTTTCCTATACTGTGATCAAGTTTCCCTAGTGTAATCAAGTCCCCCAATAGTACGCTAAGACCTAGGTACCATTAGGATAGACCTGCATGGGCCACCACTAAAAATATGTCACGACCCACTCCCGAATAATCAGACACGAGTCGGACACGCCCAGCCTTCGTCGTTAGACACGACGAAGTAAGCTGTACCAAACTAGAAAAATCTAACCAGATAATCATAAATGTATATAATCACAGCATCTAAAACGTATCCCAGAATGATCACCATAATCCACAATTCTATGTATAAATTGTACGAGTCATCAAGAATGAAGTGTACTATGAATTCTAAATCAATATCTAAAATTAAGGCTAACAGTCTAAACCTGAAACCACAAGCTAAGTCATAACCATCCTGCTCAGCTAAGATCCCGGGCTCTGGCCCATAAGGTAGAATGATATCCTGCAAGCATACATGCAACTTATCCAGTCAGGAGCGGAGCAAAGTACAGTTCTAGGTAATGAACAAGATATCATGATATGAAAGTACAAAAGAACATGGTATGTAAAGCACAAGAAAGAACATGGTGTATAAGTACATGAAAGAACATGGTATGTAAGAACATGAAAGAACATGGAGTGTAAGAACATGAAAGAACATGGTATCTCAGGAATCACATGAACTAAGTACATGGTATATCTCCTGAACATGTGTGTACAATATTTAAAATATAACTAAGTATGTGACCGGCTAGGGGTAAGCACATGAAAGCACATGAATGGTACGGCTTAGGACCCGCGTGCACGATGCGGGGTCTAAGCTAAACACACTTGAGTTGTTTCTTGGGTTTGGTCACATAAATAGTATATTTCCCCTTCCCAGGTACAAGTAATAAGAACAAGGAACATGAGCACCAGAAAAATATGTCGTGTCACAGTGTGTCATCAAGGAAGCACATGATATAATGAAATGTACAAAACCATAGAGTGTACTTGCCTTGCTCCAGAAAAGTACGGGTGATCGAGAAAGGGTGGTGGAGCTGGAAATCATCCTGTTATGATTTACAAATTGATAATTTGACAAATAAAGGTAGGTACTTCTAGTCTAGAAAAGGTCACTAACATAATCTTTGGTTTTAAACTTGCTAACTCTAACCCTACCTTTATATAAAATCAAATAGTATCTATACATATTCTAAACATGAAGTAATCTATCACCAATCCTATATTTGCATTGTAGGTATCCTAAGACAGTGAACTTGAACCTAAGTTCAGTTTACTAGTTTACTAGTTAGAGTCTAAATTTGTCTACCTCAAACATTAATCTGAAACACAAAACTCATAGGATATGGATGAATATCACTTAGACAAGAGTAATCAATGGATAAAAACTGACCAAAGTATAGAGGTAATCATCCATCCCAGTTTTACCCTTTGTAATTGAATTAGTTCCTGCTACATGACATCCCACAGCTTCAGGTCATAATTTACTGATACCCTCATATCATTAAAGTATCCTCTACTACTATTCATCCTTGCATTAAAATGGATCCTCAGCTCCCATCATTTCCTTTAAATCCAGTAAAGTTCGACCCTAACCTTCAGTCATATGTTAAACTCAACTTACTAACTATAATACACAGACTAACAATCAGTCCAATCAACTGTTCAGACCTCACAGTGCATCATAGTATGCACCAGATGAAGCCACTGCTCCACGGACACTAAATGCTACCAGGACAATACTACTAAAGGAATGGAAAGACTGTTAACTAAAGTTGGCTCAAAAATCAGCTTGACAGGGGTTGAATTAGTAGGCAGAGTAATGATCCTGGAATAATTGATTCTCCTTAAGTTATTGAATTTATCTCATGAAGTATCCCACAGTCTCAGGAACCTACTGTCATGTATCAGTAAGATACATGCTGCCCTATTATCCTCTAGTAATGCCATTCATCATGTCAACCTTCCTTAAAACCAATTAGGCTCACTGACTGTAAATTGCTAAATCACATCCACATTTATTGTAGAGACTTTTTTAGAAATCTGAAATTCGACAATGTATACAAAATTCCAATTGAACAATTTATAGCCATTAACGATCTCTAATCAGACCGTTCCTCTATAAACTTCCTGACCAAGCACTGTGTTAACAATTATTCAAGGAAACTGTCCTATTCAGGATTGATAAGTATATCAGTCAAAACTGAGACAAGGGTATAGCAACAGTACTGAATCAGGACATAAAATCAGTCTTATACCAGTCCCAATGCATTCAGATATCAGTCCAATATGAATTCAGTTATCAGTCCTATATTAATCCAATTATCAGCCCTATAGCTCATTCTCAGGTTTAGGAAAACTAGATTCTAATTTGAACATATATATAACTTAGTCCTTAGTAAACAAGAAACAGTTCAGTCCTATATAATAGTCTAACTCAGGTTATAATTAATCTTCAAAATTATAGGCATTGATACACTCTTGCAGTTTACATTCCAGAAACCATTGCTCTTCCTGCTGTCATTCCCATAGTGTATCACATCAACCATATTCAAAATTACCTATCATAACATCCCCTGCTACCACTCTATTCTGTACAGGATTCAGAAAAGAAAATACAAGATCATTGATGCAACCTTAGCCTATAGTTCACTAATCAGTCAAAAGCTCTTAGGTTTCATTTCATTCCTAGAATTCAGTCCAGAGAGACAGACATAAGGTTCAGTTCATAAGTAGAACATGAAAACTAAATCAGTCCATAGCAGGACATAACCAGTCTTCGATAAACCTCAGATTTATCATTCTGAACCAAACACTGCATTTGCAGTCTCAAATTCATCAAACACTCATCCAACTTGCTAACAATTGAACATTAGTTTATCCATAGTTGAATTGCATGTCCTGGTATGAACTGAACACTAGTCGACCCCGACCCTTGGCTGACACACACATGCTATAAATCACTATGGTAGAGAATGAGTCCATAAAGACACAAGGATAACATAATACCTGAGAATGAAAAATTAATCCTCAACGAATAAGCTTCCCTAAAGAGTCGACCACGTATCCTGAGTCTCGCTCGACAAAATCTTATACTCTGTGAAACATTTGTCGAACAGGTACCGATCAACAAAAATCAAACAGTTACTCAAACAATTATGAAAATTCTTGCATCTGAAAATAACAAAAGGATTCGAAACTACAATCGTACACTCACAATTCAAATTCGAGCCAAGCAACTGGTTATTCATAACCGATCTGATCCCCTTCGTCATCCCAACAACTAGCAATCCAGATCAAAGTATTGAAATCAAAAGTCTAATTTCTCAACAGAAGTATTTAGAGTAGATGAATGATGTCACTCACCAGAGTTCGTGATCTAGGTTGGATTAGAGAATGTGTCGATCACTCAGCGAAGAATTTTAATGATTCACCAACTCTCTGGATTAAAATCAGATCTAAAAAAACAGAGAAGATCAAAAGTGCAAATGAAGTCCCTACAAGAGTTTGAGCACTCACCTGAATGGAAGTACAGACGAGATCAATGAATTTAATGAGAAGGATCGTCGAGAATTGGAGATTTGCTGTCGAAGCGTGGTCGTCGCGCCGCCTTGTCGTCCGCAAGAGTAATTGCCATGGCCAGAGTCAGCCGAGGCCTAGTTGACGTTGTACTTGGAGTGGCTCCTTCTCCTTGTAGCTGATTGCTGGTGAGATGAGTATCACACTCAGAGAAAGAAAATTGAAGAAGAAGTTGCAACAGCAAGTATAAAGGAAATGAGCCCTTGCCGAGTTTAAATAGGCCGTTAGAGGAATTTGAAATGTAAAAAGTTTTTGGAGGGAATATTAAAGGAATTAGTAAATTTGAGATTAGCTGCTACTCCTGATATAAGGAGATTCAAACCAAGCCTATATCAAACCAATGGGCCCGACCATGGAGGCCCAGTCCACATAGGAGTTAAAACAATAATGGCCCTAACAAATTAATTCATAAAAAATTTATTAGACCAAACTAAACTTATTGCATATATTTATTTTCAAAATACTGTATTGAATTATTTTGGGGAAATGGGGTTACAAAGTTCCTCACAACGTCGCTAATTTTTAATTAAAAATCCTCCCTCGATTCATTTTCCCCCATTTTTACTCTCTCTTCTCACTTTTCCTTCCGGCACGACGGACTCTCCTCCCTCTCCAGTACGTAACTGTTAGGGTTATATACTAAAAGCATCACGTTTGTAGTAACCTTATTTTCTTAAATTTTGAATGAGAATCATATGGGCAAATATTTGCATATTGTATTTGTTGCAAGTGTTAATGCAAATGTCTGATATTCTATATTGTAGATAATATGGTGTGTGGTGTCACATAGAAGATCATATTACCAGTTCCCTATGGAGTATATAAGTAGTTCACAACCTAGATAGACTTGGACAATCTATTGGAAAGGTTGTAGTATAATCTGGTATTAGTTTATCTTGACTATAGGTTTATACTAGTACACTTTGTGAGTATTGTATAGGACAACTTGAGGTTTTTTTCTTTGTACTGACTACATAAGGAAACAAATACCTCTGTTATTATGGAAGCTTGTACTCTTAATCCGGATATAATAACATACGTGTATATACAGTGTGCATTACTTTGACTAATGAAAGAGTGAGATTCATTATGGATCAACAACCTCTATGAATTGGGTAATAATATTGTATGTATGATGGGTTGTTGATTATAAATGGAATCCATGTCCCAATACATTGGGTTGATGATGTCCCCTTAAGGAGCTCATAAGGATTGTCATGTAAACCCTGTAGGTGGATTATATCTGACATGACAAATAAAGTTGAGCGGTACTACTTAAGGATAAAAGATGTCGAATTAATATAGTTGTCATTAACTTAATTTGATCGACGAACATAAGATATCTTAACATGGAGAGCCAAACGAGCATATAATAAAAAGAGCCCATAAATATAATTTGGGATTAGGGAGGTAGTGCAACAATATCTCATTAGTGGACCGAGCTATTGTCAATGGGCCTGGATTGTGTGTTCGGGCTGAACACGGGATATCCAGATCTGTTAGGAGGCCTAACCCTAATTTCTTCTTATGGTCCATGTCGTAGCCTATATATGTCACGCCCTGCTCCCGTAGGAGCGATATTCCTCACTAAGGCATGATGCCGCACGAGACTAAGTTTCTCTCGTGCAAGGCCAAGTCCAAAAATGGTCGATTTGAGCTAGGCCACAGAGTCGCACAGAGTGTCCCCATTTACAACAGAAAGTAAAAGAACATAAGTTGGAACCAATTTAATCTCTTTATTAATAATCGAGAAGTTTACAAACGGCACTAGGCCGAGATTACAAGTCGCTTAAGCTCTCTTTCTCTCTCTCTCTGAAACATAAAAGGTGTGCCAAGTGGCTTACAAGATGGAATGATTCATGACGATGTTCCGATACATTATGTCATGTATATGGTGCTTCAGCTCCTTGCAACGCTCCAAGGCTCCAGAGTTAGCTCCGCGCCTTAGCACGTTCGAGGGAAGCTCCATACCCGACGATGTCTCCTGCATCCTGCAAGCAAACTGTGGGGTTATCAGTACATTGTTATGCACTGGTGGGGAGGCTAGCTCGTCCACAATGCTATCATTACCCAACACGTTCTATTTACTTCTGTACATCATCTATCATTAATTGTCTTGCTAATCTTTCCTTAGGGTTAGTTTTCTGTCATATCGTTGAAGCCTATCTCGTGTTATCATTTTCGAGTGTCGTATGGAATTGCATACATAACTTACCTATACTTACCGTCCGGCCTTTCCTGTCCAAAGTAAAACCATGTTAGGCAACAATTCATATGTAATAACTTAACGTAGTATCACATGAGGATTCACGTGTCAAGGGCGTGTTTCTAACTCAATTTGTACCAAGTACTCAAACATGTCGAGATATGTTATACTCTAAAATCGTTGTTCTGATGTACATGTCCACGCATTTGTTCAGTTTACTTGTTTCAATGCAAGGTCTCGCACGCAGATTGCCGCAATCGAGCCAACTTAATCTATATGCATCGATCGCTAGCTATGTGAGCCATTTGGACATTTTCTTATTGTATTCGTATTCTATCAAGCGTGATGGCTGGTACACCTTGATAGCCTTTTAAAATACCCAACCATACGTCTGGTGTGTGCCAGAGCCAACGCACAGTCCACCCGTAAGCCATGATTCCGCCTAGGCCGGCCACGATGTCGTCGTTCGTTGCCATGGAATCGTTTCACTCGTGCACGAGTTCGTCCATGACTATTTCGTATTCTTATTTATTTAGTTAAGCAGTTGGGCTGTCGAGAGCCATTGGTTATCGGCTGTCTTGAGCCATTTATCACATCAGACCGTCTTGGGCCATTTGTCTTACCAGGCTGTCTAGAGCCATAATGTACTATCGACCAAGTTGGCGGCGGCGTCCGTGCAGCACGGGTAGCGAGCCCCCGTCGCACGTCTCCATCATACCTGTCGCTAACCATTCTTTTCTTTCTTTCATTCATTCATTCATTCTTTCACTTATTCATTCATTATGCAATTTTCTGTGCGGGAATCGCCTTGGCGACCCATCGGTCTGAAGTCTTTCAATGTTTCTAACTCTAATTGGAATGACTATGTTGAGTCTTTCAGTTTCATTGTTGGACACCAGTTATTATTTTATACCTTAAGTTGAGGTACGAGTCTAAGTGACCAGCCATTTGTTCGTAGTTGAACGCATAAGTAATTCTATTCGATGTGCAAGCTGTGCGTTTACACGGGAGTGGAGTGCGGTGCGAGAGTTCGTATATTTTTCCAAGTTATTTTTTATGTTCTACACAAGCATACAAGATAGAATTATTCCCTTAGCTAGGTGCGTTGAGTCGTTTTGTTATCATGCACGGTGTTACCGATAAGTAATTCTAGCAATAGTGTCCGTATTGTTATGTGTCTAGGCTAAGCAAATATAGGCTCATCGGAGCCACCCACCTTAGCGATGTTCGTATCAGCCGAGCGATACTCCGAGCGCACCTTTGAAAGTCTAAGTCTGGATTCATCTTGACGGGCCAATACAGGTCTTGCATCGATTCGCATCGATACTTCATCAGGTCGACGTAGCTCTTCGAGTCGACGGCTCATTTGAGTCGTTACACTTACCGTTTGAATCGGCATTCAGCTAGGGCAGAGCGGGTCATTACAATATATATATATCCTCTATTCTCTGGCCGCCAGATTAAGGATCAGAAATATGAAGCTTTCTCTAAATTCGTGATTCACGTAAGGAGAGAAAGAGAGGGCTGCCAAGGAGAAGAAAATGTTGGGAGATCGTCCCCCATACGACGTCCAACTCGAGGAAGAAATACATACAGAAGATCTTGGGGTCGTCCGCTCGAGATTGCCAGGAATTATTTGTCTTCTTTCCGTCGCAGGTATAATTCGTGAACCCTAGTTTCCGCCTATGAAGGGTTAGAACACGTATTAAATCTGTTTAACTTTCTATCGATCAATACGCACACCACAGTAAGGGTCCTGGGAATCTCCAGTTCTATCAATTGGTATCAGAGCAACTTTGGATCTGTGTATTGATTGATACGTCCATGTTGTCCAATAAAACCTGCGCTGTGTAATAGTCGGTAGATGTAGATCTGTTCTAACTCGATTTTGCAAGCATCTTAGATCCAACTATTATGGTCTAATACATGTTTTTGATTGTATTATTTAAACCACAGACATGTCGTGGATATTGTTGTTGCTGTGGATGTAATTAAAATTATGAGGGTTGATCGTGCTTATTATTTGAATTTTTTAATCTAAATTATGTGTGAACTCTTTCGGTAGGCATAGGATTGATGTAATTGTAATTATTTTTCATCAATCGTGATGGCGGTGGTGGCTGTTTCTGATGTCGGACGAGATGCTGGTCGAATTCTGAATAGATCTGCGCAGCACCAGATTTTGGATTCGGATAGTTGAGGATGGAGCAGGAAAGATGACCATAATAGTTGGATATTTTTCTTTTATTTGTTGTCATTTTGCTTTTTCTGATTATGCATGTTTATTATTGTGTGGATGTTTTTTTTTGAAAAACTAAGCCTACATTAATAATGGACAACACAGACATAATATCAATTAGTAGAAAAACCCTCATTGTTAAATAACTAAGTGGGAAAGGATATTTATTTAGTATAAATCCTATGGTCTCTATTACTGGTTTGTAGGTGATTAATTATACTTGCACGTTGGCTTTAGTGCCTTCCTCCATATTGGATGAGTATAATTATGGATCACCAGTACAAACTTCCTTAGAGATAATTGTAGAAAGTTATCTAGTATGTGTTCACTTCTCCATCTGAAGGAACTCATTACAAGGTAATAGATTTATTATTAAGTAATGGTATACACTTAGATACAAATAATGGTATACTCCCCATCCGAGTCACTGCTATTATTTGTATGACCAGAGCAAGACCAACATATTAATTTTATTTGTCATAAAGTTATGTTGATATGATAGTAAAATTAATAAGAAAAACCTACTTGAACAAAGTTAAATTTGTATACGTCCACACTATCGTGGCATGCTAAATTCATGGTGTTCAATGTGTTGGTAAATTTCTTATTATTGTTTTAAGGGAATCAATATTTAATTAATTCAAAAAAAAATTCCCTACATAATTTTATTTATGTGATTCTCAGGATTTCAAAAATGGGTTCTTTCAGTCCACTTATGGTGATTCTTAAAAAAAATAAACTAACTGACCTAATTATATTGACTGGAAACATAATTTGGACTTTGTTCTGACTGCTGAGGAGTACAAATATGTACTTGTTGAGGAATGCCCACCTAAGTCTGATGCTAACTCTGATGAAGAGGTCAAAGGGGCTTATAAGAAGTAGAAAAAGGCAGATGAGATGGCAAGGTGTTATATTCTGGCATCTATGTCAAATGTACTACAACATCAACATCAGACCATGGCCACAGCTTATGACATGATGTATAACCTCAAGGAACTCTTCGAACATCAGAGTAGAGCAGCTAAGCAGTTTGCTATGAAATGTTTGATGAATATAAAAATGGCTAAGGGTACACCAGTAAGGGATCATGTTCTCAAGATGATGGGTCATCTGAATGAGATGGAGATTCTTGGAGCTAAAATCAATAGGGAATCCCAGGTCGATATCATTCTCGAGACTCTGCCTAAAAGTTTTGACAATTTCTGCCTTAATTACAACATGAACAAAAGGTTGTATAGTTTGGCAGAACTTGCGAAAGAGCTACAAGATGCTGAATCTCTCTTTAGGCAGAGTGGTCATGTTTTTGTTTCTGAAAGGCTTCTACTTCTAAGCCAAAAGGCGGTAAGAAGAAGAATAACATTCAGAAACAGGCAAACTCAGAAAAGAAAGGCATGGGACCTCAAGGCGCGGTGAAAAAGCAGAAAGACAAATGTTTCAAGTGCAAAGGGTCAGGACATTGGAAGACTGATTGTCCACTTCTCAAACAAGGGAACAAAGAAGGTATATCTTATTTACTAGTAGTTGAAACATGTTTAGCGGTATTATCTACCGATACCTGGTGTGTAGATACAGGAGCCACTAATCAAGTCTGTAATACATTGTAGGGGTTCCAGGAAACCAGACGGCTCAGTGATGGAGAGATATGCTTGTTCATGGGTGATGCTACAAAAGTATCGATCGTTGCATTAGGAGATGTTACTTTATCTTTTGGTAGAAATAAGTCTTTGACATTGAGAGATTGTCTTTATGCACCTTCACTTAGAAGAAATTTAGTTTCTGTTTCTATGTTAGTTAAGGATGGATATTCAGTTTATTTTAATGACAATATTGTTATTAGAAAGAATAAACATTTTATCTGTTCTGGTGCATTGGTTGATAATCTGTATGTCATTAATCTTATTTTGCCCACAAAGCAACTTATGGAAATGAATAATATGTCATTTAACTTAAATAAGAGAAAAGAACCTTCTTGTATGAACCAAACATATCTTTGGCACTTGCGATTGGGGCATATTAACCTAAGAAGGATTCAAAGACTGGTTGAAGATGGAACTTTGAGTTCATTGGAAGTGAAGGCACTACCAGTCTGTGAATCCTGCTTGGAAGGTAAAATACCCAAAAGGCCTTTTACGACAAAGGGGTATAGGGCCAAAGATGTGTTGGAATTGGTTCATTCCGATTTGTGTGGACCCATGACTATCCAAGCTAGAGGTGGCTTTGAATATTTTGTCACATTTATTGACGATTATTCAATGTATGGATACATTTATTTGATGCATCGTAAGTCTGAGTGCTTTGAGAAATTCAAAGAGTATAAGGCTGAAACGGAGAAACTTTATGGAAAATGTATCAAGTCATTACGATCAGATCGTGGTGGCGAGTACCTCTTTGGAGAGTTTAGGGATTATTTATCAGAGGCTGGGATTGCATCCCAATTGACTGCACCTGGAATGCCCCAGCAGAATGGTGTAGCCGAAAGAAAGAATAGAACTCTTATGGAGATGGTTAGATCAATGATGAGTTATTCGGATTTGACAGATTCATTTTGGGGATATGCCTTAGAGACTACAACTTATATTTTGAACTTGGTTCCTTCTAAGTCAGTACCTCTTACTCCCACAGAGCTATGGATTGGGCGTAAGTCTAGTCTGAAACATGTTCGCATTTGGGGTAGTCCAGCACATGTGCTGAATGGGAAAGAAGATAAGTTGGAATCTCGTACAGAAGTACGCTTATTTGTAGGCTATTCAAGAGGAACAAAAGGAGGTTTATTTTATAGTCCTAAGGATCAGAAGGTCATTGTTAGCACCAATGTCCGATTCTTAGAGAAAGACTATATGATGAACCATAAACCCACAAGTAGAGTTGTTCTAGAAGAACTGAGAGGTGAGACACCAAGTACTTCAGTACCAATAGTACAAGAGGATGAACCACAAATAACTGCATAACGTGTCACAAATGTTGTACCACAACCGATAGTGCCTCGTCGTAGTGGGAGGGTTGTGATACAACCTGATAGATATATGTTCTTGGGAGAGTTGTCAGACTTCGTCCCTGAGGAACAAGATTATGATCCCTGTACCTACAATGAAGCACTCCAAGATAAAGATTCTGAGTCTTGGCAAAAAGCAACGATATCTGAAATAGAATCTATGGATTCTAATCAGGTCTGGGAGCTTGAAGAACCACCCGTTGGTGTAAAAGTCATTGGATACAAGTGGGTCTATAAGAGAAAAAGAGGATCAGACGGTAAGGTTGAAAACTTTAAAGATCGACTTGTAGCAAAAGGTTTTACTCAAAGAGAGGGTATCGATTATGAGGAAACTTTTTTCCAGTAGCCATGCTTAAGTCTATCTAGATTCTTTTATCCATTGCAGTTCATCTTGATTATGAGATTTGGCAAATGGATGTCAAGACAGCTTTCTTTAATAGAAGTCTTGAGGAAGACATCTATATGAAGCAACCAGACGTGTTCATTGAAAAGGGCCAAGAGAATCTTGTTTGTAAGCTCAAGAAGTCCATTTATGGACTTAAGCAAGCTTCCAGATCTTGGAACATATATTTTGATCAGGTGATAAAATCCTATGAATTTGATCAATGTCAAGATGAATCATGTGTATACAGAAAGTGTGACGGAAACGTGGTGGTGTTCCTAATACTTTATGTGGATGACATCTTGCTCATTAGAAACAATATGAAGGTGTTATCTGATGTAAGGGTATGGTCATCCAAATAATTTGATATGAAAGACTTGGGAGAAATAGGTCACTTCTTTGGGATCAAAGTTCTACGAGATCGCAAGAAAAGGATGTTGGGCTTATCCCAAGCTTCCTATATTGATATTGTAGTAACTCGTTTTAGTATGTAAAATTCTAAGAAAGGTTTCTTACCTTTTAGACATGGAATTGCTCTATCAAAGGAGCAGTTTCCGAGGACACCTAAAGAGATAGAGAACATGAAGGCAGTTCCTTATGCTTCAGCAGTAGAAAGCTTAATGTATGCAATGCTATGTACGAGACCGACATCTGCTTAGCCGTAGGCATGGTCAGCAGATATCAGTCTAACCCAGGACAAAGGAACTGGACTGTCGTAAAGCATATTTTGAAGCACCTGAAAAGAAATAAAGTGTATATGCTAGTTTACCAGGCAGATAGTTTAGTTCCCTTGGGGTATACAGACTCAGATTTTCAGTCAGATAGGGATTCCAGAAAATCTACCACAGGTTATATTTTTTGTCACGACCCGTACCCATTTTTTTTAAACGGATACGAGACGTGTCCAAGCCAGCCTACGCAGCAGTGTCGACGGTAGAACGCTGTCACAGCCATGAAGATCAAAATCATAAATACTGCTCATTCACAATTAATTTAACTTACAATATTCACAAGTTTACATTTGCAAAAAAATATAAACTTGTACAACTATTTGAATGACTACAAGTCCACTATTTAGCTAGTCTCTAGGCTTTTGTCTGCAAGTACCCCTGTATCTTCCATGCTAAGTGAATCCACAGCTAACTTGAAAAATATTGGTTTTCAGTCAGGAATAGAACGAGCACAATTCACTGAATGCAATTTCAATAAATAAAAATGACTATAAAACAAAGGTTAGACATCAATCATGAGTTTTGAAAATAAACAGTAAATACGGAAAACCAGTAGCAAATAAATAGACACAAAATACTTTCCCAATCGTACAAGTACCTTTGATATGTGATCGATCTCGGGACAATTACACGACACTGTCTATACTGTCTAAAGTTACACTGTCTACACTGTCTAAAGTTACACTGTCTACATTGTATAAAGTTACACTGTCTACATCAAATAATACAATAAAGAAACATGGTCTACTTTGCAATAATAAATCACTGTTTATACTATCTAATTGCAATAAAAAATCACTGTCTACACTGTCTACTTTGCAATAATAAATCACTGTCTACACTGTCTACTTTACAATAATAAATTACTGTCTACACTGTCTAAGGTCAGATCACATATCGTTGGTACTTCACATTCCCGACTCAACAATTTATAATAGAATATAAAAATTACATAATCAATGGCCAATCAATGAAATATAGTGAAGATCAATATCGAAATGCAAACAATAAACTGTACTCGCCTGTGGTCCTTTGCTGGTGAAACCGATAGTCCAAACCACTTAGTGTGTCACAAAAGTCAACACTCGTACCACAGTCTCCAGATGCTGAAATAGACATTATCATTGTTCTCATAATAGTCAAAATAGCTAGGATTACATGTCCGTAAGTCCAATTCTGGACACAGGAGCAAAACGGTAATTTTGGGTCAAAACGGTGTCTGCCGTTGGACCCGCTTTGCACCGAAAAGCGTGTCAGAATCAACGGTCTCTAAAGTCGTTAAACTACATATATACGAATCCAGTTTTTCAATACGAACCCAACCGTATGTCCATAGTTGAATTCCGGCAGGCCGTGCACAAAATCGTCCGTTGAATCGGACCGTGGGGCCCGCAAAACGGCGATTTGATCAACTGTCTCAGAATTGGAGCAAACTTGGCATACAGGACCAAAAAAATGATACGGTCCTGCTGGCATAAGTTTTGTCTCGATCTGATGAACGTACACAAACTAATTGAGAAATTTGTACAGAGGCCGATACGGTGAATTTCGACGGATACGGATCAAATTCGTCGTGCACACGCGACCAATTTGAATTCCATCAAAGCCCACACGACCACGAAGCCGTTATGCACCTTTCAATGCTTTTGGTTCGTGACCACGTCGCCCGGATTGGCGGGACGCACGTCGTATCGAGAGGTTTTTTAATATTTTCTAATATTTTAAAACAGATTTTTCCTAAACTTCGGGATCCGATTTCTCGATGCGTAATCGATGATTTCGATTTCTGTAAACTGGGTTTCAGTGTCCTATAGGTTGTCTTCAATAATGATTCTAGTAGTTTCCTACCTTAGTCGATGATTCGACCAGAAATCGTCTCCCAAAATAGGTTCGTCAACTGTTCTTCGAACTGTCGAGAACAATATTTTTTCCCAACTTTGCATTTATTTTTCGGACTGGTCGTGGGACTATATTCAAATCCACTTATTGGGATTTCGAGAGGGTCATGTTGTCTTTCCAACCCAATTTACGGTTCATGAAATAATGGAGTATCGTGTGAAGGGTCATACCGCGAAGTTGAGTCGCTGCACTGCACCTCGTTGCTGCTAACCCGCGCCTGTGCATGGCTGATGCGCGCGCGTGGCCGAACTCCAGCCAACGGCGGCTGTCCTCGGCGGCGCACAGGGCCAGGACGGGGTCGCCCATGGCTGGGTTAGGGGTTAGGTTTTGAGTTCATGGTTTAGAAGTAGTCGATGAATTTGCTCCTAAATATGTATATATATACCTCGGTTGTAACCGAGCGGCTCTCGGTTTTGAGAGTTCGGGTCGAGCCTTCGGCTGAGCTGAGAATGCTTGGGTTTGGAGAAAAACTTGGATTGTTTTTTTTCGTTTTAGCCCCTTTTCGTTTTTCCTAAATATGTATATATATACCTATTGTTTTCTTTTTTCCATTGATTATTTGTAATAAATAAAAGAATACAACATACTCTCTTAAAAATTATCTCAAAAATTTAATATATCTTTAACAATATATAAATCACACATATAAAAAGCTTTATAAATCAGTTTATATTAAAGCCAATAATAACTAATAATTCTATTTAATGACACAACAAAAATAAATAATAATAATAGAGTCTGGACAACTAAAAATAATTAATGGTAACCATAGTAAATTTGGGTGAGCCAGTCATGATTCCACATCCATTGGTCTACAGAAACAGTCCTATAATTAATCTAAGATATCATATCAATATTAATGATATTAATATTATCCGTATATATAATTATTTTAGGAATCATTTATTCATCATATTTAAAGTATGGTAGAGGTTTACCTCCCAACTTACCTCGACATGGACGTCTCTTGTAAAACCCCCAAATTTTGTAAAAAAAATTTATTATTATTTTGGCTTAAATTGAATTTTTCTATTTTTTATGAAATGTAAATTATTTGTTTATGGTTTTTATTTATTTTTTTAAAATAATATTAATGATAGATTCTTACATGAAAATTTCCATTCTATAAATATTTGTGGGATATTCATTTATGTGTATATTATGAGGGTTAGTGATTATTTTGTCAAAAGATTTTATTGATTAGAAATAAAGAATATTTCTATATAATAAATATTTTTTTCCTTGGTATATAATATCATCTTTTTAAAATTATTTTAATATTTTATACTAGAATGATTATGAATAATATTAATATAGAAGTGTATTAAATGTTTAATAGGAATATTTTTATGTTGACTCATATTTTAGATATGTTGATATATGCATATATAAGCATATATCAAATATAGTTAATAAATGTAGATATTTTTATATATTTTAAAATATATTTTTTGACATATTTTTAGCTACTTTGAGTATATATTAGTGTTTATATATATATAATGGAAAAAAAAAGAGCTGTGGTGGTCGGCCCAAGGACCGACCACAACTCTTTTGGCCAAGGCCATCTGTCCCTTAGATTGCAAAAGAAAAAAGAAAAAAAGAAAAAAAAAAAGAACACAAAACGTGAACAGTGCCTTGCGGCACTGTTGCTCTTCCCATAAGAACTGAACCCGAGCGCCTGTGCGAATAAAACAGAGTATATTTTTTTTAAAGACTTTCGGATTTTGAAAACCCAATCAATTCTTCACCAAAATCTTTCAAACAAAATCCTAATCAGATTCTCTACTGATATGATCAAATATCAGATTGAATCGTGGATTTGAATCAAAACTTATATCGATTCAAATTCGAAAAGAAATCGGATTTAAATCTCAATATATATATAATTCGTCGAAACCTACGAGACTTCACGCGAACACCCACTTTCCTCAACCCACGACCCAGGCGAACTTCCCTGGACCTCGGCGCACCACCCCTGCCACCAGCAACCGCCGCCGGCACCGTTAACCACCGCGCAGTCGCCGAAAGACCCAGTAGGAACAGGGTCCCCTGTTCTGAGTCGAGCAGTCAGGTACCCATATTCGCACACCAATTTCTTCATCTCTACTTCACAAAAATTTGATCTATAAACTCGTAGAGGAAGCCTGCATGACCCCCTTCGATCCCCTCCCAATAGAGGCGATCCTGAAGCAATGATCGGTTCGAGAAATTTCTTCAAAAATCCCGAAAACTGAGTTTCAGAAAAATTTGCAACAGGACGACTTTAGTCCCAACCCCTCGACTTTGGAGGCCGATTGCGGTCCATCCAAATAAATTCTCAATATACCTCATGAATAAGAATTTTATACAACCTAACCATTTATAACCCCTTTCAAATAGTTTTATTTTTAGACAAGCAGTTTCTGTTTAATTTATATTCCAAAATCCCGAAAAATTAGTTTTCTAAAACTTAAAAAAATCCTGGTACGAGGTACGTCCCGACAAACCGGACGACCCCGTCGCAAACCGAAGGCATCGAAAGGTGCGTATCGACTTTGTGGACGTGTGGGCTTTGACGGAATTTGAATTGGTCGCGTGTGCGCGACGAATTTGACCCGTATCCGTTGAAGAACGCCGTATCGGCCTATTCTAAAATTTTCTAATTACTTTGTGCACACTCGTCAGACAGCGACGAAACTTGCGCTATTGGACTCGAAATATTTTTCTGGTCCTGCATTCCGATTCTGAGAAGGTTGATCGGAACGTCAAAATTGGAGGGCCGTGACCCACTCAAACGGGCGATTTTGTGCACGGCTCATCGGAATCCAAAATTGGACATACCGTTGAGTTCGTCTCGTCAAAACAAATTCGTAAACATGTAGTTTGACGACTTTAGAGACATAGACTTTGGCATGCGTTTTGGTGCAAAGCGGGTCCAACGGCGGACATCGTTTTGACCCAAAATTACGATTTTGCCCCTGTTCCAGAATTAGACTTTTGGACAGGCGTTTCCTAGGTATATCTTCTTTACCAAGAATATTTTTGATGTTTGTTTCAGCGTTCGGGAATGTTTGTGGAGGTTCCACTCCTGTAGCTTATTCTCACTTGCCGATTTCATCTACTGGACGTCGTCAAAACACCTTCCAATCACCAGGCAAGTATACCTTGCTATATTTACTGTCATATTATTTATTTTCAGCATTTATTTACTTTATTTCATATTTTTATAAACTGTACGTCCAAGCCACACTTGGGTGCAAGCGACTTTATCAGTCGTTTCTTGTTTTATTTTATTTGTTGCATGTCGACTTAGATGTAGTAGACTACCTTTCTATCGTAGGATATTCTTATCTCCATTGGCCATGACACTCACACTACACGATTGAGACATGTTGCTAGGGGAACGGCATGCATATTGACTGGCCATCTTTATGTAAGAAGTCGTGTGACGGATAGATGATCGTAACTGCTATGACTAGGGTTTTAGAGACTCAAGCAGTTACAAAACTGGACGAGTCATGGGCATGACTTGGACAGTAGGGAACATTGGGGGAGGACAGTCGCTAGTGCGTATGGGAATCCAAACAGGTAAACCACAGTCTCCGGATGGAACTGTGGCGATTTATATTTGCAGATGCCCTCTGACATTTTAGACGTTACGGCCGGATACAGATGACTGGATGCCAGTTACGTACACATAGCCTAAAATCCCACCCATGTGCATGAAAGTTGTCCTCTAATTGCACAATAGATGGTTAGAATTCCCTTTACATATTGGTGTCTAGGAGAGTCTTGTATATTATTATTATTATTCTGACAGTTCATATTAGTATGTTCTTCCTGTATCTTGTTACGTCCCTCTGAGGACCTGGTGATCTCTCCAGGTATAGACGACGAGCAGTATCCTGAGGAGTACGATTCTAGACTAGAGTCTCCATTTGCAGCTAAGAAGGTCTCGCCTTCGGAGCCTATTTGATTCTATTCTTAGTTGATGGACTTATGTAGTTGATACTCTTTTTCATATTCATTTCAGTTGATTTCTTTTCAGTAGTTCGGTAGTGGATTTGTTTTCGCCCGACAGATATTTCTCTTTATTTTGAGTTGAGACATTTGGTTTATTATTTCTCTTATTTATCACTGTGGATGAGATATAGATACTGCCTGTGACCATGTTATATTGTTATGAGCTGGAGCTCTTTTATTACAGCTTATGTGTGTATACATAGATTCCATATATTGGAGTAGTCTGCATATGCATACAGCTGGCATGTACGTATTTTCTAGTCCTACGTATATTGGGCCTGGGGCGTTACATGTTTTTGTGGTGGCCCATGCAGGTCCAGATAAATTGTTTGGTTACTTCACCGTACCAAACAAGCCTGCATATAGGAATAGAGTTTAGGAATCTCATCCACATGCTTAATCACCTTCCTTGATTTCAAATTTCGAATTCTCATTTGACTGCTTGTCTTGCATCTAGCTTGATCTTGTTCTAACGTAATCTCTATTTTCGTGCCAATAGGATGAATTTTCGTAGTGGTCGCTCTACTCCTCTCGCCATTACTGATGGGAACACCCCTGCTCAAGAAGGACCAGTGGGTCAGCCACCTATATCCCCTACCACTCCAGCGCCATCCGGACTGTAGCCTGTGATGACACCACCCACTACTCAACAGCAAGCCCCGACACCCCAAGTGGGACAAACAGGCCTCGAAAGCCCTACATCTCAAGAAGAGTACCTTCCACTCCCGCCAACCTATCCACCTCAGCTCACACCACAGATTCCACCTCCATATCCACCATCATGTCCACCACACCAGCCTCCACAGTATCCACTATCATATCCACCACATCAGCCTCCACAATATCCACCTCAGCAGCCTCCCCAATCTCTACCATCATATCCACCCCAGCAGCCTCCACAGTATCTACCATCATATCCACCCCAGCAGCCTCCACAGTATCCACCATCATATCCGCCCTAGCAGCCTCCACAGTATCCACCACCATATCCACCCCAGTATCCACCACAGTATCTACCTCAGTATCCTCCCTCATACCCACCACAGTATCCCTTTCCATATCCTTCATATCTACCACAGTACGGGCCACCGGGTGTCCCACAGATCATGCCCCAGATGCCATACATGCCCCCACAGCAGCCCATACCTCAGGCTGGTAGGACTACTACAGAGCAGATCCTCTAGAGCTTAGTACAGGCTCAGATGCAGCAGAGCGAGACTATCAGGAGGAGTTTGGAGACAACACTGACCCGAGCACACCAAGCCTCCGTGGATACTATCGAAGGGTTCCGTAACATGAATCCTCCACACTTCAAAGGCACTGAAGACGTCATTGGAATTACAAATTGGCTGGTGAAGACAAAAAATCTTTTGAAGGCTTCCGAGTTGTCTGTAAACCTATGGATGACGGCAGTTAAATTGCAGTTGGAAGGAAATGCTTATGATTGGTGAGCCGCAGAGGAGAGACGGCTGGGAGTTGATCAGACATGGGAAGAATTTAAAGAGTTGTTCAATAAGAAATTTTTCTTCGACACTGCCAAGGACGCACTTTATGACCAGTTCCTACATCTAGAGCAAGGAAGCATGACAGTTGATGAATACGACGCCGAGTTCAGTCGATTGAGTCGTTTTGCTCCCGGATTAGTTTTGACAGAGTTGGAGAAGGCCAAGAGATTCCATAAGGGATTGAGCATAGAGCTTCAACGATACACTAGTTCCGAGTCCCGAGTCTCACAGGCAGCAGTATTGGCCGAAGCAAGGACTCAAGAGGCCATAAATAAGAAGGCACAACAACGACGATCTGTTTCAACCGTTGCATCAGCGAAGACGACACCAGCAGGACCCACTCGACATCCAGTGACGCAGCAGCAGACTAGAGCTTCCCCACAACCAGTGAGGGAATTACCCACATGTCATTATTGCGGTAGGAAGGGGCATTTCCAGAGGGATTGTCGTCATAGGTTGGGATTGTGTATGGCTTGCGGGTCAAATCAACACCAAGCTCGAGATTGTCCTTTTGGACGACAGCAGATGCAGGGAGTAGCATTACCAGCACCAGGAGGAGGAGCACCACGCCGGCCAGCAGCTATTGGATATCGTAGGGGCAACCAAAACTCGGGACAAGTCTTTAGTATGATCACCGCGGGGCCACCAACCCAAGGAGCCATAGAAACAGGTATGACGTCTTAGATAAATTACCATTGCATGACCACAATCATAGAATGACTTAGAAATTTTATGATATAAATCTTGATAGTTATAGAAACACGAGGGTATCCTATCTAGTTAGAAACCACCACCGCAATCCTTGTAAGTACTATGATTTGTTCCACTCCCTCGTATCGTATGTCAACGTAATGTCCTTCTAAAATGCGGAGGCTCGAAGGCGACATACACAACTGTTTACCTTTTTTACACAAAAATCGTTACACAATTTTCGCACTCTATTCTTCCTCCGTCTTGCACTTCGTTTCCACAGATCGTGCGTTATTTTTATTTTGAGGACGAAATTCTTATAAGTTGGGTAGGATGTAAAACCCCCAAATTTTGTAAATTTTTTATTATTATTATTTTGGCTTAAATTGAATTTTTCTATTTTTTATGAAATGTAAATTATTTGTTTATGGTTTTTATTTTTTTTAAAATAATATTAATGATAGATTCTTACATGAAAATTTCCATCCTACAAATATTTGTGGGATATTCATTTATGTGTATATTATGAGGGTTAGTGATTATTTTGTCAAAAGATTTTATTGATTAGAATAAAGAATATTTCTATATAATAAATATATTTTTCCTTGGTATATAATATAATCTTTTTAAAATTATTTTAATATTTTATACTAGAATGATTATGAGTAATATTAATATAGAAGTGTATTAAATGTTTAATAGGAATATTTTTATATTGACTCATATTTTAGATATGTAGATATATGCATATATAAGCATATATCAAATATAGTTAGTAAATGTAGATATTTTTATATATTTTAAAATATATTTTTTGACATATTTTTAGCTACTTTGAGTATATATTAGTGTTTATATATATATAATAGAAAAAATAATAATAAAAAAAGAGTTGTGGTGGTCGGCCCAAGGACCGACCACAACTCTTTTTGGCGAAGGCCATCTGTCCCTTAGATTGCAAAAGAAAAAAAAAGAAGAAAAGAACACAAAACGTGAACAGTGCCTTGCGGCACTGTTGCTCTTCCCATAAGAACTGAACCCGAGCGCCTGTGCGAATAAAACAGAGTATATTTTTTTAAAGACTTTCGAATTTTGAAAACACAATCAATTCTTCACCAAAATCTTTCAAACAAAATCCTAATCGATCCTAATCAGATTCTCTACTGATATGATCAAATATCAGATTGAATCGTGGATTTGCATCAAAACTTATATCGAATCAAATTCGAAAAGAAATCGAATTTAAATCTCGATATATATATATAATTCGTCGAAACCTACGAGACTTCACGCGAACACCCACTTTCCTCAACCTACGACCCAGGCGAACTTTCCTGGACCTCGGCGCACCACCCCTGCCACCAGCAACCGCCGCCGGCGCCGTCAACCACCGCGCAGTCGCCGAAAGACCCAGTAGGAACAGGGTCCCCTGTTCTGAGTCGAGCAGTCAGGTACCCATATTCGCACACCAATTTCTTCATCTCTACTTCACAAAAATTCGATCTATAAACTCGTAGAGGAAGCCTACATGACCCCCTTCGATCCCCTCCCAGTAGAGGAGATCCTGAAGCAATGATCGGTTCGAGAAATTTCTTCAAAAATCCCGAAAACTGAGTTTCAAAAAAATTTGCAACAGGACGACTTTAGTCCCAACCCCTCGACTTTTGAGGCCGATTGCGGTCCATCCAAATAAATTCTTAGTATACCTCCTGCATAAGAATTTTAAACAACCTAACCATGTATAACCCCTTTCAAATAGTTTTATTTTTAGACAAGCAGTTTCTGTTTAATTTATATTCCAAAATCCCGAAAAATCAGTTTTCTAAAACTTAAAAAAATCCCGATACAAGGTACGTCCCGATAAACCGAACGACCCCGTCGCAAACCGAAGGCATCAAAAGGTGCATATCGACTTTGTGGACGTGTGGGCTTTGACGGAATTTGAATTGGTCGCGTGTGCGCGACGAATTTGACCCGTATCCGTCGAAGAACGCCGTATCGGCCTATTCCAAAAAATTTCAATTACTTTGTGCACACTCGTCAGACTGCGACGAAACTTACGCCATTGGACTCGAAATATTTTTCTGGTCCTGCATGCCAAGTTTGGTCCAATTCTGAGAAGGTTGATCGGAACGTCAAAATTGGCGGGCCGCGACCCACTCAAACGGGCGATTTTGTGCACGGCTCATCGAAATCCAAAATTGGACATACCGTTGAGTTCGTCTCTTCAAAACAAATTTATAGACATGTAGTTTGACGAATTTAGAGACGATGGACTTTGGCACGCGTTTCGGTGCAAAGCGGGTCCATTGGCGGACATCGTTTTGACCCGAAATTATGATTTTGCCCCTGTTCCAGAATTAGACTTTTGGACAGGCGTTTCCTAGGTATATCTTCTTCACCGAGAACGTTTTTGATGTTTGTTTCAGCGTTCGGGAACGTTTGTGGAGGTTCCACTCCTGTAGCTTATTCTCACTTGCCGATTTCATCTACTGGACGTCGTCAAAACACCTTCCAATCACCAGGCAAGTATACCTTGCTATATTTACTGTCATATTATTTATTTTCAGCATTTATTTACTTTGTTTCATATTTTTATAAACTGTACGTCCAAGCCACACTTGGGTGCAAGCGACTTTATCAGTTGTTTCTTGTTTTATTTTATTTGTTGCATGTCGACTTAGATATAATAGACTACCATTCTATCATAGGATATTCTTATATCTCCATTGGCCATGACACTCACACTACATGATTGAGACATGTTGCTAGGGGCACGGCTTGCATATTGACTGGCCATCTTTATGTAAGAAGTCGTATGACGGATAGATGATCGTAACTGCTATGACTAGGGTTTTAGAGACTCAAGCAGTTACAAAACTGGACGAGTCATGGGCGTGACTTAAACAGTGGGGAACATTGGGGGAGGACAGTCGCTAGTGCATATGGGAATCCAAACAGTTAAACCACAGTCTCCGAATGGAACTGTGGCGATTTATATTTGCAGATGCCCTCTGACGTTTTAGACGTTACGGCCGGATACAGATGACTGGATGCCAGTTATGTACACATAGCCTAAAATCCCACCCATGTGCATGAAAGTTGTCCTCTAATTGCACAATAGATGGTTAGAATTTCCTTTACATATTGGTGTATAGGAGAGTCTTGCATATTATTATTATTATTATTCTGACAGTTCATATTAGCATGTTCTTCCTGTATCTTGTTACGTCCCTCTGAGGACCTGGTGATCTCTCCAGGTATAGACGACGAGCAGTATCCTGAGGAGTACAGTTCTGGACTAGAGTCTCCATTTGCAGCTGAGGAGGTCTCACCTTCGGAGCCTATTTGATTCTATTCTTAGTTGATGGACTTATGTAGTTGATACTCTTTTTCATATTCATTTCAGTTGATTTCTTTTCAGTAGTTCGGTAGTGGATTTGTTTCCGCCCGACAGATATTTCTCTTTATTTTGAGTTGAGACATTTGGTTTATTATTTCTCTTATTTATCACTGTGGATGAGATATAGATACTGCATGTGACCATGTTATATTGTTATGAGCTGGAGCTCTTTTATTACAGCTTATGTGTGTATACGTAGATTCTATATATTGGAGTAGTCTGCGTATGTATACAGCTGGCATATACGTATTTTCTAGTCCTACGTATATTGGGACTGGGACGTTACATCTATGGACGCACTGTCCGACTACATAGGCTTGTGCTAGGTTCGGGCTGAAATGGCAAAACCGGTTCTTCTGCAAGCCATAAATCTTAATAATAAAATAATTAAATTATTTATATGAGTCAAGTCGCAACTTGGCCTGGTTTTCCTAGTTAGGGAATCGCTATGGCTCGGCCTCCCCTACCAGGGCTAATACACTGGTCAAAGCACGCCATTGGGCTGTCTGTGCCACGATTTCTAGTCACTGTGTACACCAAAACCCCATCATGGCTAAAATCATCTACCGTAATAATTAACTAAATAATTATTTATAAAAATTCTAAAATCACCATTTAGTTCAATAAATAAATAAAATATATTATAAAAATTGGGAAGAGGGGTTACAAATCTACCCACCTTAAAAATAATTTCGTCCTCAAAATTTAAGGGAAGAGTCCATCCGCTATGATAGAAGACGGTTTCCATTAGCTATCATCTATTTTCATGGTCATTTCGTACTACGAATCCTTGAGAATTTCTATCCACCTTAAATCGCATGTCACTAAACTTTATAATCATCCAACTAATTTCTAAAATTGCTACCAATAGATATCTACTGCTTATGGCCACTATAATCCTCTCATATCTATCAAACCACCCAAAATCTAACATGCAACAAATTTACACAAGTAGGTAAGAAATATTGCTAAATTCTAATAAGCGTGACCATTCGTCACTCTGAAATAGGAAGGACGAGAAGATAAGGAAAATAATCGAGAGCATCTATGAAGTTTCAAGAGCGGTAGAGTGTATTCAATGATGCAGACAGAAAGAAGGTTTATAAACCATTGACTTATTGCTAAATTGGCTACTCTAGTCCAGTCACTTGCTAAATCAAGGACCCTTTGTTTCCTAGAATGGCTTGCAATCCGTGCAATACAGAAGTTTCGTTCTCGAGATTTAATCTAAACAAGGTTCCATAATAGGACGGAATTTGAGAAGTCAAGATCGTGATCTTTTTCGTGGTTATTTAAACACACGAGTAAGAGATATAAATGTAATACCAGATCGTATCACGACTTCCAGGTAGATGGAATAATGGTTACGAATGACTTCTCATTCTAAGGGGAGACTACATATTAGGTATAGGGAGCTATTTCGAATAGTTCGGTTTACAGTCCAAAAATAGTGGTACGTATGGATGGGTTTTACTCGATCTTAATGGGTTCCCTGATTGGATATCAATCGCTGGTTGGATGAACCTCGGATTTCAGTCTATATTGACTGGACAAGATTCGAATCATAAAACTATTCTACTAGGTTAGGGTAACCTAGAATAGATTTCGATCCAAGTGGTTGAACTAGTTGCCAGTCAGGTTGGGTACGCCAGGTTCCTAAAGCTAAAAAATGCGTCTTCAGTAACTTTGGTGTTTAATTAGCACGATAAGATACAATTGAATGGCACACTAATTTCATGTGCATAGTGGGCTTCGAGTAGGTCACAACCATATATTGGGTCAAAATGTTCGAGTCGAGGTTGAGTCTCTAATGGAAGTCGAGAAGCATACTGGTATTATGGTAAGGGTTATAGCTAGTCCTTTCGTCGTGAAAGTCGTACTATAAAAATAGAGTACAAGGGAACGTGCTTGAGTAGGACATGATATACTTAGATGAAGGTGGACTCGTCTAAATCTTGCATATGAAATTTGTTGGAAGGTAACAGCTGGTCTCGTGCTCCGAATATTAATGACACGGCCTGGGACACAAAATGATCTAAATAGAAAGTGGGAGTCCATGAGACACTAATTATCATCCCAATAAAAATTATTCTAATCAATCGATAATCCTCGTATCTCCCAAAATTTTAGAAGGCTTACAGTCTACTCATCTTAGAATCTAGGACAGGGTTTTAAGAATAATGAGGTTAGAAAAATTTCCAAAGTTCGGGTATTGTACCTCGACTCTTGTTAATAAAGAATAAGGCATGGCGTAATAGAATACGGTAGATATAAGTCAAATCAAGGATCGTTCCTCAATAACTGGAAAACGAGTGTGTATAATGACACATGGTGACAGAAATAGAAAGATCTACTCGTCTATGGTATACAAGAGTAATCGACGGGGTAACCAACTCTAAGGCACATTATATGAAAAAGATTTGTAATAACTGAGTCGTAAAATTCTATTGACGTCAAGCCTGCCAGACTATTGTCACAAGAGTTCTTGGGGTATGGGCTTAAGGGTTGCTAGTTAAAGCAAGCTTCAAGCAATCAATTAGAGACTCACAATAAATTAGTTTCTTGAGAATAGATAGTCTCCTAGGTTAACATTTGGACTATGGGTAAAAACCTAATCATTCTCAAATTCAAAAGGCTAGAGGGCCCCAATAGTAGTTTGAGGATTGAGAGGTGAACAAGTAACTCAAGGCAAGGTTCTCGTCACATGGCTGGCCGATGGTAGCTACACTTGCGTATACAACTATCATAGCCATGGAGAATACTATGTATCTCTCTACCATCACGAGCTTTCGTCTTTCCAAATCAGTGAAAGACAAAAACAATAAAGAGTTCAAGGGAGATGTTACTGAATACAATTTCGTGATTCAAAGGCGAACATATAGTTTAAGAGGAATTGTCAAAGCAGTCGCGGATGAGACCATAGGTACCTCGACATCTCAATCCACATGGGATAATCAAAGAGAGAGCGAACCGAGTGCACTACGGTTGATCAGATCGTAATACATCGATTCTGATTAGACAATATGTTAGTAGGCGTCCATACTGTACATATGTCTTAAATCATGCTCGATAAAAGAGTAAGCTTGCAAAACTAGGCTGTAATAGCAGCGTTGGTTAAGATAGTCAAATATAATTATACCAGATTTTTGAAAGGAGGCACAGGTAGTTCGAGTTTTGTGAGAATCAAAACCTTACCCAGTGTTCTTGCTTATACAGTCTTCCCACTATCTTCTTATCCATAAGGCCTTGGTTGACTAATGGGTTATGGACCTCTATATTCTATATTCCAGGTAAACCTATTAGCGTCAATCAATTACCTCGTCAATATATCACAAGGACTACGGAATGCAAGGTCGGGAGACATGCTACCCAACTTACAAAACTTCCACTAATATTGGTTTCAGATCTTTTGGGACATACATGGCATTTTTCTATCCTCTATGGTATCCTAAATTTGTAATCATGTCTGAAGTCATTTCACCGAGAGTTATACCTTGCCCGTATACTCGTACGATGGTAAACTGTAAAACCCCTAAATTTCTACTACGATTTTTTTTAAATATTTTAAATTTTTATTTTTACTTCATATTTGTACGTCGCGTGCTAATTTGCATTTTTCGTACCTTCTCGTCGAGTGCAAATTTGCACGAGGAACATATTTTTAGAAAACATTTTTATATAGCTCTCAAATATCAGGTGATAAATAATTTCATTTATTTATTGATTGATTTATTTAATTGTTTATTTTATTGCTAAAAGTCGCACAAAATATCCCATTGAGTTTTTCCCAAAAATAATTTATTCAATTATGGTAACGATATTATAAATGTTTACTTGCAATTACATGAATCTAATTCATGTATAGATTTAAATATCTAATTTTTGAAATTAATATTATGCTAATTTTTACAAATTATAAGAAGATAATTCTAAACTTATTTTTATGAATTAAAGCGATATTTGATTTATTGGATAACTTTAAAATGATTTTTTGATTAAATATACGATTATCTAGCTTTCGAAAGGATATTGTTGTTTTAAATTAAAAGTTATTTAATTTAGATTTGATTTTTGAATTATCTAATTAGGGAATTTAAACATCCCAAAATTTATCCTAATGGGAATTCCTACATCCTATAAATAGGCAGGTACTCCTCCATAAATTCCTCACATCCACAAATTCTCCACCAAAATATCCATCGTGCATCATGTCCGTGTCGTCTTTTCTTCTACTATATTTTTAGTACAAATACATTCTGCATTCGTGTCCGACAGTTCCGGACACCGACCCGTCCCGTGTCTCGCAGGACACGTGTACAGACTCCATCATCTTCCAATGTCTGAGCTTCCTGTCTTGACTCTGCAGACCCGCTCTTCTCGCAGCACCGACAACACTTCCTGACGCAACCACCACCCTCCACCATTGTCCTAGCCACCTTTCTGACCACCTCTGCCACAACGAAAATCACACCACCACTGTCATCGCCACCATCCGCCACCTCCACCGTCGGAAATTGCAAAATCCCAAAAGAGAAAAATTGAGAGAAATAGACCCTAACCTGTGCCGCCACCGCAACATCCCGGCGCCGCCATGGCCGCCTTCCCGCAAACACCAGCCGGCGCGCCACCACGCTCTTCCCGCCAGCCCGTGACCGTAGCGTCGCCGCCACCCCCCAGGCTCGTCGCCGGTGCCTGAGAGCCGCCCGCCTCTGTAAACCCTCATCTCTCTTCCTCCGACCATCGATGGCCGCCCGCTCAGCCGCCTCCTCGCGCCGACGTCTCCGCCACAGGACCGGTGAGCTTCCGCCCGGCGTGCGTTGAAACCCCTCCAACTGCCGCCCGCCGCTCCGTCTTCTCCGCCGACGACGGAGTTTTCCCGCGGTAAGCCTCTTCTCTCGTTCCTCCACCCTTCCCATCTCTCTCTCTCTTAAATTCGTTAATTTGGGATGGGAAGAGTATTAGTAAAGTATGTTATTACTTCTCTCTCTCTTTCTGTCTTACTGTATAAGTTGGGAGAAAAGTAGTTTTTATTAAAGTTTATAATATTATTATTATTATTATTATTACTTTCCTTTTCTCTCTTACTGAATCAAAATTTTTGGGAGATTGGTGTGTTAGGATTTTTTTACTTATTATTAATACTGTTAATATTAACTTTATTATTATTATTATTATTATTATTATCATTATTATTATCGCTATTATTGTTTATTATTATTATCATTATTATTAGAAGGAGGTTGGATTATATAGTTTTTATTTATTTATTTAATTATTATTATTATTTTTATTATTATTATTATTAGATTGTAAACTTTATTATGGTTATTGATATGGAAAAGATATTTAGATAATAGTTTTCAAATTATTAGTATAATATAATATTTGTCTTGGCCTAAAGTATATTACCAAAATATTTTATGGTATTCTAGAATTGAGTTTTATTTATTTATTTCTAAAATAAAAATTAAATTATAGTTTTGACCACAAATAATTTTTCTAGATTATGATTTTTATATTTTTCTAAATAAAAGTAATTACCAAATTTATATACGGATTTCTAAGTAATTATAAATATTTGCGAAAGTATATTTAGACTAATAACAACTAGTTTCAAAAATCGTATAAAATACTTTCTAAATTTATATATGTATCCATTTCCACAAAACTCTCCTCGATTATCACCATTAATCGTGTCTAATCATCCTTCCCTATTTTCTCGTGATCTCAAACCTTTACACCTCGGCCGTAGATATTGGACTATTTGGAGCATGTCAGAATACTGCACTATGCCAAGCGATATATCAGGCAAGACACCTTGCCTTTACTGTTTAAATTCTTGCTCAATATCATGCATGCTTTTTCTTTATGTTGTTCTTTCAAAACTATATATATATATGCAAATTATTATATTTTATACAATTGGCTTAGAGTTAAGGGACCATCGTATGTTTAGTGCATCTTATAAACTGTCACGATGTGTCACGGATTGTGTGTGAGTTGTGAGTCGCATATAGATGAGGACTTACGTGCTGACTGATCATTGGTGCGTACAGGCCGTGCGTTAGGATATAACTGTCAATAGATTGTGTAGAAGACTTGGCGGTTATTAAGGATTAAACTGTGTCGTGGAGACGACACATGTATAGTATCATTGGAGGGAGGGGACAGTTATTAGCGTAGGGGCTACATTTTATTTTTACACACATTTTGGGTCGAGGGTGACTCTCATGAGCACTACCTTCTGTCCAGGACCGATAGTGACTCGGATGAGCGCTACTTACTGCCACTCTTTATTTACTCTGCTGAGCCTACAGCCCCTGCGTAGAACGTTGTCCTCAAAGTGCATATCACATAGAATGGTTAGGAACCTTTACTCATGCATACTTTTCTGTTGAGCTTTATTTATTCAGTTTATCGGCATGATATTATGTGTCTTGTTACGTCCCTCTGAGGACTTGGTGATCTCTCCAGGTGTGTTTCATGATTTCTTGCAGGTGCGCTAGCTAAGGCCATGTCTTTCTTTCTTCGTGACGATTGCTCTTGGACTCGCCATTGCTCTCGTTGCTCAATTCTTTCCTTGTATATTTTTTTCCATATTTAATTTAGTTGGTAGTGGATTTGTCTTCGCCCAACTATTGTGTACATGAAAAACTCAAAGTTGCTTTTATATCATTAATTATTTTTGTGGATGAGATTTAGTGCCTTGGTTATTACATTTTACAGTTTATATATACATACAATGGTCCATATACTTCGTATGTATACAGCTGGCATGATTACGTTATAGTCCTACGTATTTTGGGACTGGGGCGTTATATATTTTTGTGGTGGCCCATGCAGGTCAAGTTTGCCGTTTCGGTTACATGACTGTACCGAACGGGCCTGCAATATAGGATTAGAGTATAGGAATCTCATCCACATACTTGATCACCTTCCTTGACCTTCCTTGAATTCCATATTCTGACTTCCGTGGCTTCCCTTGATTTTTGCATCTTGCTTGAACTCTTTCTACCAACCCCCTATCATCTCGTGCTTAAACATGGTTAGAAAGATGACTACACTACTATGTACTTATTGGTCAAACCTATGGCTAGAAGGATTATATTGACAAATAATATCCATTGAGGTTATATTTGACTATGAGGGCATTTATTTTTCCTAGAGATATGATCTTAAGGATTATTTAATTTCAAGTTAGGTAGTAACATATTACCGCCTTCAAAGGATAAGTTAGAATTTTATTATTATAAGGTGGTATACACAAGAGGATAGCTAGATCGAGAAAACAAATTTTTTTGAAATGGTGAAATAGTTATGATTTATTAGGGATATGAAATCGATTGAGAAATAACTTAAATTTTTATATTGTGATGCATGATTTACGGTTTGGATTGTAATATTATAAAGTTTATCTCGAGATTATTTAAGGAGTTTTAATTATGATTTTTAGACAACTAGAGAAGACGAAAGTTTAGTTTGAGAGAGCTTGAGGTTTAAAATTGAGTCGTACGATTTATAAGTTTATTTAATTTTGAGTTGAAGAAATGATGGTAAAATTTTGTTTAAATATTTGGAGGATATGAAAGCGACTTTGAAGGAAAATTTTAAATTTTAAATTGTGTCATACGATCTATGATTTAAGAAGCTATTTAGATTTCGAGTTTAAAAGCCTTGATTATGGATATTTAAAATTTTGGTAAAAAAATATATATATTTAAATTGAGCCACATGATTTGCGATTAATGAAATAGGCTAAGAGTTTATCTCGAGGTACCTTTGAGAATTGGAAAATTTTAAAAGTGATAACTTATTATGAAAGTTTAGTTGTGCCGCATTAGATATGATGAAGGTTACTTGGAATTTATTTAAAGGAAATTAAACTTTAAGTTATGATTAAATACTTGATGGAGTATCTTGAGATTTTATTTCGAAACTTTTGAGGAACTTGAAATTTGAAATTAGATCATATATTGGTAGAGGATCAAGAAGCAAGTAAGTCACCCTAATGGGATACAAGTATTCCTCATTAATTGCCATGATAGTTGTATATACTCGCGTGTAGTTAAGTCATCTGCCAAACTTTGTGATGATATCTAAATCTTGACTCACTCGACATTTCCTCAAATCTAGATTTTATTGTGACCTTCTAACCATTTGAAACTTGAGAAATGATTAGATTGTTCCTTGATCGTACTTCATCTAAGTGGCTATCATATCTCTAGAAACTGTATCCCTAACTTATTTTACCTTGATCTACTAGAATCTGAATTATCTTTATTTCATGCTTTTAACTTGTTAATTATTTCGTGCGTTAATTATTATCTCATGAACTCCCACTTTCTGTTTTAAATTCTTTTGTGTCCGTTATCGTGACTTGGATATTTGGAGCACAACACTAGACTTTTCCATCCAACAAATTCCATATGCAAGACCTAGACGAGCCTCCTTCATGCAGACATATCATGTCCCACTAAAACACGCCCCCTTGTACTCTATTTTTATGATGCAAATTTCGAGTCAAAATGACTAGCTATAAATCCTACCATAATATCATTGCCTTCTGAGTTTAGTTAGAAATCCAATCTCGACTCAAACCTTTTGACCAATATATGATTGTGATCTACTTAATTTTCTAGATGCTTAACTTGTGTTCTTCTTGATTGCTTAACCCTTGTCCTTTCATTTTTATATTTTTATTACGTTTACCACGACCATTGCATCTAACCGTACTTCTTTCCAAATTGTTTGCTTCACTCGTTGAGGATTTCAATTAGTTTGTGCAACTTTTTTCCTTTTATAATTTCCTTGTTTAAAGAATAGGAACTGGACCATGACACCCTTCGGTTATACATAGCTAGATTAGAGAACTCATGGAGAAGATAAATAGTTTAGTTGGTTAAGGTGATCATACGATTACAAGGTATATGTGAGATTTGACATAAGTTAAATATGTATGAACAACTATTAGATGAAATTGAGGAATGTGGTTTACGAGAATTAGTACTTCTCGAAGCGAAAAAAAACTCTTTGGTGATTGATATGTATTCTTATTACGACGAGATGATTTCTACTTTCGACCAAATTGATTTAAAAGTTATTGAATTTAAATTTTGAAGAGATTATGAAAGACGAAATTTAGCCTGCGGAAGAAGAGAGATCAATATATATATGTATGTTGGAAGATGAAGATTAGAGATTTATTGAATTGAAGGTTCCCGAAATTTTTGAATTTTTATTATGAAATATTAGATTTAAAAATATATTTGGAATCAAAGTGTTGAAAGTTGATATTTAAGAGCAAGTCTCAAATGGAGTAAAGAAGAAAATGAAATGCGTTCAAGGAAATTTCAAATTTGGTAAAATATAAAATTTGAGAAGATTTGTGAAGAGCTAGTGATGATAAAAGCGTTATTGAAAGTGGTTAAATTATTAAAATTGACGATCTTGAATGTAAATATTGGGTTATTGATCAAAGTTTGAAGCACTGGAGGTTGTCATCTATTTACGAGATTGCACATTTGTAAGATAAATGTTATCTTCGATCCAATTTAGATACTGAATGAGATGTCATGCATGCGATCACTTTCTATTCTAAACCCGTGATTTTATTCTCCCAGTCCTCCAAATTGTAATTATTCCAAACTGCCTATTTTCATTGGATTCTGTTTTCGACTCCTTGCTTAAAATATAGTCATGTTTTTGCGTTTAAAAACTCTCGTATCTTTCCCAATCCTACCTATCCTAGTTACTCCTAAATTTCGAGGACGAAATTCTTTTAAGTTGGGTAGGATATAAAACCCCTAAATTTCTACTACGATTTTTTTTTAAATATTTTAAATTTGTATTTTCACTTCGTATTTGTACGTCGCGTGCTAATTTGCATTTTTCGTACCTTCTCGTCGAGTGCGAATTTGCGCGAGGAACATATTTTTAGAAAACATTTTTATATAGCTCTCAAATATCAGGTGATAAATAATTTCATTTATTTATTGATTGATTTATTTAATTGTTTATTTTATTGCTAAAAGTCGCACAAAACATCTCATTGAGTTTTTCCTAAAAATAGTTTATTCAATTATGGTAATGATATTATAAATGTTTATTTGCAATTACATGAATCTAATTCATGTATAGATTTAAATATCTAATTTTTGAAATTAATATTATGCTAATTTTTACAAATTATAAGAAGATAATTCTACACTTATTTTTATGAATTAAAGCGATATTTGATTTATTGGATAACTTTAAAATGATTTTTTGATTAAATATACGATTATCTAGCTTTCGAAAGGATATTGTTGTTTTAAATTAAAAGTTATTTAATTTAGATTTGATTTTTGAATTATCTAATTGGGGAATTTAAACACCCCAATACTTATCCTAATAGGAATTCCCACATCCTATAAATAGGCAGGTACTCCTCCATAAATTCCTTGCATCCACAAATTCTCCACCAAAATATCCATCGTGCATCGTCTCCATGTCGTCTTTTCTTCTACTATATTTCTAGTACAAATACATTCTGCATCCGTGTCCGACAGTTCCGGACACCGACTCGTCCCGTGTCTCGCAGGAGACGTGTACAGACTCCATCATCTTCCAATGTCCGAGCTTCCCGTCTTGACTCTGCAGCCCCCGCTCTTCTCGCAACATCGACAACACTTCCTGACGCAACCACCACCCGCCACCATTGTCCTAGCCACATTTTCGACCACCGCTGCCACAACGAAAATCACACTACCACCACCACTGTCATCGCCACCATCCGCCACCTTCTGTCACGACCTGTACCCGGTTTTCGGACGCGAGCTCGTGAGCAAGCCAGCTACGTATCGAGCGGACTCCAGCCCGACTCGAGTACGTATAAGCTGTCAAGGTCATGGTATCATATCTAATCTAAACTATATCGCAATCCACATGAATCATATAAACAAGAATGAACAAGTATGGGTCATGGTCTGCAGCCCATTAACATATTGTTCGATTAGACTCCAAGAATGATGTGAGTCTATAAATAAGCAGAATATATCATGGTATGGAATATAAAGTACGAAAAGATAATAGAGAATATCACAACCAAATACCTGTATCATACATCGCAATCCTCTACCATTCTGCTCTGCTAACTAACTCCATGCAGTCGCTAAACCTGAAGAGATCATCAGGTCCTCAGAGGACTAGCAAGATACATAAAACATGACTATATAACAGTTTAATCATGTAATAATATAAACAGGGTGTAAACAGGAACTAGACAGGAGACTGACAAGTGGCTACTGACAAGTAACTATGAACTCGGATACGGGATCAAGTATGCATAAATGAACTGGTGGTAGATCAATGGACACCAACCCTCGCCCCGATTGTGGACTCGCAGGTCAGTTTCAAGACAAGTCACCCTCGCCCCGATTGTGGACTCGCAGGTGCAAATGACAACCCTCACCCCGATTGTGGACTCGCAGGTGCAAAGGACAACCCTCACCCCGATTGTGGACTCGCAGGTTGTTTCAAGACAAGTCACCCTCGCCCTGTATGTGGACTCGCAGGTGCAAAGGCAACCCTCGCCCCGATTGTGGACTCGCAGGTTGTGGAAAAAACAAGGAATAGCAGTTCACTCACATATACTTGCAGACACGACTCAGTCAAGACACAGGTGAAGATACGACCCGAACCAATCACGATACACGAGAGAACCAATCCAATACAAACTACAAGGCTAACCATGTACATAGACTATATCTATACCAGCAAGTACGATATACGAATCACATGTAAATAACCAACTAGTAAAACTATATAATAATAGAAATATGCATGTAAATAAACTGTAGAGGGAGGTAAGGTATACTTGCATGGAGGTTGCACGAAGATCCAATAATATACCGTTAACTGGCAAGTCATACAGTCCAAGTCATCACAACTGTCTCTGAAAGCTGATCGATTGGATCGACAAACGATCGGTCGTGTGACGAAAAATTCTGTCACGAATATTGGATCGGCGCTGTCGTTCCCTGTTCTTAGCGTGCGCGCGCTGTGCTGTCTCCGCGCGGCCGTGGCCGACTCCGGCGATGCCTGGCCGCGCCCGACCGCTTGTGCACGCGCGTGGGGAGGGGGTGGGTCTGGTGTGAAGAGTTTGTGTGGTCTTCATTAGGGTTTGGTATGTTGTTCTCAAAACTCCTCCTCGCGTTTTATACACACTCTCGAGAAAGGTCGGGCTTGGCCGGCTGTTTGCTGAGTTTGCCTGGCTTTGAAGTGGCCGGCTGGGCTTTGGGTTCTAGTATGGGCTGGGAGGACTGGGATTTCCTTTTTCTTTTTTTCTTTTTCTTTTTTTTATTTCTTTTACCTTTTGACCATATATATATAAATACATTCATATATAATATATATATATATATATATATATATATATATATATATATATATATATATATATATATATATATATATATATATATAAATATATATATATATATATATATATATATACACACACATACGCACATATAGTAGGTATACTTATCTTTACATACACACACTCCCATATTTATACCTATTTGCACATATAAGCATATATAATATATTTTTATATAAACAGACACGTATATGTATACGTATATATATCTGTATATATACCCGTACACACGTACATCTCCATATTCTACTATATATCTATATATATCACAAACTCAATATAGACAATAAAATAGCTTAAATATAAATAGTATTCATAATGTAGAATTTGTGTACTAATAATTACATTTAGAAAACTAAACATATATGTATTTATATGTAAGCCTAATTTTCCTATATTATAAATATACTTCTATATATAAACACAAGTATATATATATAACTTAGATAAATCCCATAAAGCCCAAAATATTTGTTAAAGAGATTTATTTACCATATTTTCAAACAAATTCTATTTCTAATAGCAATCTCAATAATATGTGTGTATATATATCAACCGTTTCCAAATTGCTTTCTAAATTACTAAGGTAAAATGCCAATACAACCTACATCTCCATGGTCGTCTCTGAACATACTACCCAACTACGTGGTCTTGAACTTGGTTCTGGTCCAGTCCGGACTAACCCTGTACAACCGGGTCACCTAACAGTCAAATAATATTACTGATAAATTTATAGTGGTCATGTCGCAACTTAGCCAGATTTTTCCTACTTATGACATCACTATGGCTCAGCCTTCCCCTACCATGGCTAAACACTAGTCAAAGCACGCCACTGCACTATCCGTGCCATGATTCCTAGTCACCTTGTACTCCAAATCTAAACCATGGCAAAAATCATCTACCGTAATAATTAACTAAATAATCATTTTAAAAAAATCTATAAATCACTATTTAAATCAAATAAATAATAATAATTAAAAAAATAATTCAAGGTTTCCGGGAAGGGGAGCTACAAATCTACCCACCTTAAAAATAATTTCGTCCTCGAAATTCTAATTTCTAATTATTCCTAAAAATTCAAAAGGAAGTCTACTATTATCTAAATCTCCTTAAATTTAATTACTCAAAATAGTTTACATCCTTCCCCTAGTAATTTTGTAACTACGAAATCTCGAGGACTTCTACCCACCTTTGGTCACACTACTCCTCAAAATACGGTCACTAAAGTCTTATGGTCTTCTAACTAGTTGCTAACCATTCTACCGGCAGTTATCTAGGCATATGGCATCTATACTCCCTCATATCTATAAACAACCCAACATTCAATAGTCAAGCAATATCGTACTTTAATTTAGGAATTTCTAATGAATCCTAGACAGCACGATCATTCGTCACCTCGGAAAAAGAAGGGACGAGAATCAATGGTACAAGAAGGCAAGGAAGAATAATCGAGAACGAATTCGAAATTTCAAAGACGGTAGAGAATTTCTAGGAGAATTTTCAAGGCAGAGTGGATTGAGATTTCTAAGGTTTAGTCATATGCGCAGGCTCGTATCAGTACAGTTACGTAACAGATACGATATGCTCTGACCTGCATGGGCCACCACAAAAACTTGTCACGACCCGCACCCGGTTTTCGGACGCGAGCTCGTGAGCAAGCCAGCTACGTATCGAGCGGACTCCAGCCCGACTCGAGTACGTATAAGCTATCAAGGTCATGGTATCATATCTAATCTAAACTATATCTCAATCCACATGAATCATATAAACAAGTATGGGTCATGGTCTGCAGCCCATTAACATATTGTTCGATTAGACTCCAAGAATGATGTGAGTCTATAAATAAGCAGAATATATCATGGTATGGAATATAAAGTACGAGAAAATAATAGAGAATATCACAACCAAATACCTGTATCATACATCGCAATCCTCTACCATCCTGCTCTGCTAACTAACTCCATGCAGTCGCTAAACCAGAAGAGATCACCAGGTCCTCAGAGGACTAGCAAGATACATAAAACATGCCTATCTAACAGTTTAATCATATAATAATATAAATAGGGTGTAAACAGAAACTAGACAGGAGACTGACAAGTGGCTACTGACAGGTAACTATGAACTCGGATACGGGATCAAGTATACATAAATGAACTGCTGGTAGATCAATGGATACCAACCCTCGCCCTGATTGTGGACTCGCAGGTCAGTTTCAAGACAAGTCACCATCGCCCTTATTGTGGACTCACAGGTGAAAAGGACAACCCTCGACCCGATTGTGGACTCGCAGGTTGTTTCAAGGTAAGTCACCCTCGCCCCGTATGTGGACTCGCAGGTGCAAAGGCAACCCTCGCCCCGATTGTGGACTCGCAGGTTGTGGAAAAAATAAGGAATAGCAGTTCACTCACATATACTTGCAGACACGACTCAGTCAAGACACAGGTGAAGACACGACACGACCCAATCACGATACACGAGAGAACCAATCCAATACGAACTACAAGGCTAACTATGTACATAGACTATATCTATACTAGCAAGCACGATATACGAATCACATATAAATAACCAACTAGTAAAACTATATAATAATAGAAATATGCATGTAAATAAACTGTAGAGGGAGGCAAGGTATACTTGCCTGGAGGTTGCACGAAGATCCAATAATATACCGTTAACTGGCAAGTCATACAGTCCAAGTTATCACAACTGTCTCCGAAAGCTGATCGATTGGATCGACAAACGATCGACCGTGTGACGAGAAATTCCGTCACGAACATTGGGTCGGTGCTGTCGTTCCCTGTTCTTAGCGTTCGCGCGTTGTGCTGTCTCCGCGTGGCCATGGCCGACTCCGACGATGCCTGGCCGCGCCCGACCGCCTGTGCACGCACGTGGGGAGGGCGTGGGTCTGGTGTGAAGAGTTTGCGTGGTCTTCATTAGGGTTTAGTATGTTGTTCTCAAAACTCCTCCTCGCGTTTTATACACACTCTCGGGAAAGGTCTGGCTTGGCCGGCTGTTTGCTGAGTTTACCTGGCTTTGAAGTGGCCGGCTGGGCTTTGGGTTCTAGTATGGGCTGGCAGGACTGGGATTTCCTTTTTCTTTTTTTCTTTTTCTTTTTTTTATTAATTTTACCTTTTGACCATATCTATATAAATACATTCATATAATATATATATATATGTATATATTTTTGACCATATCTATATAAATACATTCATATAATATATATATATATATATATATATATATATATATATATATATATTTTATATATATATATATATATATAAAATATATATATATATATATATATATATATATATATATATATATATATATATATATATATACACAATTATATATACACTCAATTATGTATAGACATAATACTATATACGTATATATATATATACACATACGCACATATAGTAGGTATACTTATCTTTATATACACACACTCCCATATTTATACCTATTTGCACATATAAGCATATATAATATATTTTTATATAAACAGACACGTATATGTATAGGTATATATATCTGTATATATACCCGTACACACGTACATCTCCATATGCTACTATATATATATCTATATATATCACAAACTCAATATAGACAATAAAACAGCTTAAATATAAATAGTATTCATAATGTAGAATTTGTGTACTAATAATTACATTTAGAAAACTAAACATACATGTATTTATATGTAAGCCTAATTTTCCTATATTATAAATATACTTCTATATATAAACACAAGTATATATATATATAACTTAGATAAATCCCATAAAGCCCAAAATATCTGTTATAGAGATTTATTTACCATATTTTCAAACAAATTCTATTTCTAATAGCAATCTCAATAATATGTGTGTGTATATATATCAACCGTTTCCAAATTGCTTTCTAAATTACTAAGGTAAAATGCCAATACAACCTACATCTCCATGGTCATCTCTGAACATACTATCCGACTACGTGGTCTTGAACTTGGTTTTGGTCCAGTCCGGACTAACCCTGTACAACCGGGTCGCCTAACAGTCAAATAATATTACTGATAAATTTATAATGGTCATGTCGCAACTTGGCCAGATTTTTCCTAGTTAGGACATCACTATGGCTCGGCCTTCCCCTACCATGGCTAAACACTAGTCAAAGCACGCCACTGCACTATCCGTGCCATGATTCCTACTCACCTTGTACTCCAAATCTAAACCATGGCAAAAATCATCTACCGTAATAATTAACTAAATAATTATTTTAAAAAATCTATAAATCACTATTTAAATCAAATATATAATAATAATAATAATAAAAATTCAAGGTTTCCGGGAAGGGGAGCTACACCTCCACCGTCGAAAATTACAAAACCCCAAAAGAGAAAATTTGAGAGAAATAGACCCTAACCTGTGCCGCCTCCTCAACATCCCGGCGCCGCCATGGCCGCCTTCCCGGGAACACCAGCTGGCGCGCCACCACGCTCTTTCCGCCAGCCCACGACCGGAGCGTCGCCGCCACCCCCAGGCTCGCCGCCGGCGCCTGAGAGCCGCCCGCCTCTGTAAACCCTCATCTCTTTTCCTCCGATCGTCGATGGCCGCCCGCTCAGCCGCCTCCTCGCGCCGACGTCTCCGCCACAGGACCGGTGAGCTTCCGCCCGGCGTGTGCCGAAACCCTTCCAAATGCCGCCCGCCGCTCCGTCTTCTCCCGCCGACGACGGAGTTTTCCCGCGGTAAGCCTCTTCTCTCGTTCCTCCACCCTTCCCATCTCTCTCTCTTAAATTCGTTAATTTGGGAATGGAAGAGTATTAGTAAAGTATGTTATTACTTCTCTCTCTTTCTGTCTTACTGTATAAGTTGGGAGAAAAGTAGTTTTTATTAAAGTTTATAATTTTATTATTATTATTATTATTACTTTCCTTCTCTCTCTTACTGAATCAAAAATTTTGGGAGATTGGTGTGTTAGGATTTTTTTACTTATTATTAATACTGTTAATATTAACTTTATTATTATTATTATTAATTATTATTATCGCTATTTTTGTTTATTATTATTATCATTATTATTAGAAGGTGGTTGGGTTGTATAGTTTTTATTTATTTATTTATTATTATTATTATTATTATTATTATTATTATTATTATTATTATTTTTATTATTATTATTATTATTAGATTGTAAACTTTATTATGGTTATTGATATAGAAAAGATATTTAGATAATAGTTTTCAAATTATTAGTATAATATAATATTTGTCTTGGCCTAAAGTATATTACCAAAATATTTTATGGTATTCTAAAATTGAGTTTTATTTATTTATTTCTAAAATAAAAATTAAATTATAGTTTTGACCACAAATAATTTTTCTAGATTATAATTTTTATATTTTTCTAAATAAAAGTAGTTACCAAATTTATATACGGATTTCTAAGTAATTACAAATATTTGCGAAAGTATATTTAGACTAATAACAACTAGTTTCAAAAATCGTGTAAAATACTTTCTAAATTGATATATGTATCTATTTCCACAAAACTCTCCTCGATTATCACCATTGATCGTGTCTAATCATCCTTCCCTATTTTCTCGTGATCTCAAACCATTACACCTCGGCCGTGGCTATTGGACTATTTGGAGCATGTCAGAACACGCACTATGCCAAGCGACATATCAGGCAAGACACCTTGCCTTTACTGTTTAAATTCTTGCTCAATATTATGCATGCTTTTTCTTTATGTTGTTCTTTCAAAACTATATATATAGATGCAAATTATTATATTTTATGCAATTGGCTTAGAGTTAAGGGACCACCGTATGTTTAGTGCATCTTATAAACTATCACGATGTGTCACGGATTGTGTGTGAGTTGTGAGTCGCATATAGATGCGGACTTGCGTGCTGACTGATCATTGGTGCGTACAGGCCGTGCGTTAGGAAATAACTGTCAATAGATTGTGTAGAAGACTTGGCGGTTATTAAGGATTAAACAGTGTCGTAGAGACGACGCATGTATAGTATCATTGGGGGGAGGAGACAGTTATTAGCGTAGGGGCTACATTTTATTTTTACACACATTTTGGGCCGAGGGTGAATCTCATGAGCACTACCTTCTGTCCATGGCCGATAGTGACTCGGATGAGCGCTACTTACTGCCACTCTTTATTTACTCTGCTGAGCCTACAGCCCCTACGTAGAACGTTGTGTCACGACCCGCACCCACTGTGAGGGTACGAGAACGTAACAACGCCCAGCCTACGCCACAGTATCGGTGGTAGAACGCTGTCCTAGGTCACAACATCTAACAATATACATCTAAACAGTTTACACTCCCCGAATGGGGGTGACATAGCAGTAAAACTCAATCACAACTAAGGAAGAGATAGCACGATATGAAATAGAACTCAAGGAAATAAATGGATGAAATAGTCTAAGATAATCCCAGCAATATCCAGAAGTACATGGTCTCAGATACAGAATGAAAGAATATATACAACTCTGAACTCCAAATATAGTCTAGCTAAAACATGTCTCAAGACTGCATAAAGTAAGATAAGCCTAACTAATCTAGTCTAGGCAATCGGGGTAATATCCTCAGCTAGAGCTGGGTCCTCCTGAGGGGCCAGCTCGCAGGTGTCATCTAAGGCTGCCCCGTAGTAAGTGTCCAGGCAAGCCTTCTCCTCATCCTCTGTAATATTTTCAACAGGTCCAGTCAGGACAGGAGCGAGTACAGTACATCTCAACAGTTCATAGCAGGTTAGAAGATATAATCATGCAGTAAAGTAAGATACAAGTACTGAAAGAAGTGCAGTATGTAAACAGAGAGAGAAAGCTGTAATAGAAATATCTACTATAAATAGAGAACTATCATGCGACTAGTGAGTCAGAGTACAACATAGACATGTAAATGGCATAGGAGATTCTGATGCTACACTATGGAAGAGATTCCGATACAACACTACTTGGATAGTATTCACATGTCTACTTATACTCCCCCGTACCCCCAATCAGTACACAAGGATCCAACCAAGTTATGTTATGATTCCACGCAAAGCCCCCGAAGGGTAATACATGGAAGTCCCAAAAATGGGGATTCTAGGAGATTCTAGGATACCCAGTGAATGGGATAAGAGATTCTAGGAGACTCTGTGATCATAAGAGTATATGTCACAAGTGATCGAAGAACCTGTAAAGCATAGTGATACGACATGTAAGTGAAACGCACAGAACATGTAGTACCCGATGCTCCCTAAGGATAACATCTCAAGAAGGGATCCGTATAGTACCAACCCGTGTGACCAACGTGACAGTACAAGTAAAGTAATCTACTGCAGGAAATAATTCTAAGCAGGATATAAAATAATCAGAGAATGTACTCACCTGTATCTGAGTGTCCAATATGAAAAGTACCGTCCGAGGAGTGGTGTCTGGCTCCTAATCAGAACAGCACAAGTCACAACAAGTCTAAAATGGTAAAATAAAGTTCTACTATGCATTCTACATGATTCTAGGCCAATCTAGGCCAAAGTCAACTCTTGGTCAACTCTGGTCAACCCTAGAAGTCAAACTAGGTCAACCAAGTCCAATTTAGGTCAAACTGGTCTACACTAGACTACATTAGTCTGTATTAGGTCACTATGGTCTAAACAAGGCTATACTAGCCTACCTTAGCCTAATCAAGCCTAGTTTAGCACTCCTACACATACACAATGTCAATCTAGCATCACACTTACACAATTAGATATTCCTATACATTATTTATTCACAATACACTATTAACTTATATAGGCAACACAACTTTACATTATATATAGATACATACATTGAGTTAACATAATATATACCTAGGCTAAGTACAACCCCTATAACATTAAGCTAAAACATAGATATATATATATATATATATATATATATATATAGCTCACCATGCATATATATAGGCAACATTACATATATTATATATGTATACATATTATACATAAACTTACTATGTGAGACTAGGGGACTTATATATAGAGAGAGTGTATACAAGTGTAAACTGTCAAGAGGAAGAAAATGTTGTGTGTGTGCATACTTTGTGTGTGCAGGAAATACAACAGTGAAGAGAGGGGGAAACATGTGTGTTAAGGAAACCAAAAGTGTGTGTGTGTGTATGTGCACAGGAAAAATAGTGAGTGAAAAGGAGTGTAAACAGTGGACCAACAACTCAGTTAAGCAACCCAAATTCCCAGATTTCATGCCACATATTAGAAATAACCATGGCATTCATTAACACAATTCAGTTAACATGAACATCAAAGCTCTAGATGAAAACTCAGTATTTTCACCCTCAATCCATTTCCAGATTTCAAGTTTTTAGTTCAAATCTCAGTTAATATCAAAACCCAGCTTTCCTATGTATCAATTGAACAACACACTTGAAAGGAAGATAGGAAATCAGTCCATAACAAAACCTGAAAATGCAAACTGGTTATCCCAGTTTCAGTTTTCCTTCTAATTTAATTTCGAATTCAATGGCTCACCAATCAAAACCAATTTGACATACAAGTAGTCTACCTATAGGAGAAACAATATAGGAAATAAAACCCAACATATTAGCAGTATTAAATTGGTTTAAACTGGTGACAAGTTCCAGTTTTCAAAACTGGAAGAAACAGGAACTGATACTTGGTCTCAGAAATTGGAAACAGATGAAATACCCAAAAACATATTAAAATTCAGATAAAAAGGTTGGTAATGATCCTACACATTATTCATGTGTCACACAACCTGTCCGTGTCCACCAAGATGGACACAAACGTGTCCAAACACGAATGACACAACCCAGTGCACACACAGTGAAATCCCCGTACGTCGAGGATTTCTCCCTCGATACGCCACGTGGGCCCACGAAACTTGACACGTGGTGTGTCAGTCACTGCCCCAAGTGGCGTGTTAAGTTTCGTGTCAAACAAATATGTGTCGTGTCCGCTACAGACCCCGATAGGCAGGGGAGCACTGTAGCGGTGCGCGCGGTCGTGCACGCACGTGTCCAAGTCGTGAATCCGATACAAAACGACACTGATACTACCACAGCAGATCAAAAATGCCTAAGCAATCATGAAACTAAATTTCCTATTCAAAAGCATCCTAGAAACTAGGTCGAAGCGTTCATTGGGGCATTTTGTCAAACACATAGGATTAGTGACTGATACGTGTCCGATACGGACACGTACAGTGCTCAAAACCTAGGTTTACCTATTCCTACAGCTAGGTTAGGCCTAGGGGTCCCTAGATGTGGAATAATAACAGAGTTTCATTGAGTATTAAGAAAGTTACCTATAGTTGCACAATCCTCAAAAAGACCCAATAGAGAATGGTTCTCCAAGCTTCAAAACTCCCTCAAATTGTCCCATACTTGTGATGTGACTCCACAATCAATAGGGGAACAGTATTTAGAGTGCTATGGAGGAAATCCCAATGAAAATAGACCTATATTGAATGATCTATGGAGAAATGAAGTGTAGGCTTACCTTGTCTTGAGGAAAGAATCATAAACTATTGGAAGGAGGCTCAAATCCCCAAAATAATATTATATAGGAAGGGGGACAAGCCTTGGCCGGCCACTAGGTTTAGGTTAGGGTTTCTAGGTGGTATCCTATGGCTAGGAATGAATCAAGGGGTATTGAGTGGTCTAGAACAAAGGGTTGTTTCCTAGTCCTAAACAAACTCACTTAATCTTAACTAACTTGACTTAAACCATAATCCAACCCATCTAATTCTCCAAATGGCTAACTAAAATTAGTTATGACCAAACTAGGTTAGGTCCAATCTGGGTTAGGCTAACCAAACCACTCTGGCAACAATTTAAATAGGATTTAATCACACCATTAAAATAATCATTAAAAATTCCTAAATAAAATATATGAAATTCAAATAAATTCTAATAAATTTAAATAACCCCAAAAATGACAAAAATACCCTCACACTAGAAATGTGGTAGTGACACGTTGTCCTCAAAGTGCATATCACATAGAATGGTTAGGAACCTTTACTCATGCATACTTTTCTGTTGAGCTTTATTTATTCAGTTTATCGGCATGATATTATGTGTCTTGTTACGTCCCTCTGAGGACCTGGTGATCTCTCCAGGTGTGTTTCATAATTTCTTGCAGGTGAGCTAGCTAAGGCCATGTCTTTCTTTCTTCGTGACGATTGCTCTTGGCTTCGCTATTGCTCTCGTTGCTCAATTCTTTCCTTGTATATTTTTTTTCCATTTTTAATTTAGTTGGTAGTGGATTTGTCTCCGCCCAACTATTGTGTACATGAAAAACTCAAAGTTGTTTTTATATTATTAATTATTTTTGTGGATGAGATTTAGTGCCTTGGTTATTATATTTTACAGCTTATGTATACAAACGATGGTCCACATACTTCGTATGTATACAGCTGCCATGATTATGTTTTAGTCCTACGTATTTTGGAACTGGGACGTTACATAAACCCTTGGTTTCGTGATTCAGATGTGATATCCTATCAGATACTCTACCTGACACAAGGGTAACTATGATCAAAGAGGACCACTAGTCATAGTTTTAGTAACATTCTATAACCTATATTTTCTTAAACTACTTTCAACTCTAGGGGCCGTGTCTCGCCAGTGGACTGCTGGCTGTAGTGAATCCATAGTCTCCATAATTCAAATAAATGGCGACAGTGTGCTGTTGTCCTGCCATTATGCGTTAACTAACATTCCTTTAACTATATCTGAAAATATTCATGAGCTTCTAGAGAATCGAACAAGTTGACCATGAACTAGAGCGTAAGCATTTGTCCTATCAATCACAATCCTTAAAATAAAGGATTGAACAGGAAAGAAATATCTGAGGACAAAAGAAATACAATATTCTAATATCTATTCCATGTGTATTCAAACCACAGAGAAAAACTTTTGGATCGAAACTAACTCGGGTCCGTATATGGATAACCTAATCAGAAATTATATAATAATTCTTAGGGCAAAATAGGAACAAAATAGGCAATTCAGATTAAGATATGAGGATGATATCTCAAGGGCAAGGAGAAGAAATTGAACCATTTATCAAGGTTAGACCATTAACTCTATGAAGCCCTGTCTCACCAAGCGAATAACCTATCCGCATAGGATCATATAGTCATATCAAGAGGTAATAGTATACCTATGGGGATCTAAAAAACTATCAAAATTAATAACTCCTCACCTAAATTGCATGGCTTAGACTACCCATCGGTAAATTTGTATAAGGGACTCCTAGTCCTAGTCATTCTCTTAAATTAAATTAATCCTAACTCGTGAATGAGCATTTTATAGTCGCAGGCTCGCAATAGTACGACTAACTTGAGTACTATCACGAGTTCGCATGATTTTCGAAAACAGACCTACATGGGCCACCACAAAAACTTGTCACGACCCGTACCCGTTTTTTAATAAACGGATACAAGACGTGTCCAAGCCAGCCTACGGCGCAATGTCGACGGTAGAACGCTGTCACGGCCATGAAGATCAAAATCACAAATACAGTTCATTCACAATTAATTTAACTTACAATATTCATAAGTTTACATTTACAGAAAAATATAAACTTGTACAAATATTTGAATGACTACAAGTCCACTATTTAGCTAGTCTCTAGGCTTTTGTCTGCAAGTACCCTCGTATCTCCCATGCTAAGTGAATCCACAGCTAACCTGAAAAATATTGGTTTCCAGTCAGGAATGGAACGACCACAATTCACTGAATGCAATTTCAATAAATGAAAATGACTATAAAACAAAGGTTAGACATCAATCATGAGTTTTGAATAAAACAGTAAATACGGAAAACCAGTAGCAGATAAATAGACACAAAATACTTTTTCAATCGTACAAGTACCTTTGATATGTGATCGATCTCAGAACAATTACACGACACTATCTACACTGTCTAAAGTTACACTGTCTACACTGTCTAAAGTTACACTGTCTACATTGTATAAAGTTATACTGTCTACATCAAATAATGCAAGAAATAAACATGGTCTACTTTGTAATAATAAATTACTGTTTATACTGTCTAATTGCAGTAATAAATCACTGTCTGCACTATCTACTTTGTAATAATAAATCACTGTCTACACTGTCTAAGGTCAGATCACACATCGTTGGTACTTCACATTCCCGAATCAACAATTTACAATAGAATATAAAAATCACATAATCAATGGCCAATCAATGAAATATAGTGATGATCAATATCGAAATACAGACAATAAACTGTACTCGCCTGTGGTCCTTTGCTGGTGAAACCGATAGTCCAAACCACTCAGTGTGCCACAAAAGTCAACAATTGTACCACAGTCTCCAGATGCTGAAATAGACATTACCATTGTTCTCAGAATAGTCAAAATAGTTACGATTGTCTGTCCTTAAGTCCAATTTTGGATACACGAGCAAAACGGTAATTTTGGGTCAAAACGGTGTCTGCCATTGGACCCGCTTTGCACCGAAAAGCGTGCCAGAGTTAACGGTCTCTAAAGTCGTCAAACTACATGTCTATGGATCCAATTTTCCGATACGAACCCAACCATATGTCCAGAGTTGGATTCCGGCAGGCCGTACACAAAATCGCCCGTTGAATCGGACCGTGGGGCCCGCAAAACGGCGATTCGATCAACTGTCTTAGAATTGGAGCAAACTTGGCATACAGGACCAAAAAAATGGTACGGTCCTGTTGGCACAAGTTTCGTCTCGTTCTGATGAACGTGCACAAACTAATTGAGAAATTTGCACAGAGGCCGATACGGTGAATTTTGACGGATACGGATCAAATTCATCGCACACACGCGACTAATTTGAATTCCGTCAAAGCCCACACGACCACGAAGCCGTTACGCACCTTTCGATGCTTTCGATTCGCGACCACGTCGCCCGGATTGGCAGAACGCACGTCGTATCGAGAGGTTTTTTTAATATTTTCTAATATTTTAAAACAGATTTTTCTAAACTTCGGGATCCGATTTCTCGACGCGTAATCAATGATTTTGATTTCCGTAAATTGGGTTTTAGTGTCCTATAGGTTGTCTTCAATAATGATTCTGGTATTTTTTTCCGACTTTGTATTTATTTTTCGGACTGGCCGTGCGACTATATTCAAATCCACTTGTTGGGATTTTGAGAGGGTCATGTTGGCTTTCCAACCCAATTTACAGTTCGTAAAATAATGGAGTATCGAGTGAAGGGTCATATCGCGAAGTTGAGTCGTTGCACTGCACCTCGCTGCTGCAAACCCGCGCCTGTGCACGGCTGATGCGCGCACGTGGCCGGCCTCCGGCCAGCGGCGTCTGTCCTCGACGGTGCGCAGGGCCAGGACGGGGTCGCCCACGGCTGGGTTAGATGTTAGGGTTTTTAGTTCATGGTTTAGAAGTAGTCAATGAATTTGCTCCTAAATATGTATATATATACCTCGGTTGTAACCGAGCGGCTCTCGGTTTTGAGAGTTCGGGTCGGGCCTTCGGCTGAGCTGAGAACGCTCGGGGTTTGGAGAAAAACTTGGATTGTTTTTTTTTCCTTTTAGCCCATTTTCTTTTTTCCTATTGTTTTCTTTTATTTCTTATATATATATAATAACTAATATAGATTTATATATATTATATATATATATATATATACTTCTACATGGATATGTATATTCATAACAAAATCCGCTGATAAATATTTGTAATAAATAAAAGAATACAACATACTCTCTTAAAAATTATCTCAAAAATTTAATATATCTTTAACAATATATAAATCACATTACATATAAAAAGCTCTATAAATCAGTTTATATTAAAGCCAATAATAACTAATAATTCTATTTAATGACACAACAAAAATAAATATTAATAATATAGTCTGGACAACTAAAAATAATTAATGGTAACCATAGTAAATTTGGGTGAGCAGTCATGCTTCCACATCCATTGGTCTACAGAAATAGTCCTATAATTAATCTAAGATATCATATCAATATTAATGATATTAATATTATCCGTATATATAATTATTTTAGGAATCATTTATTCATCATATTTAAAGTATGGTAGAGGTTTACCTCCCAAATTACATCGACATGGACGTCTCTGGATGCACTGTCCGACTATATAGGCTTGGGCTAGGTTCGGGCTGAAATGGCACAACCGGTTCTTCTGCAAGCCATAAATCTTAATAATTAAATAATTAAATTATTTATAGGAGTCAAGTCACAACTTGGTCTGGTTTTTCTAGTTAGGGAATCGCTATGGCTCGGCCTCCCCTACTAGCGCTAATACACTGGTCAAAGCACGCCATTGCGCTGTCTGTGCCGCAATTTCTAGTCACTGTGTACACCAAAACCCCATCATGGCTAAAATCATCTACCGTAATAATTAACTAAATAATTATTTATAAAAATTCTAAAATCACCATTTAATTCAATAAATAAATAAAATATATTATAAAAATTGGGAAGAGGGGTTACATCTTTATTTTGGGAGATGGAGCCATTGTGTGGAGGAGTATCAAGCAAAAATGTATTGCTGATTCTACCATGGAAGTCGAGTATGTGGCAGCCTCTAAAGCATCCATAGAAGCGGTTTGGCTCAGAAACTTTCTGTTGGACTTGGATGTGGTACCTAGTTTGCCTAAGTCTATTACACTTTATTGTGATAATAGTGGTGCAGTTGCAAACTCGAAGGAACCACGAGCCCATAAGGTAGGTAAACACATTGAGCGCAAGTACCACCTGATACGAGATTTCGTAAAAAAGAAAAAGTTATTGTGATCAAGATAGCATCAGCCGACAACCTAGCTGATCCCTTTACAAAGAGCTTACCAGCTAAGGCTTTTGATAGTCATGTTGAGGGAATAGAAGTCAGATGTGTAGCAGCATGGCTTTAAGTATAAGTGAGAGATTTGCAACAGTATACTGAAAAGCAATGATTTGAGCATAAGTGGAAGATTGTTAGGGTTATATACTAAAAGCATCACTTTTGTAGTCACCTTATTTCCTTACATTTTGAATGAGAATCATATGGACAAATGTTTGCATATTGTATTTATTGTAAGTGTTAATGCAAATGTCTGATATTCTATATTGTAGATATATGGTGTGTGATGTCACACATAAGATCATATTATCAGTTCCCTATGGAGTATATAAATAGTTCACAACCTAGATGGACTTGGACAATCTATTGGAAAGGTTGTAGTATAATCTGGTATTAGTCTATCTTGACTATAGGTTTACACTAGTACACTTTGTGTATATTGAACAGGACCACTTGAGGTTGTTCTCTTTGTACTGACTACATAAGAGAACAAACACCTCTGTTATTATGGATGCTTGTGCTCTTAATCCGGATATAATAACAAACATATATATGCAGTGTGCATTACTTTGACTCATGAAGGAGTGAGATTCATTATGGATCAACAACCTCTATGAATTGGGTAATAACATTATATTTATGATGGGCTGTTGATTATAAATGGAATCCATGTCCCGATATATCGGGTTGATAATGTCCCTTTAAGGAGCTCATAAGGATTGTCATATAAACCCTGCAGGTGGATTATATCCGACATGACAAATAAAGTTGAGCGGTACTACTTAAAGATAAAAGATGTTGAATCAATAGTTGTCAGTAACTTAATTTGATCGACAGACAAACGATATCTTAACATGGGGAGCCAAACGAGCATATAATAAAAGGAGCCCACAAACATAATTTAGGATTAGGGAGGTAGTGTAACAATAGCTCATTAGTAGACCGAGCTATTGTTAATGGGCCTGGATTATGTGTTCGGGCTGAACACGAGATATCCAGATCCGTTAAGAGGTATAACCCTAATTTCTCCTCATGGACCCTGCCGTAGCCTATATATATCCTCTATTCTCTGGCCGCCAGATTAAGGATCATAAATCTGAAGCTTTCTGCAAATTCGTGATTTGCGTAAGGAGAGAAAGAGAGGGCTGCCAAGGAGAAGAAAAGGTTGGGAGATCGTCGCCCACACGACGTCCAACTCGAGGAAGGAATACATGTATAAGATCTTGGGGTCGTCCGCTCGAGATTGCCAGGAATTACTTGCCTTCTTTTCGCCGCAGGTATAATTCATGAAACCTAGTTTCCGCCTATGAAGGGTTAGAACGCGTATTAAATCTGTTTAACTTTCTATCGATCAATACGTGCACCACAGCAAGGGTCCTGGGAATCCCCAGTTCTATCAGTAACTCCTCTCTCTCTCTCTCTCTCTCCTCTCTCTCTCTCTCTCTCTCTCTTTCTATTTTGGTTATGGGTGGTTGGGGGTACGGGTGGTTGGGGGTTGGGGGTACGGGTGGCTGGAGAGGGGAGGGGCAGGGGCGATGCGGGTGGTCGGGTGGTGAGTGTGGGTGGCTGGAGGGAGGGACAGGGGGTGAGGGCGGTTGGAGGTGAAGAGGGGGGGCTGGGGGGAGGGTTATGGCTCGGGTTAGGGGTGGTGGAGGGGAGGGGTAGGGGGTGGGGGGCTGGGGGTTCGGCTTAGGGTTTGGGGTGGTGGGTGGAAGGGGCAGGGGGGTGAGGGGGTAGCTGGGAGGGGAGGGGGCTGGGGGGGTTCGGGTTCGGGTTAGGGTTAGGGGATGGGGGGAGGGGAAGCGGGACGAGGGAGGGCTGGAGAGGTGTCAGCCCCTGTTTTTTAAAATTTAATTTAATTAGTGTTAATTAGTTGCTAATGACCTATTTAGCTTTAAAATAATTATTATGATTTTTAGGAATTTTTCCAAAATTTTTAAATAATTTTTAAATAGTTTTTAAGTCAAATATATCATTTTGTAATTAACTGAATTATTTTAATATCGTTTGTAATTTTTAATTTTTATTTAATATTAGATTTTAATAAAATAAATTGTTTTAATTGTATTTTGTAAATAATATTTGTAAACTGTTTGGGCGGCGCAGTTGTGCAAAACCCCAAACTCCGAGGGGTTTTCTGCAAAACCCTAATCTCACCCACCCCCGACGATCGTGCGCTGTCGTCGTCTCCGGCGTACACTCGCTGTAACCCTAACCCTAATCCTAATTCGAACCCTAATTCGATCGACCTACGGCCCTATAAAACTACCCTAAACCCCAAAATCCTAACCTTACTTCATTTCGACCCCTCACGACCACCGTCTCCCCCCACTTCCGCTTCGCCTGAACCCTAGCTCCGACCATACCCGAGCGCCACCTCCACAGCAACCATCACCGCCCACAACCGCCACCACTCGACGCGCCATGCCGAGACGAACGCAGCGCCACCCGAGCGCCGTGTCCCCGACGCCCTAGCCGCCGTCCAGTGCCCCCGACTTCCACCCCCGACGTCGGACACGTGAGTAGCACTTTAAACCGTGTCGTACGTGTCTCGTACACAAATATATGACTCTCCAGGACACGTGCGACGTGATGGTGAGTCTGGACACGTAAAATTCGATCCGTATGTGTCGTGCATAGCGCGGACACGGGACTCGTGTGTCCTTAACTGTCAGGACACAGAGACAAGGGTTAACGGGTTTAGATTCGTGTTATCGGGTTCAAACCTATTAACCTAAAACCTAAATAAAACTAACCCGAACCTAACCCCTAACAGATGACTCGGGCTGACCCCCTGGCCAGCCCGACCAAGCCCAAGAACCCGACCCCCTTGGGCCAATTTTGAACCCCCCTTCCTCTGTTTTTTTTTTGTTTTTTATTTTATATATATATATATATATATATATATATATATATATATATATATATATATATATATATATATATATATATATGTATGTATGTAAAACCCCTAAATTTCTACTATATTTTTTTATATATAAATTTGGTACTGATTATTTTTTTTGTATTTGTACGTACGTAGTTGCAGTGTACGTCACGCACAAAATTTTGTTATTATCGAATTTGCTCGACGAGTACGAATATGTACGAGCGTACATATTTTTAGAAAAATATTTTTATTTATTATTTTATAGTTTTAAAATAATATATGTAATAATTATTGTAGCTATGATATCAACATTTCCAAATCCATTATTTTATTTATTTATAAAAAGTATTTCGTTTATAATAGTTAATAATAATAAATAATATTCTTGTGCATACGTACATATTTCCTAAATATTTTATTAGTTTATATTTAAATAAAAATGTAATTTTTGAGATTTTTAATATTAATATTTTATTATTCGAAAAGATATTTAAAATTATTTATTATTTTTGAAATTATTATTATTGGTATTTTGAAAAATATATTTGGAAGTTATTGTGGCCATTTTAAATTTTGATTTGATTTTATGGATTAATTTAAATAGTTTAAAAGTAGAATTTATATTTAATTTGAGTCTAGTTTATCTCGATTTAAATTTAGAGTTTAAATTGGAATTTAATTTAGAATTGATTTTTTTTTGAATTATCTAAATGGGGTTTAAACAAACCCAAGTCCTTATCCTAATGGAATTCTCACCTCATATAAAAGGAGAGGTACTCCTCCATAATTCTCTACCACAATTTCCATCCATACAGTGCATCGTGTCTGTGTCCGTGCCTTCCCTCTCCACTATGAGTTCTTATACAAATACATCGATAGCTCTGTTCCGGGTCCGACAGATCCGAACCTCCGTCTCCATCGTATCGGACACACCCGACACGACTCATCCAAATCTGACCCTAAACCTATTGCCGCCTACCTACACCCGTCCTCGCCACAAGCCTTTCCCGAGCATACGTCCACCACCACTAACCTCGCTCCTCCTCGCCTGCCAACATCTCCACAACCACCGCTCGTGTCCAGCCATCGACCAAATTCCGCGACAACCGTCACCGCTGCTCCATCATCGTCTCCGACCACCACACCAACCAGCCCCCGACTCCTGCCACCCGGCCAGACCAACCGCCGTTAGCCCCATCACCACCGGCGTAACCCTCTGCCAACTTCGGCAGCGCCACCACCATTACCATCACCATCGTCGTCATCTCTCCAAACTCCCCGACCCATTGAAAATCATCACCACCACCCGAACTCCAGCCACCTGACCACCTCCCCCGCGGACAAAACCACCGCCACCACAGAAATAAATGGGGAAAATA